>CAWUFW010007144.1:600000-1047870 GCA_963921515.1 Calotriton arnoldi | reverse complement strand
CAGCGGTTCGTTGAGGTGGCGTGCTCCGGCTGTGTGTGCAGTCTGCAATGTGCACGCTCCGGGGTTGCTGTGAGCTCTGTGTAGTCGTAGGGAGACAGGACTTGTGTTCTGTTGGCTTGTTTGGAGGACACGGGCCCTCTTCCCACATGCTTCTCAGACAGTTCAAGGTCAGTGATGTGTGACTCCTTCCAATTAACTTGCATGTGGCCGACATGGGGGAGTGTTTTCTTCTTTCTTCCCCGTCCGTTGTGTGCTTCTGTGATATGCGCTATCTGCCCTCTGGTCGGTCTCCTCGGCATGCCTGTGTTGGTCTATTCTTGGACAATGGCTGTATTCACCGGCTTCTGTCGTAGGGCTGTGGTTTCGGAGTTGGAATGGAAGGTCATTCAGTGCTGTCTGCTCTCCCTTGTGTGGGCGGCAGCCTGCCTTTCCGCTCTGCGTTGGGCCTTGTGTGTGGATGTTATTCTTGGGCCACCTGTTGTCGGTCCCCGGGCTCTTTGGTGTTCCGTTTCATGTGTCTTGTTCATATGTGCAGGGTGGTATGGGTTTTTCAGTGTGGTACTGGCGTTCCTCTTCCCGAAGGGGCCCTGCTTCTCCTAGTTGGTGTTGCCGCCGATGTGTGCTTCGCCATGTTTGTTACACTGGGGTGTGTCCTGCTGTTGCGTGACTTCACTGACATGTGTGCGTCGGTTGTGTGGCGTTGGGTGTTGTCCGTGAATTGGGCGTTGGGGACATGTCTGTGGCAGGCCTGTCACGTGTCATGTGCGTTCGGGGTGGGGCTGATGTGTGTGCTGCTTGGTTGTGTCCCTGTGTCTGTGTGCGACGCATGCATGGCGCTGCGGTTGGCCTCTGCGTTGTGCGCATGTGTGGCGGCGTCATCGGCGCTTTGTGGCCGTGACGGGGTGGTTGGTTCCTAGTCCCAGGTGGTGTGTACACATGTGTTCCGCGATGTTAGGATTTGGCCTGTGTGTCATATGTGGATGCAATGGTGGATGTGTAGTGTACACGCGCTGGTGGGGGGTTGTCCGCTTTTTCCGCCCTTGCACTGTGTGCGCTGTTTGCGTGCACTTGTTGTGTGTGTGCCTACCTGCGTCTCCGCGGTACGTTGCGTCCTTGGTGGTGCATCAGCAGAAGCATGGGAAGGGCCTGCAGTGCTGGATTCATGCCCGGGGTGCCGCTTCTTCGTTGTCCGTGCTCTGCGTCCGTGTTACCGCCTCTCTTTCACGTGCGGTGTCTCTTGGCCGTGGGAGCCGTTTGTTTGCGGCATCGTAATTTATGCGCCGGGCGGGACGTGTTTCGTCGGACGGTGTGTGTCAGTTGTGCTGCGCCGCTACGTGAACGGGCGCACTTTGATGGCGGACGGTGTTGCTGGCTTGCCGGCGGTGTTTGGCCTGCTTTTCGCATCGTAATTGGGCGGGCGTGTGGACTGCTGCGTGCCGGCGGTAACTGGTGGTTTTTGCATCCGCCAGCACGGCGGTTGTGCTTCCGCCTGCCATCGTAATGAGCCCCTAAAATTTTAAAAATTTGAAATTCAAAATTATCCAAATTGTCATTTTTTATGAAAACTAAAAATATATATATATATGTAAAAAATATTTACAAATAATAATCAATCATATATTTATTTAATCATTTTTTTAATTAAAAAAACATATTTATCAACTATTTTACACAATTTACATCAAAATATTAGCACCCCAAAAAATTCAAACTTTTTGAAAATTTCACATTTCAATTTGTTTTCTCAATTATTTATATCTTTCAATATTTTTTTTATTAAAATATATTTTTAGCCAACATTTTTAAATTACTCCCCACCCTTATCCCCTATAAACCCAGCATCCCGCTCCTAAAAATAAATTAAAATACAATAAAAACAAACATTTTCACATTAAGAAATAAATTAAAAATATTAAATAACTACTACCAAATTAATAAAAAAAACAAAATTAAACAAAAACCAAAAATACAAAAAGTTGATAATATTTACAACAATATATTTGCCAACGATATTTACAAAATCGATATTTCTACATTCCACAAAAATCGATATTTTAAACGTAAAAACTTACCTCGATATTTTCCCCCATCGATATTCTTGACTCGATATTCATGCAATTCAATATTTCGATGCCAATATTCTGTCTCTGCACCGAAAAATACATGTGGGAGTTTTTCACTACCAGGACATGTAAAAGTTAAAAGTACACGTCCACCTTTTAAAATACACTGCACCCTGCTCTAAGGGCCATTTAGGGACTACCCTAGGGGTGACTTATATGTATTAGAAGGAAGGTTTAGGCCTAGAAAAAGGTTTATTTTGCCAGGTCAAATGGCAGTTTAAACTGCACATACAGGCTGCAATGGCAGGCCTGAGACATGTTTAACAGGCTACTTAAGTCGGTGGCATAATCCATGCTGCAGGCCCACTAGTAGCATTTAATTTAAAGTCCCTGGGTACATGTAGAACCACTTCTCTTAGGGGCACATTACGATACCCGGCGTAAATAATTCCGCCAGGCATGGAAGCGGCAAAAATCCGCCCGCACACACCGCCTGAACACCGACCACGCCATTACGATTACACAAACCGAATACCGCCATCGGCGGAAAAAGCACACAAAATACCGCCCGCCAACGTCCGAGTCGGAGACAAACCGCCCGCCACGGACGGAAACACGCACGACAACACAAAACCGCCCGCCCTCACGGCCGACACACCGCACGTGAAATTACGATCGCACCGACATGAGCTCGGAAAAACCACAAATATACCGCCCGCCAGCGCAAACAACGCCGATGAGAATCGACACGGCAGAAGCCATGGCGCCCACGTACCTGCACAGAAACTATCCGCACACAAAACCAATAGCACACAACATGGCCAACAAGTCCACACAGCAAGGCACGCACAAATACACAAGCACAGTACACATCCCGAAAACACCCCCCGGACAAACAAAAAATACAAAGGCCAGAACCCCAGACACAACACACCTGAAAACAACAGACCATGAGGACACACCCACATAGGTGAGTACAAAAGCAGCACTCCCACAGACCACAACCCCTTGCTACATTGCAAACCAGAGAGGAGAGGAGAGGACACAGTGACACAGCAAGGACAGCAGCACACCACAGAAACGCACACATCACAACCACCACCACCACCACCACCACCAAACACCGGCACCACAAACCCCCTGCACATTACACAACACACACCGCACCAGCACCACAAACACCATGGCACCACAAAGGATGCCCAAGTTCACGCCCATGGAGCTGACGGTCATGGTCGACGAGATCATCAAGGTGTACCCACAAATCTATGGGAACATGGTCCAGCACACACCACTAGCCACCAGAAACAGAATGTGGAACCGGATCGTAGACCAGGTCAATGCAGTCGGGACCCTGCCCAGGAACAGAGTCGAGATCAACAAACGTTGGAATGACGTCAAGAGCCTGGTCAAGAAGAAGGAGGGCAAAAACAGAGAGCTGGCTGCCGTCACTGGCGGAGGGAATCCCGCGCTCTTTAAGACCTTCAAAGCGTGGGAGGAGAAGGTGCGAGTCGTAATCCATCCGGAGATCCTCGCCGGATTAGCAGGGGGAGTGGAGGCTGGTAAGTACAAACTAATGTATACCAGCACACCGCTATGTACTCACATGCACTACCACCATGCCACAGCTCCCAGGGACAAACACCCCCATGTCCAGCACACAATACACAACACATCACACACACATGCAACAGACACCACCACACACAGCCCAAACCGAACAACTGCAAGATGCGTGGGGACATGTGTACACTAAGCCAGCCACGTAACCACCAACAGGTCCCCAAATATGCCAGAAGCACCACAACGAGCACCCACCACACCCATGTGTCCGCCACAGCTGCACCAACCGACAAGTAACAGGTAAGTGGCAGGAACACAAAGTGCAGTGGGTCGGAGGGGGACAGCTGAAGTACAACACCCACCAGGCCCCCACTCCCACAGACCAGCAAGGTGGAGCACTCCCCACACCCATGTGTCAGGCACAGCTGCACCAACCGACAAGTAACAGGTAAGTGGCAGGAACACAAAGTGCAGTGGGTGGGACGGTGGACAGCCCAAGTACAACACACACCAGGCCCCAGTCCCACAGCACAGCAAGGAGGAGCATCCCCCACACCCACGTGTCAGCCACCGCAGTGCACAACGACAGCCGAAAGGCAGACATCACGGTCCACAGCAATCGGTGTCAGTGGGTATCCAGCCACCCCCACGACCCACAACACCCTCCCACCCCCACAGACCTGCAACATGGAGCACCCCCGCTCAGAGCCATGTGGCATCCAGTACAGTGCACGCACGAACAACTTGCAGGTGGGAAACTGGACAGGGCCGGATTACTGGAGGCATGAGGACCGTAACACGACCAACACATGGGACATGTCACGTAGCAGACGAACACGCAGCACCGCCCACCGTCACGAACAAGTGAACAATGTGCACACGGACATGAACCACAGACTCACACCCCACATGACCCATCACAGACATAGCAACACCCAAGGAGCCACGTCTGCATGCACAAGCCACACTGAATATAGTACCACACGGCAGCCACTGTGCAACTCATCACACACAACCGAAACACCATTGAAGTCCTGTCCATGTAGCCCCAACTGCCTGTCAACCACACACCCCACAACTACGCCTATGTAAGACAAACAACACTAGACGCAACAGAGCGGAACAACATAAATGCACACGAACACCACTGAACCCATCAAACACACAGACACACCATGCACAAACAACATACCATCCATCCCATCCGTCAGCCCCAGTCTCATGAAAGGCATGTCATCCGCACAGCTGCCACACATACAGCAGTCACGCTAAGATACATGCCCATGACCAACCATGTGCCAGAAGTCAATGAAGTGCACGACACACTGTGAGCAACAACACACAACATGGGCCACACCCCCCCCCGAGCACTGCAGTGATGCACATGGCACAGGGCAGCACGCACACCAAGGAGATGGGACAACTGCAATACGTTGGCTGGCACACAACCATCACTCACTCATAACGATGCGTCCAATGCCATGTCCAGTAATCACAACAGACAGCAAATATGCAGGCCATGTCAAGCATGCACACACCTCAAACCATGCACTGTCATGCTGCCACAACACATGTCACGTTCGGCACCCATGGCTCACAGCATGTACCCCAAAAGCATATTCCCTCCCAAATGCGAATCTGGGGCATGGCCCCCATGTTGCCATATGCGTTCCTAAGCGTTCCATTTGAACCCCAAAAGCATATTCCCTCCCAAATGCGAATCTGGGGCATGGCCCCCATGTTGCCATATGCGTTCCTAAGCGTTCCATTTGAACCCCAAAAGCAAAGTACAAACCAGACCCAGGATGGGCCAGGAGCCCGCATACACCAGAGTCACAATAAGTAGGGGCACAGCAACACACCCATCGGCATGGCCAATCCGTCCCATGCCACATGTGCACAGCACACAGTCCCATTGCCAAGCACACACAACTACAGATGCTACAGCCACACACACGCCTCCGGGAAACCCATGTACGAGATTGCACGAACTGTCAATGTCAGACGACAAATACATACTTCGCCAGGTGCAACACAATAACTAATCTCATTCTCTCCACAGGTGACGAACTGCTGGATGCTGGGGATGGAGCCAGCAGCCAGCACAGCCAGCCTACAAGCCCCCAACGAGGACACACGGATCTGGAGGATCTGTCCTCCTCTTCGGACACGGACAACCAAGCAGGCCCATCTGGTGTGGCAGGGCCCAGCCGCTCCCCAGGACCCCTCCTACCCACCAACCCATCATCCAGGGCTGCTGAACATTCACAGCCCCCTGCTGCCACTGTCGTTGCGGCCACACCCACGGTCATTGTGGCCACTACCACTGCCGCAACCGCCACCATCGCCGCACCGACCACCACCGCCGCCACCACCGCCACGTCTCCGCTGGCACCAGCCCCAGCGCAGGTTGTGCCCCGGACGACTGGATCCACCCTGGGAGCCACAGCGAGGACCGTGGTGAGCAATGTGGCTAGTGGGCAGGCCGGTGGCAGCAGGACTGGTAGGAGGAGCAGGGTCAGGGAAACGCCAGCCTCCCCTGGGAGCCATGCCCTGCCTCACATGGCCAGAGTCCTTGGGGCCTATGAAGAGGCCCAAGGACAATGGGTCCGGTCTGCCTCAGACACGCGTGAGGTGCTGGGGGTGTTGAGGTCCATGGACGCCCGTATGGGCCAAATCGTGGACCTCATGGGACAGCTGGTGGTGGCGGTGAGGTCACAGCCAGGGACAGCAGCTCCCCCTCCGCCACCACCTGCCGGGGCGCAGGGTGGAGCAGCAGTGTCCAGTTCCTCTGCGTCCACAGCCAGTGATCACACCTCAACCACCAGCATGTCGCAAGCAGGCACCCCCTCGCAAACGTGGAAGGGGCCGTCCGAAGAGGAAACAGATCTCCCGGGAGGACTTCGCACGCTCCAGTCGCAAGTGAGGCAGCCAGCCAGCCTTCCGCCAGCCTTCCTTGACCAGCCACTGCATTGACTTGGACTACGATCCCACTCCACACAGCCATCTGGATGGCATGTGTGTGTTGGACTATGGACATAGAACCAGTGGGTACACCCTGATCATCACGCAGCCATGACCGACAGCTCATTGTCACTGCACGCACCACTTTTGTCATCATCTTACACACAATCACATGTCACAGTTTGTAATAAATGCACCTTTTTCACTAACTGCTGTTTGTGCCCTGTGTTTTATTTGTACGGAATACAATGGCCACCGTGGGCGGAAAGGCACCTGATGCGTGGCATGGCAATTGAATCCGGAGGGCCTGTAGGGACCTAGGGGTGGGAGACAGAACAGGAGCACATTCAATGAGTGTGTCACACACCCATCACACAGTACATGTCAACAACTACAAGCAATGTACACACATCGCACAGAGCAATAGGGCACAATGCCACAGCCACCAACAGTGGCATACTACCCTGGCCATGGAGCGTTGACACACAGCACGCAGTGAACAAACGGCCACCCTGACACAGCACACACACACCTGCACAGATACAGCCACATCAGCGGTCGTACATGGACACTCACCGTCAAGTGAAGTAGCGGGCGATGAGCTGCTGCCGCACATTACCAGCTTCCTCCTCTCCGCTGTCCTCCTCACTCGAGCTGTCCTGGTCTGCGGGCTGGGGCCCTGGTTGATCTCCGTCATCCACGATGAGGGGGATCTGCTTCCGAATGGCCAGATTGTGCAGCATGCAGCACGCCACCACTATCTGGCACACCTTCTGTGGGGAGTACGCCAGCGCACCCCGGTGCGGTCCAGGCACCTGAACCTGGACTTGAGGAGGCCAAAGGTACGCTCGACCACACGTCTGGTCCTCCCATGTGCCTCATTGTAGCGATCGTCTGCTGGGGTGCAAGGATTCCTCAATGGACTGAGCAGCCATGCCCCATTCGGGTACGCAGAGTCACCTGGGTGTGAGGGACACAGAGAACCGTTGCTAATCCAACTGGACAGGGGACAGCATCGCACAGCCAGCACGCTACACCACTCCACATACTCACCGACAATACAGGCACGATCCTGTTGCATATTGGACATCAGTCGTGGCAAGATGCTGTTGCGCATTATGTGTGCGTCATGGGCCGAGCCTGGGAACTTTGCACACACGTGGGTGATCACCATGTCCGCAAGGCACACCACTTGCACATTCAGGGAGTGCGTGTGCTTCCTGTTGCGGTACAGGTGCTCAGTGGCCTGTGGTGGAACAAGGCCGACATGTGTGCAGTCAATGGCTCCAACGACGTGTGGGATTCTGCCAAGGGCATAGAATGCACCCTTCACTGCCGCCAATTCACGAGCCTTGGGGAAGCGGATGTACCTGTTCCGGTACAGCATCATGGCTGCCAGTACATCCCTCAGCACCTTGCTGAACATGGGCTGGGACATCCCTCCTCCAATGCCCACTGTGTGCTGGAATGACCCAGTGGCGAAGAAATGCATGGCGGCCATCACCTTAGCCGTGGGGGTGACAGCAGTCGGATACACCCTGCGGGGACGGAGATGGGGTTCTAACATGGCACACAGTCGATGCAGGGTTGGCCTGTCCAGCCGAAACTTCCTAATAACCTCTGTATCGTCCATGTACGCCAGCAATTGGTATGGGCGGTCAATGTTCGGTCTCCGCCTAGGGACAATGGCAGAGGACACATGTCAATGCAACACGACACATAGCAATTTCGCATACACATCACTGACATGACTGAGCAAGCACATGAGCCACAGCCCAGCTGTCAAGCTGGGACGGCACGGCCACAATACACTTACACAGGTCTCCCAACAATGGCAATGGCTAGTGTTACTAACCACTGCCATGTGCATGCACATGGGGATCTAGGTCCCAATGACTTGCGGGGCGTGCTGATGGGGACTGACTGCATATCCGTCAAGCGGCAACGCCACGGCAACATGAATGTCTGCTGAGCATGGAACTGCTTCCGCGGCTGGATGAGTATGGCACACGACGACGACGATGTGGGCACAGGCTGAGCGGCCAAAACAAGTGGGACCTGTGGCACGAGGGGATATGAGACAGTAGTAGGTGTCAGCACTGCACCCTATGTACAGCACTGTACGGATCACACCTCCCGAAACATTGACAGGTGTCCACATTGACAGCCCCATGCCAAGACGGCTGTGTGCTTGCAGTCACACGTCACAGGTGAGAGGTTACATTGCACGTGCCAGGTGGCAGACGTACACAGTGGGAGCTGGCATGTGTGTGCATGTGTCTCCTGTTCAGGATCCACCAGATGGGCGCTGACTCTGTACTGACCATTGGACACAGCATGTTCCGTGGAAGGCTTGTGTGTTTTGGATGGTGGCACTGGATGTGCCTCCGTTGGGTGGGGGGCCATGCACAGGGCGGGTACGTCGATGATTGCGCATTGTTGGTCACGGTGGGTGCACCAACTGAAGATGTGTTGCCCTGTGTTCAATTCCTATGTCCGCATGATGATGGACTGTAGATGTGGGCAGACTACACATTGGTCGATGTGCTGTCTATATGCATGTGCCTTCACACCAGGCACAGCTGCCCCTGCACATGTGACCCCTGCTGGACTCGCTGCTGGGTCTGTGGAGCTGATGCACCTTCTGCGCGTGGGGCGGACAGCTCTCCTCACTTCCCTCATTGCGCATGTCATGACTTTGCCGCAGGTGACATGGATCATGGAGGGCCCACATGTACGCGTGGGTAGGCTACACATGATTGTACACTGGTCGCCACCCCCAGTCAGTGTTTCGAATGGGAAGGTTGTCGTGCTGGTGGTATGTTCGATGTGGCGGATGGGCGGGCCTAGGTGCGGGCTTACATTCCGGACATGGGGGGTAGTTGGATTGGCGACTAGTTGCAGTACACACGGGACACGTCTCTTCCTTTCCACATCTGGGTCATCCCTTGTACTAACTGACAGTGATACAGTCATCTTCGCCCCAGCCCTCATGTCCTCCCCTCGCTCCCCCAATATGCATGCTCACCTGCGAGGCTAGCGCTTGCACAGGCAGCCCCAAGCTCGCACCAGAGAGTGCAAGGAGTGTATGTGTGGGTCCAGTTGCACGAGTGGGCTGTCTCAGGGTATGATGTGTGGCGGGACGCCGTCCACCTGCGTGGTGCCCCAAATGGAGACCCGGCCTGCATGGACTATGCATCACAGTCTTCGCCTTCCGGATCCGCCACCTGCGACACCCAGTGGCTGTGGCTGCCCTTGCGGCCAGGCCACGTCCGTCTGTGGCTGATGGCCCACACATTCACTCTTTGGCCTCTCTGGGGAGGGCTCGGGGGTGGTGGCGCACGCGCTTGCACTTAGTCGCAATGGCATGTGGCGTGGTTGGTATGATGGGCAATGGATGGGATGGTGCGAGCCACCTCCCGTGACGTCAGTGCTGCTCGTGCTGTGGTGCGTCCCCCCTACACTTCCATTTGACTTGTGCCATGCTAGACGTTGAGGTCCTATTGCCTGCGTGATATGACCAGGAGGAGCGCGAGGAGACCTCTCACACACCATGCTCCACTGCCATCCCGTGCCCTGTATCGCCTGTGCGGATTGACTATGTTGGGGTTACACCTGGTCGACTGGGGCTGTGTGTGCCTTGTCAAGGGGCATGGCGGGCGCACAACAGGATCCAGCTTGTCCACAGAGGGTGGGCTGAGGTGCGCCTGGTACCGCTTTGTACGTGTGCCCGGCTGCTATGCACACACGTGTTCACTCCCCCGACAGGTGTCCTCTCACAATGCCCAGGGAAGCGGTGGTGTACTGTTCATGACCCCTCCCAACACGGCGTGCTCCAACTTGGCATGTGCGCATCTACCCGTCGCACCCACCCACCTGAGCACTGCGTCCATACGACTTCACACGACACATGTGTGTCTTCCACAGTAGTGCTACTCATTTGCGTTGACATCCAATACCAGTGGACTACATGGTCATGTCACGACTGCCGTGTACTTCACATACTCTCATCCTCTCTCATTCGTACTTGTGAAATGAGTCAGCGGAGACAGTTTTGGTTTCAAACATTATATTGAGTCTCCTGTCCTCTGTGATGCAGTATAGTGGACACTACTGGCAGCGGAATACATGTTGAGGATATACTGAGCATGATTGCAAATGGGATAGGGAGTGGGGTTACATGTGATTGGCTGTTGCATGTGGGATGTGGGCTTCAGAGTGACATCTGCTTGGCCAAGGCTGTGCTAATGTACATTTACGTATAGCTGCGGAGCTGCGGACTTTGACACAGACGGTATACATGTAGCCTACCAGACCGCTTGGCATCATGGGCACAGTCCATCTCAGTTCCATGTGACAGGTTTGCTGCGGTTGTTCCTCATGCACGCGTGCATGTGAGATGACATCAGGGCATGTGCTTGCGTGCATGCAGCGGCGTGCCACTTGTTGTTGCACTGTGGTGGTTACTGGACATGTCACAGTCACTGGGGTCGTGTTGTTGTTGTATGCACTTGTCGTCCATGCAAAGGTCCTGGTATGGGATTCCCGGGGCGGGGGTGGGAGGGGTGCAGCACCCACAGACTCCAGGCGACCTATTCATGTCCACTGAGCGGTGTGTGTGTCCATGGGCGCTGGATCCATGTCGTGTCCTGGTTGTTCGTGCAGTTCCGTCCATGTGGGTGCGATACACAGAGCCCATGCCACTGCCTCCCACGATGCATGCGGTGTTCCTGGATGTGATGGGGAACAGTGTGCATGTCCCGGTCATATCCGATGTCATGGCGATGTCGTTGATGGTGTGGTTACAGTTGCCGGTCGTTTGGTATGGCTGTTGTGGTGGTGACTGGCCAGTCCGTGCGGAAGCTAAGCATGGGTGCGGGGTTGGACATCATAGGTCACTCGGGGAACCTGCGTTGTGGTCCGACGTATTTACAGGTTGTCAGGTATGCGATGCCGTCCAGCAGGGCTTCCATGTCATTGGTGGTGTACATGTTTGCCAGCCAATGAAGCGGATGGTGGCTGTCAAGGTGTTGTTCGTAGGTTGTCCCTTGGAGGACCATGATGGGGCATGCTGGGTGACATTCGATGTAGCTGTTATCGATGATCCGTCGTGTGGAGGCACAGTGGTCCCATTTCAGTGCGGGTGCGATGTTGGCCACATACGCCATGCCCCCATAGGCAGAGCAGGCCCTGTCGTGTGCGTCCAGAGGGAGGAGTAGTGGTAGCAGGTCCGCCTTCAGACATGCCGGGTTGGAGAGGCATATCTCGACGGGATGCTGGTAGGGACACCTCCGACAGTAGAAGACGGGCATGACGCAGCTGAACAATGTGATGCGGTAAGTCAGTCGGTAACTTACGTTCAGCAGGGACAGGAGATCGCATCCCAATGTATGGCACAGGTTGGTTTTGTACAGCTTGAGCTGTTCGGCGTAGTTGGGTAGGTGTGTTGCGGTTGCCATTTTGCAGCGGTTCGTAGAGGTGGCGTGCTCCGGCTGTGTGTGCAGTCTGCAATGTGCACGCTCCGAGGTTGCTGTGAGCTCTGTGTAGTCGTAGGGAGACAGGACTTGTGTTCTGTTGGCTTGTTTGGAGGACACGGGCCCTCTTCCCACATGCTTCTCAGACAGTTCAAGGTCAGTGCTGTGTGACTCCTTCCAATTAACTTGCATGTGGCCGACATGGGGGAGTGTTTTCTTCTTTCTTCCCCGTCCGTTGTGTGCTTCTGTGATATGCGCTATCTGCCCTGTGGTCGGTCTCCTCGGCATGCCTGTGTTGGTCTATTCTTGGACAATGGCTGTATTCACCGGCTTCTGTCGTAGGGCTGTGGTTTCGGAGTTGGAATGGAAGGTCATTCAGTGCTGTCTGCTCTCCCTTGTGTGGGTGGCAGGCTGCCTTTCCGCTCTGCGTTGGGCCTTGTGTGTGAATGTTATTCTTGGGCCACCTGTTGTCGGTCCCCGGGCTCTTTGGTGTTCCGTTTTATATGTCTTGTTCATATGTGCAGGGTGGTATGGGTTTTTCAGTGTGGTACTGGCGTTCCTCTTCCCGAAGGGGCCCTGCTTCTCCTAGTTGGTGTTGCCGCCGCTGTGTGCTACGCCATGTTTGTTACACTGGGGTGTGTCCTGCTGTTGCGTGTCTTCACTGACATGTGTGCGTCGGTTGTGTGGCGTTGGGTGTTGTCCGTGAATTGGGCGTTGGGGACATGTCTGTGGCCGGCCTGTCACGTGTCATGTGCGTTCGGGGTGGGGCTGATGTGTGTGCTGCTTGGTTGTGTCCCTGTGTCTGTGTGCGACGCATGCATGGCGCTGCGGTTGGCCTCTGCGTTGTGCGCATGTGTGGCGGCGTCATCGGCGCTTTGGGGCCGTGACGGGGTGGTTGGTTCCTAGTCCCAGGTGGTGTGTACACATGTGTTCTGCGATGTTACGATTTGGCCTGTGTGTCATATGTGGATGCGATGGTGGATGTGTTGTGTACACGCGCTGGTGGGGGGTTGTCCGCTTTTCCGCCCTTGCACTGTGTGCGCTGTTTGCGTGCACTTGTTGTGTGTGTGCCTACCTGCGTCTCCGCGGTACGTTGCGTCCTTGGTGGTGCATCAGCAGGAGCATGGGGAGTGCCTGCAGTGCTGGATTCATGCTCGGGGAGCCGCTTTTCGTTGTCCGTGCTCGGCGTCCGTGTTACCGCTTCGGTTTGTCGTACGGTATCTCTTGGCCGTGGGAGCCGTTTGTTTGCGGCATCGTAATTTATGCGCCGGGCGGGACGTGTTTCGTCGGACGGTGTGTGTCAGTTGGGCTGCGCCGCTACGTGTACGGGCGCACTTTGATGGCGGATGGTGTTGCTGGCTTGCCGGCGGTGTTTGGCCTGCTTTTCGCATCGTAATTGGGCGGGCGTGTGGACTGCTGCGTGCCGGCGGTAACTGGTGCTTTTTGCATCCGCCAACACGGCGGTTGTGCTTCCGCCCGCCATCGTAATGGGCCCCTTAGGGACTTATAAGTAAATTAAATGTGGCAATCGGGTGTAAGCCAATTAAAATATGTTTAAAGGAGGGAGCACAAGCACATATCACTGGTTAGCGGTAGTAAAGTGTAAAAGCCCCAAAAAACTTATCAGAAAACAGGAGGATGAAGGCAAAAAGTTTGGGGATGACCCGGCATAAAGGGCCAAGTTCAACAAACACATTTAGAATTGTAACTTGAGTCTGATTCAACTAGAGGGAATAATGCTGCACTTACGAATCTAGGAGCATTGCTTGCTAGAGAAACAGCACAACATAGTTCAACCCAGCTTCATAGAGCTTATTTCGAAATGAGTGTGACAGTATGGTCCACAGGGTGCTTTGATTGAGAATTATAAAGCGAGTATTGAGGACATTCTTTTGTCTGATATCTATTTGACCACCAATATTGTGCACGCCAACTTGAAAAAACTTTTTCACGGAGTGAAAGAAAATGGGAAGGGGTAGAGTGTTATAATGAGCACTGACTGAGACCCATTCCTCCCTACCCCCAAAATACAAAGAAAAGCTTCTGAGGGTGCTGCTGATGGTCTGCTGAAATTATCCTGCTGGACATCAGCTATACAGTGCCATCACAAGCGAGCTAGAAACCTACTCTTTGCAGCGCTTTCCAGCTCACCCTGTATTGCACCAAGTTATATTGGCTCTTAACTGGGTGAGCATGTGAAGAGAGCTGCTATTGTTTTACATACAATGGGAATGTGTCAGTTTGTCGGTATGCAATATAGTTTATTTAGGCATCTTCAGTGCTATTGAGAAATATTTCAACATGAAGAGCACAGGGACTCATGGGGTATCATTCAACAGGTTGTCTGAAAGAATATTGTGAACAAAATATCGAGAGACACAAATACTGTGTCAAAATATCGTTCATCATAATAACATATTCCTATACTTATAATGGGAACAACCAAAATATTGTGTCAATAATATAATGGAAGAGACCATCAACCAGAAAAGGTAAGAATATTATTTTTAAATAAATATCAACTTTAAAGTAATTTATTTAAATTAGTTAAAATAATATAATGTTAAATACATAGTTGTAATCATTATTTAAATATATATAATATATATATATTTATTATGTGCACATGTCCAACAAAAGGGCTCACTTTGCACCCCAACCACTGCAGAAGTGTGTAGCGCTATGACTGGAGGAGACTCGCCAGTCAAAAAGATCAACAGTCCACAAAACATGAAAAGTGTTCACTCATGAGAGTTGTAAACCAAAGTTGTTTATTGAGATAGAGACTCCATAAGTCAACAACTATGGATTGCAACTCTCCTGAGTGAGTGCCTTTCATGTTTTGTGGACTGTATATTTAAACTGCATAAGTATATTTAGAGTTATGGTTAATGTAATATGGCTACTAAGTTGAATACATTTTGCAAGGAGGTGTGCGAGTAACAATGATTTGAAGGTGATGCGTAAGTTACAAATTAAAGGTATAAGTATAAAGTTAGAATTTAAAAAACATTTGTGCAGTTTAAGTTTGGTTTGTAGTTAAAGAATAAATAAAGTTATATTAATTTAAAGGTGGTGCAAGATGTATAAATTTAAGGTATAACTATAACTTTAGAATTTGTAATGTTTGTTTATTTTAAGTTTGGTTTGTATATAAAGAATAAGTAAAGTTTTCCTAACTATAACAAAGGTACAATCGTTGTCTTTTCCTTCAAATTTCAGTAATTTTTTATTTTTCATAAAAATGTGTTCCAAATCATAGAATTTACTGTCATCAAGTGGCGTGTCATTAAGTGAGGTACAGTAGAGTGGAGGAGAGTGTTGTACAGTATACTGTTGTAGAGTGTACTGTTGTAAAGTGAAGTAGAGTGGAGTGTTTTACAGTAGAGTAGAGTAGAGTGGAGTTTTGTGGAGTCGCGTAGTCTACAATGTAGTAAATTGTTACATAGGGCAGTGGCGTGTTGTATAGTATAGAGGCCTAGAGTGCACTACAGTAGACAGATGTAGTGTAGAGTCAAGCAAAGTGTTATAAATTGGAGTGGCGTCTTGAACAGTACAGTGGAGTGGTGTGTTGTAGAGTGTTGAAAAGTGTTGTAGAGTGGTGTAGAGTGTCACTGGGGTGTAGGGGCATGGAGTGGAATAGAGGTTTGTACAATGTAATGTAGAAGCATAGAGTGGAGTATGGTGTAGTATAGTGGCACACAATGTAGTAGAGTCTTGTAGAGTGGAGTGGCATAGAGTGGAGTAGAGTGTGGTACAATGGGGAGATGTACAGTGCAGTGTTGTACAGTGGCATAGAGCGGGGTAAAGTGTCGTGCAGTGGAGTATAGTGAAACGGAGTCCAGTAGAGCTGTGTAGCATGGAGTGGATTAGCATGTTCTAGAGTGCAGTGGCATGGAGTAGAGTAGAATGGAATGGCATAGTACACAGTGGAGTAACGTGTTGAAGAGTGCTTTGGTACAGTGGAGTGGAGTGGTGTGTTGTAGAGTGTCAGAAAGTGTTGTAGAGTAGAGTATCACAGAGTGGATGAAGTGAGAGTTCAGTAGCAGAGTACAGTGGAGTACCTTGGTGTAGGGTCCCAAAGAGCTGACTATAATAACTGGGGTGGAGCGGCATAGAGGGAGTTGCGTACAGTGTCATAAAGTGCTATAGAGTAAAGTAGAGTGCTGTACACTGGTATTGAAAGGAGCACATCGTTCCATAGTGTAGTGCTACACAGTGGAGTACAGTTTGGTACAGTGGAGGGGCGTAGACTGTTGCTGATTGGAGTAAGTGTTGAGCAGAGCACGGGGGAGTGGAGTTGGCGTACAGTGCAATTGTGTACAGCGGAGTGCTGTAGAGTGGAGTGGAGTGGCATAGAGTAGAGTGCAGTAGATTGGAGTGGCATACAGTGTAATACCATAGAGTGGAGTGGTGTAAAGTAGAGTGGGCTAGAGTGGAATAGTGTACACTGGAGTGGCGTACAGGGGAGTGGCATAAAGTGGAATAGTGTACAGTAGACTAGCATACACTGAAGTAGCGTGGAGTACAGTGGAGTGGCGTAGAGTGGAGTGGGGTACAGCGGAGTAGCATACAGTGGAATCTACAAGGAGTTCAGTGGGCTAGTGCGGATTGAAGTAGGCCATGGTAACGTCATTGAGCAGTGTGTCTTTGATCTTGTGAAACGCGCCGTCTTCCTTCTTACCCCACACCAACGTAGCATCTCCTTTCCTGAGGGCTCCTAGAGGTTCTGCAAGGGTCGCAAGGTACGGGATGAATCTGCCACAGTAGGTGGCCATGCTGAGGAAACTGCGCACCTCAGAGACAGAGGTCGGTGCACGAGCCTGCTTGATGGCTTGTGACTTCCGGGGGCCAACTTGGATGCCGTCCTGGTTGAACACGTAGCCAAGAATTCAATGGACGACTGAAAGAATAGGCACTTGTCTTTATGCAGGGTAACTCCGTGTTCCCAGAGATGCCGCAGTGTGGCTCGGAGGTGTTGGTGATGTTCGGCTGCCGTCTGGGAGTGAATGAGAATGTCGTCACTGATGTTCATGACCCCAGGGAGCCCAGACAGTGTTTCGCGTATTGCGTTCTGGTAGACTTCGGCCGCAGAGGAAATGCCAAAGTTTGGGTATTTGTACTGGCGCAGTCCCAAGTGTGTACTAAACATGGTGATGTATCTGCTTTCTTCAGCCAGCAGTAGTTGGTGGTATCCGGCGTAGAGATCCAGTTTGGAGAACCACTGTGAACTGTTCACATCCGCTATGATCTTGTCCATGGTGGGCGTTATGTGACGCTCGCGTTTGATGGCGTGGTTCGGGAGCAACATGTTGATGCAGAGGAGCATTTTGCCCGGCTGTTTCGGTTTCTCTTCTATCACCATTAGTGAGACCCACAGTGTCGGTCCTGATATCTTCTCGATCACTTCCTGCTTCTCGAGCTTGTCAAGCTCTTGTTCCACCAGGGCCTGCAGGTGGAAGGGGACACGGTGATGGTGCAGCACCACTGGCGTGATAGTAGGGTCAATGTGTAACTTGACTGGCGGATACTTGAGGCACCTTAGCCCGCTAAACAGTTCAGGAAACTGATCCAGCAGGTCGTCGACTTGGTGTGTCTTCACGCTTCTGGCGAACGATACTAGGCCCAAGTCTCCGGCCATATGGCTCCCCACCAATGTGTCTGCTTTGTTATCTATGATGTGAAACGTCACTGTGACCTCCTGGTCGTCTGACTGTACTTGTACTGTCATGCGCCCTCGAAGAGGTAGGGTTTGATTGACTCCCGTTTGCAAAGATCTTAGGGGCTCATTATGATGGCGGAAGGACCGCCACCGCCGGGCCGGCGGTGGCGGTCCTTCCGCCATCATAATGAAAATTCCCACCACCAAATTAGGATGGCGGTGGGAATCATAATGGTACCGCGGCGGACGGAAAGTCCGTCCGCCATGATTCCGCAAGGCGGTCCTTTTCCACCCGCCTTGCGCAACCCGGAACCAGGGCAACATTGCGGGGGTGCCGTGCAGGCACCCCCGTGGTGATTAGGATATGCCCTTATGCCTGTCTTTTTGCGGCGGATATCCCGCCGCAAAAAGACAGGCGGAGAGTGGCTTTGGGGGCCCGTTGCGGGCCCCCTCTGTGTGGGGGGGGTGCACTGGGAGTTCCATGAACCAAGTGGCAGGCACCGCGTGGTGCCTGCCACGTGGTGCAGGGAAATGCTGTGCATGCTCTTTTGACATTGCGGACGGTGCTACAGCCAGCAGCACCGTCCGCAATGTTAAAAGGCCAGGATGCGCCCGCCAATATGGCGGGCGCATCCTAATTGCACTGGTGGGACCTCCGCACATCTGGCGGGCAGTCCCAAAACCGTTATGATGGCAGGCGGACTTATGTCCGCCCGCCATCATAATGAGCCCCTTAGTGTGTGAGGGGGTCAGGGATGGTTTTGGCTGAAGACAATTGTATTGCTGAATCCCCTTCACGTTGACAGAGGCCCCAGTGTCGATCAGGGCCTTGACTTTGGACCCAGTGATGCGGATGATGCACGTGGGCTGTGGCCTGCTGCGACGTTTGAGCTCGCTGGCAAATGAAATGAGGAATGTCTCTTCCTCTTCTTCTTCAGGAGACGAGTCTTCAGCCCATCGTTTTTGTCGCGGTGTCGGTTTGGCACCATCCGTCTGGGCTACATTTGTCAGGGACAGTTAGCGGATGACTCTTGTTGGCGGTTTCCCTCCCCTGGTGTTTTTGTACATGAATTTCTTCCGACACACAGAAGCAAAGTGGTTGCTGATGCCACAGTTGGAGCAGGTGCGGCCTTGAGCAGGGCATTCAGTTATTGGTTGTTCTCCGCGGCCACAGTATCCGTATCTAGCATTCACGGGAGGGGGCTTGTGCATTCTGGTGGCTTCGGTCTTGCCCGTTATGCAGACAGTGTCGGCCCGCTATTGTTTGTCAATGGTGGTCTTCTCGGGGGCTTGGGTGATGGCTAAGTCCATCTCGTTGGCCCGGGCAGCACACAAGTCATGCAACCTTGCTAGGATCAGGATGTCATCCAGACTGATGTTCGGTTGTCTTAGGATGAGGCTGCGCAGTGTTTTTTTGCAGCAGCCTTGAATAATTTGGGCTCGAATCTCTTTCATCTGGTCGTCTGCCGTGCAGGTACTTGCCAGCTCATGCAGTCGGGCATAGAACTTGTCAATGGACTTCCCCTCTCACTGGCGGGCTTGACAAAGTTTGAACCGTTCGAAGTCGGGGTTCAATTGGGGGTCGAAGTGAGCGTTAAGCGCTCTCATTGCTTTGTTAGAAGTCTGTGGCGGGGCCAATGTTCAGCAAGTGTTCAAACAACTTGTATATTTCTTCCCAGGCATAGTGTAATAGTATGGATATTTTGACTGTGCCTTCATTTTCACGTGTGGCGATGAAGTAGTTGTCCAGACCCCCTATGCAGGTCTTTCACCACAGGGATGTGGTCGCTGGATCAGCCAATTCACTAAACGGGGGTAGGACCCCTGTAGGGGCATGTTGTATGATTGGTTGCTGCTGTTGTGGGGCGGCTTGTACTTCGTCAGCCATAGTGGGTGCCGCTGGATAGTAGGGTGATGACTACTGGCCCGTTGTTCCTTATGTATGGGTTTGGTTGTACCACTGCTTGTTTATTAGTAGTTTGGTTGTGCCATTGCTCGTTTATCAATACTGATTCCTGGAATGTGCCTGTTGATCTGCATCTACTGGCATCGACTTAGGGGAATTCTTATTCTCTTGCCACTCTTGTAGTTTCACGCTTCTGTCTTTTAATTATTATCCCATTTTTTGTGTAGACTTCTTCGTGTCTATTTTATCCGCTCAAAAGCCTCACTGAGCAGGAGTGGTGAAACGTCTTTCAACGCTCCGTCATGCGAGCGTGTGCAGTGGGGTGAGGGAACAAATGCTCCAGTGCGGTGGGCGGCTCTGTACTCACAGCGGCCCGGTCATGAGCAGTTCCTCAATCTCAGGACACCGCTTTGCAGCCAGGTGTCTTCAGGCTGGCTCTCCTGTTTCTCTTGCGCAGGAGGCAGGCCAGTGGAAAGGCATGGGCTGTCTTGCACATTGTTCTGGGTGATGGAATGTGGCCGGGGCTTATTCCTGGTGTGCGGGGTAGATCCCGCCCTCGTCGCCAGTTTAGCGGGGCAGCCACATGTGTGGGGTGTCGGCCCTGTGCAAGACCCCGCTCCCTGGATCCCACAGGCAGACCGCTGCTCTGATAGTATGTGCGGCAGTGTGACCCCGTGCGGTCCACCCCTTTTTATTTTATCCCCTCTGGCCAGTGGCGTAGCTAGGCACTCTGCCGCCCGTGGCGGTCCCTGCCTTTTGCCGCCGCCGCCGAGCGCCTAAGAGCGGGGGGGGGGTGCTGGCGATAAATTTACCTGCCGCCCCGAAATCTCGTGCCGCCCGGGGCGTACCGCCCCCTCCGCCCCCCCCTTGCTACGCCAGTGCCTCTGGCCACGCCTGGCCAGAGGATGTTGTGGGTACATTTCCGTGCCCAGGGCGAGATAAGCAGGAATGCTGACCTGCTACAGTCAACACCCTGCTATGTGGTTTAAAGTAAAACAGTGGACAGGCCATAGAATATTTGTTCCTACGCTTGCTAGATACCGGATCAAAAACAATTGTATTAACTGGAAAACACTTGAATAAAATTCAGGCGTCTGAACCAGCGCTGCTGATCAAAACAGCAAAAAATCAACAAAGCCAACAGATGATTTATTGGTTGCATCTTCAATTCCAGCAACAACTCCAATGTTTCTTTTACCTTTCATAGAAACTCAGCTTGCTTACCTTCACTGCTTTCTGAGAACTCTGCCGCGTTGCAAGCGTCACATTTTCATATAGTGTGTATCCAGAATGTCGCAACAAACTCTTTCAAGGCCTTACTTTTAGTTGGACTACACAGCTTAGCAATTATTTTTATGAGAGAAAAGCAATTTTGCGTTGAGTAAAAAACATGATGTTTAGTAGTGTAAAATGGAATACCTGGTATTTCGACCTGGAGTAGCGAAAGCAGCTTTAGTATAAAAATGGGTATCCAACATAGTGCGTCAGTAAACACAATAAAGAAGAAACGTTTGGCCAGAGTCATCTCCTTCTGGATATGATTGTGGATTTCTGTCGCTGTCATGGCGGTCTGGTGAATGCTATAAAACATGCTGCTGTAGGAAAACACAATGATGATAAAAGCTGCCAAATTGACACCTGTTTCGGGAGAAAAAGACAACACATTAGTTATTTATGGCTTCACAAATTGTGCATTTAAGCAGGAAAGAAGATACAAATATAGGGTGTAATGCAGGGCTGGTTGCATGGCAAGCATAGTCGCTGCAGGTAGAGGTTGCTGCAGCACCCCCAAAATAATCATGCTAAAGTTCAGAAGGTGAATGATGCCTTTACATTCTGTTTTCATCTTGTCGGATTTGCTGTGTCTTCAGACACAGAGGTCAAATGTCAGGCTTTGTCTTCTGACAAATTACTGATTATTCTTTTAACATAGAGAGTGGTGTTTACTTTACTTTCTCTGTCTGCTCAGATAGATGATTTTGTAAAGTGAATTATCTGACAATCCTGCTTGGATAGAGGAAATGTGAAAGGAACGATTTTTTCACACAACATTTAAATACCTGTAAATTAACTGTACAAATATTTCAAAATATATCAGCAGGTAGGAAAGCACTAATAAAGCCTATTTTATGTAATTCCGAAGAACCATGCAAACAAAAATGTTAATATGATCAAAACAAATCAAGACGCTTTACTTGGTGATGTGCAAATGATAATAATTGCTGAAAAACAATTTCCACACATTATCGTGAGTGCTCTCTATAGTGTTATCAGTAAAACTGCATGTCGGAGTGAATTTTGTGGCCACCGGTGGAAACTCTGTTGTCTGTAAATGACGGTGGGCTAGAACACCATGCTTTAGTAATATACTTGTGACAGTGTGCTCCAAAATGCACCACCGGCTACATATCACACCCTTACCACTCTCATGTTGAATGGGAATGGCTCATTTGCCGTACTTGTTCTTTGAGTGATGCTTGGATTTTTCACAATCGCTATGTCTTCATTGATGTAACATTGATGGTAGAACCTCCACTCTGAAAATTGTTCTATCACTGTGTGGGAGGTGTCTAAACCAGTGGTGTAAATAGGCCCCCCCGCAGCCCATGCCATGCGGGCGCGGGAGGGGGGTAAGCTTCAGGGGGCCCCTTCTGCACAGTACCCTGACCTCAGAGCTCCTGATTGAGTCCGGAGGGGGGGGGGGGAGGCTCCATGCACCTTGCAGGGGGGCCCTCTCAAGTTTAGTTAAAACTTCATACATGTAATTCAGACTTTTTCCGAACTAATGCATGAACTTTAGACAGAACGAGTAGGAAACAGAGAGAAGCAATATCTGCCCACTGTCTCCGACTTTTGCGGCCTGCATTTCATACATTAACTTGGAGAAATTCTATGTCATATGTTTGAACTTTAGACGCCTGAAACGTAGAAAACAGGTGCCCGGCTCTGCGCTCAGCCAGCGCAGTTCTTCGTGCCCTGGCCCAGGAGAGCTTTCGACTGGTGGGCAAGAGCCTTTTAATGCCCTGCCCCCATGCCTCCTCCCGCTCACCCTAGCCCCCCTAGCAGCCTGGTTCGCAGTCACCTCCGTGTGTTTTTTTTATCCTCTCTGTGGCCAGTTTGCGTTGAGCTGTCGTCCTCTCCTCAAGACTGACAACAGAGATGGCACATGCTGGGAGCCTGCTGTCACTGTCCTGATGCTGAACGGATGCAGGAGGGACGTTTTTCACCACGAAAGGCTTTTAACTTCACTGCAGGAGCGCACATTTCTCCAATAGCATTACTAAAGGCCATTTTAGAATTGTACTTTCTTTGCTGAAGCCACCCCCTCCACGTCACCTTGCAAACCAATCTGCCGCTCTCAGGCCCCTGTGTGTAGGGCGGCCAGAGGTATATAGTGCTAGGCATTCTCCAAACTGTCCAGTCCGCCCCTGCTGTTCCTGCCACTTGGTGCAAAATAAGGGGGTATGATTCTTTAAATACACCAGTTGACTGAAAAAACCGTAAAGAGAGCACTACTGCTTTTGTGTGGCAAAAGAGCCTTCCCAAGTGACCCACCAAAGATGTTGTGGTGAGAATTTCTCCCCGTGTGGGCCAATCACTGCATGTAGAGAGAGGGTTCTTTCAGGCTAAAGTAACTTGATTGTCTTGCTCATGTTAATATCACAACTATTAACAATGACGGCCCCCGGGGAAAGCAAGACGCAGTCTAGTCTTTCCCCGGGGGATTCGCGCCGGACAGGGAAGGCTGGAGGGGAAGGGGAGGGAGCAAGAGGGGCTATAAGGGAGCAGGAAGGGGAAACGACTTCCTCTTCCTGTTTCCTAGCGCCAGCGGGAGGGTCGAGAAAAGTTGAGGTGAGGGAAGTTAGGTAGGGAATTAGGGAATTAGAGTACTCTGGTGCCGGTCGGCGCCCGGGGGTAGTGGGGAGCAGGAGTCACAATCATGGCAGGATCGGACATGGAGGCAGTGCGGGAGGCCCTGCGAGTCCTCGGCCAGGCGGGGCGGGAGGACCTGCTACGCCCGGGAGTATTGGAGGAGGCGTGGGTGGGGATGACGCGGACCCCCCGGTCCGCGTCAGCCGGAGTGGCGGCGGCGGTGGCAGCATGCCGTGAGTCCCCAAAGCGGACTCCCCACGTGGTCGGAAAGGGGGGTCCGGGAAAAGCCGGGGGAAGCGAGGGGGTGGGAGGAAGAGCCTGCCTGCTGTACGTGCGGTCGAGGCGGCCGGGAGGGGGGGGCTCGGGAGATGTGGAAGGACGGCCCGGGGGACTGCAGCAGGCTTTGGCCAGAGGCACAGCAGGGCTCGGGGAGGCCCAAGTGGGTCAATTTGAGGCAGCAGGGAGGGAGGGGGGGTTGGTTCAGGATTTCAGCGGGGGGATACAGGGGTGGGGTCTCAGGACCTGTTTGGGTCGGGGGCTCACACCACGAGGGGGGCTCCTGGGGGAGTCCCTCTGGACCTTTCACAGTGGAGGGTTCGAAGGGATAGGGGGTGCCCCTCCGGGGGGACAACGAGGGCAGGGGGTGGGGGGATGGGCCTGGCTGCGCAGGCGACGAAGGCAAAGGCGGGGGGTGAAGACGGGGGGCAGCCCTCGACAGCCGGAGGGCGGAGGTGGGAGTGCATGACATTGGAGGAAAAAATCCGGGACCAGAGGCGCGTGATCAACGACATGGAGGCGCAGGGGGCGGCTTTGTGCGAGGCCCGGGAGGCCAGGGGGGAGTTGGAACGGGCGGAGGGGCCCCCCACTCCCACATCAGAGGAGGAGGCCTGGGCGGAAAAACTAGGGCAGGAGGCCCCAAAAGGGGGCAAGTGGGTGTGGGCGGAGGAAGATAGCTCCCCCCAGACGGGGGTAGGGGCGGCCGGGACGGCTTTGAGGCCCGCTGGCGCTGGGACCCTCTCAGGTTGGAGCAGCCTGGGGGGGGACCAGCTGGCGGCGGCCGGCAGACGGGGTGGGCCGGTGGGGCGCAAAACGGCCCCAAGACGCCGGGCAGAAGCAGCAGGGGGGTCCGCGGCGGCCTTCCCTCCACCGAATGAGCGGGCATCAGCAAAGGGGGCAGGGGAACGGGGAGTGGTGCATGCCAAGACTGGGAAAGGTGTGAAAAGAGTGGTGCAAGATTTGACTTGGATGCCTGAGGATACGGAAGCGGAGTTGATGTTGGATTACGGGGAGGACAGTGATGAGCTTGAGGAAGGCGAGTTGCGTGAGGAGGTTGAAAGGCCGGCCGGGAGGTCGGTGGGGGGGGCGACAACTACGAAATGTGTTGATATTTTCCAGGCACCGGCGGTGGCCAGGACACAGGCCAAGACGGCCTCTGCGAAGAAGAGCGGCAACAGCAGGTCGGAGGAAGGAGCACAGACCACCTTGTCAGGTGAGGGCAAGTGGTGGGAGGCTTGGGACGATGGGGGCGGGACGGGGTAGGAAGAAGTCCTGCCGGTCGGTGGGCGTGGGGGAGGGGTCAGTGCGGGAACCAAAGGGTGCGGCACCCGGGACGGGGGGCAGTCGGCAGAGTCGGGCAAAGGGGGGAAGAAGGCGGTGGCCAGTGTCCAGACGGACAAAGAAGAGGGAAGGACGACAAAGGGGACGAACGACAGCATAAGAAATTGCCGTACATGGGGTTGGCTATGCCGTTGGGGTCGCATCTGTCGGAGAAAATACGGGCAAGAATATGGCGACACGAATATGTGGACGTTTTAAACTGCTCCATAGGGAGATACAGGCCAAGGAGGGTTCCAAGGAGGAGGAATGGGAGCTGACTCGTAGACCCCGGGTGCCGGTGACCATGGAAAATTGGACGTCGGCCTTTCTGATTTATGCTAGCATATATTGCGAAAAGCATCAAGAAAGGGCGATAGCGATGTTAAAATATATGGACATCATTAGGAAGGCGCAGATGCATTTTGGGGGTTTGCGTGGCTCAGCTATGACGAGGAGTTTCGGGCCAGACTTGGAGCGAATCCTGACAAACCCTGGGGGGAGGTGGACCAGGAACTGTGGATGCAATGGATGTCGTCCACGCAGTCGTCAGCAGCAACGCACACGGCGAGCGGGCTGCCAGTGACGTATCGGACATTTCCGACGCGTCCCGCTCAGTCTGGGGCGGGTAGTGGACAGGCCAGTGCAGGAACTGCGGGGGGCGGACAACAGAAGCCAGGTGGGAGCAACACAGGAGCGTGTTGGAACTACAACAAAGGATACTGCTCCAGGTCTCCGTGTAAGTTCAAACATGAGTGCTCCAAATGTGGTGGGAAACACGCACTCACCCAATGTTTTACGTTGGCGACACCATCAGAACAGTGGCGGGCCACGAAGGGACGGGGACAGCCTGGACCAAAGGGCGCCTACTCCGGTCCGAATTGAGGCCATGGGCCCGTGGCTCTCGGTATATCCAGACAGAGAGGCAGCTTTGAAGTTGCAGTGGGGATTTACGGAGGGCTTCCGGGTGGGGTATCAGGGTCCAAGGGAAAGGAGATGGGCAGACAATTTGAGATCGGCTAAGGAGTTGCCGGAGGTGGTGTCCGCAAAACTAAGAACGGAAATTGAGGAAGGTAGGATAGCGGGCCCGTTTGTCGACTGGCCTTTAGCAGACTTGATTATTTCTCCGCTGGGAGTGGTGCCCAAGAAGGAGCCGGGCGAGTACAGGATGATACACCACCTGTCCTGGCCAGAAGGGAGGTCCGTGAACGACTTCATCGCGGAGGCGGACTCGAGGGTACTGTATGCTTCAGTGGACGACGCGATCCGCCTTGTACAGAGGTGTGGGCAGGGAGCGGAGCTGGCGAAATGTGACGTGAAGTCGGCGTTTCGTTTGCTGCCCATACACCCGGCGGATTTCGCGTTGCTGGGCATGCAGTTTGAAGGGGCCATTTTTGTGGACAAGGTTCTCCCCATGGGCTGTGCGATTTCATGCGCTCTCTTTGAATTGTTCAGCACCTTCTTGCAATGGGCATTTCAAAGGAGCAGTGGGCATAAGGAGGTGTCCCATTACCTGGACGATTTCCTTTTCATTGGACAGCAAAGGTCGGGGGCCTGTGGGTGAGCGTTGGCGCAGTTTCAGGAGATGGCCCGGCACTTTGGGGTCCCATTGGCACCGGAGAAGACAGCTGGGCCCAGCTGTCAATTGACATTTTGGGCATTGAGTTGGACTCAGTGCAGTGGATAGCCCGGTTGCCGGCTGAAAAAGTGGGAGACATACAGGCCTGTGTGTTGGGGGTGTTGGGAGAGAAAAAGATTGACCTGAAGACGGTCCAAAGACTTTTGGGGCTGTTAAATTTTGCTTGCAGGGTGGTAAGAGCGGGGAGAACTTTTTGCAGGCGCCTGGGCATGGCCATGTCCGGGGCGGTGCTACCGCATCACAGGGTGCGGATTTCCTTGGGAGTGCGAGCAGACCTGAGAATATGGCAGACTTTCCTGGCAGACTTCAATGGGGTTTCGCTGGATTTCATAGAGGACAGAACAGTGTGGCAAGTGCAGATTTTTTCAGATGCAGCGGGGGCGGCAGGTTTTGGGGTGTTCTGGGACGGGAGATGGTGCGCGGAGCGCTGGCCGGCTCACTGGCTCACGCAGGGGAGGAGCATTGCGTTTCTTGAGTTCTTTCCATTGTTGGTGGCTCTAGCGGTGTGGGGCAGTGAATTCAAGAACCGTTCCGTGTTGTTCCATGTGGACAACATGACAGTGGTCGAACTGGTCAACGGGCAGAGAGCAAGGGACTTGAGGGTGTTGAGGTTGTTGAGGTATTTTATGCTACAGTGTCTGCAGTTAAATGTGGTTTTTCGGGCGAAGCATGTGCCAGGAGCGAGTAATGACATCGCGGATGCTTTGTCTCGTTCGCAGTGGAGCAGGTTTCGCCGCATGGAACCTGGAGCGGAAGTCCTCAAAACGCAGTTGCCGGACGGCATCTGGGCCTGGGGGGAATGAGAGTCTGCAGCCTAGTGGAGAAGTCGATAGCGGAGACGACACGGCGCACTTACAGATTGGCTTGGACGGAGTTCGGGGTCTTTATGGGCTGGACCACTGACAGTGGGCACATGTCCGTTCAAGCGATGGAACAGGGAGTGATCTGTTTTGTCTTGCACTGTATTGAGAAGGGGTTGTCCCATACGACGATTGCAGGGAAATTGGCGGGAATCTCTTTCTATTGTAAGTTGTTTTGGGGATTTGATCCGGCGAAAGATGAGATTATCAGCAGAATGCTGAAGGGGTGGGGCAGGGAGAGACAGGAGGAGGCTACAGGGGGGCCCCGGGAAGCCGTGACTTTTGAGGTGTTGCAAGGTTTATTGGGCATGTTGCCCATTTGTTGTTACGATATCACGGAGGTGGCTTTGTTTCGTTTGAGCATGGTGTGGATGTTTTTTGGAGCATTCTGGGTGTCAGAGTTGTTGGGGACGAAAGGTAGGGCAGGACGACAGTATGAGGATGTGAGATTGGATGGGGGTCAGCTGGGGATATGGTTGGGCCACTCTAAAACGGATCAGGCAGGGAGGGAAAGTGGATATGGTTGAATGAGAGTGGGTGCCAGGGTGTGTGCCCGGTAAAGGAGTGGGAGGTTTTTCGCAGGATGGGGCCGGCAAAAACGGGGAGATCTTCCTGCATGGCTCCGGCGATAGGCTGACGGCGGCGCAGTTGCTGGCAGTTATGCGTATGGCGTTGAAGCGGATGGGGCGGGACCCGAAGGATTTGGGACACACTCTTTTCGGATTGGGGCAGCCACGGCGGCGGCACGTTTGGGGTGGTCCTGGGATCGGATTCGACAGATTGGGAGATGGAGGTCCCGCTGCTGCGAGCGCTACGTGCGGAAGTGACAAGGGGCGCTGCGAAAGAGAGGAGTAGAGGGGTTTTAGTGGGGCCAGGATGGTTTTTAACACCTTTTTTTCTCATCGTAGGTTGTGTGAGTGGCCTAGGGACCAAGACGGTCACCTGGATAGCCGGGCACTCTTTCGTGCATTGGGCGGCACAGTATGCAGATCGTCAGGTTTACGGCCGTAGCCTGGGACTGCGGAGCAGCCATCACGAGGTACAATGGTGGGGAAAACGAGGAATGCGCTGGGGGGCATTCTTGCCCTGGTTAACGAAGATGGTGTCGCAAAAAGGATGTCCTGACTTGCTGGTTTTACACTTGGGGGAAAATGACTTGGTGCGATTGTCAGGCCTGGCAATCATGCAACAGATGCAAAGGGACTTGGACGTGATGAAACAACGGATGGCGGGCACCTGCTTGGTGTGGACTGAGTTTGTGCCACGTAGAGTGTGGAGGGGAGCGGTAAAACCAGCGGCAGTGGAAAAGCCAGGAGAAAGTTGAACAGGGCGATGAGGGTTTTTTGCGACAAAAGAGACATTAAAGTTATTGCTCACAAGGGGCTGCGGCTGGAGGAGCCGCTGCTATTCAGGGACGACGGGGTGCACCTTTCGAGGATGGGTAATGCCTATTACATGATGGAGATGAGGGACACGATCAGTAAGCTCTGGAATGAGTCCATTTGGTGTCGAAGGGTGTGAGGGTGAAAGGTGCATGGCGGCAGGGTGGGGCAGGTAACCGCCCAAAGGGGGTTCCCTGGTTGGCGGAACTTTGGAGGGGTGGGGGAGTCCTGGACGGGCCCACCCACCTCTCGGGGGGGGGAAGAGTGATTGATGGGGGTGCGGGATGCAGGAGTGCGATGACAGGTGATGCAAAAGAGGATGTCAGGAGACAAATGAAGAAGGATTGAGAACGGAAACGGGTTGTTGTGGAACGTGAAGAGAGATGGGGTGCAAGGGGAAAGAATGGAGCAAGTGAGACGAAGAAGCGGGGGGAAGTTTGTTGGGGTTATTGTTAATATGTATTATGGTTAAAGTTATGTTTACAGCCTGTCCTAATAAATGGCCTTTTACGCTTCACCGACAGCGTGGACTGGTTATTTGGCGCGATGACGGCCCCCGGGGAAAGCAAGACGCAGTCTAGTCTTTCCCCGGGGGATTCGCGCCGGACAGGGAAGGCTGGAGGGGAAGGGGAGGGAGCAAGAGGGGCTATAAGGGAGCAGGAAGGGGAAACGACTTCCTCTTCCTGTTTCCTAGCGCCAGCGGGAGGGTCGAGAAAGTTGACCACCCACCCACCCTACAGTAAAGAGGGAAGGGTTAACTAAGGTGGATGGAGCATGCCAGTTTAGGGCAGGTTGTAGGGAGGTAGGCGGAACTTTGGAGGGGTGGGGGAGTCCTGGACGGGCCCACCCACCTCTCGGGGGGAAGAGTGATTGATGGGGGTGCGGGATGCAGGAGTGCGATGACAGGTGATGCAAAAGAGGACGTCAGGAGACAAATGAAGAAGGATTGAGAACGGAAACGGGTTGTTGTGGAACGTGAAGAGAGATGGGGTGCAAGGGGAAAGAATGGAGCAAGTGAGACGAAGAAGCGGGGGGGAAGTTTGTTGGGGTTATTGTTAATATGTATTATGGTTAAAGTTATGTTTACAGCCTGTCCTAATAAATGGCCTTTTACGCTTCACCAACAGCGTGGACTGGTTATTTGGCGCGATTGACTTGAAAGTCACGAATCGTTTAATCTTTCTGCATTTTGATTTCAAAACACTGTAAATTCAGCAGTGGTGTGAGCTGTGGTTTGCGAGCTGCCATGCACCATCAGAGAAGGCATTCCACGAAAAAAGGATTCAGTGGCTCTCAAAGCTCTCACATTTGTCCATAGAGGTCGGTATGACAATCACACTGTAGTAATCTTTAAATAGAGAAAGCAGTCAGTACTCAACATTGTACAAAACCTTACTCTTTTTCTTTCCAGGTACATCTACAAGAAAGGGCACCCCATTAGGAGCAGCCAAACCTCCCTGACAAGCCTCTTTCATCCTCTGGATCAACCCTAGACACTCGAAGGCACTTCCGGACCAAATTCCATCCTTCATCATGTGCACTAATGAGACAGCGGCCAAGCGGCAATGTATTTTGTGCGGCTCACTGTTTCAGCAAGCCCTGACTTCATGCCAAGAGCACACCCCATACTGGTGGGCTATGTTCTGGCCTTTACTAGAACATTACACTGCAAAAAAAGATATCGTTTGTATCATTCATTTCATTCCATGGATATAAGTGCTTTGTTCTACTCATGATAAGGTGCCATTCAAAGTGAGACAAGAGTTATTGAAATGTCATATATAAGTACCATGAAAACATGAAAATATCACACATAAGGCACATTAAAACTTTGTAGATATGCTTTAGCAGAGATACATCGCCTCACCCATCCCACAGGACAAAGGACCTAATTTAGAGTTTTGATGAGTGGAGGCCCCTCTATAAAATCCAAGTGGAGGTTCAATTGCCAAAGGGGAGGGTCAGTCACTGCCTTATTTAGGGCAATCTCTGATGTAAATTTTTCCCATTTGGTCTGCCTAGAAAATCTGATCGGTCCCAGACAGCAGACAACGCAAATCACCCTAACACATTGTGAGAAACCTTCCTGTGCATCAGGTAATTTCTTTTTTATTTTTCATGAACAACCCTGTGCTATGGGGGTTTATTTCTTAAACACAAAATAGTTTGCCAAACAGGGCTGAAACAACATGGTGCCCGCTCAGCAAACTTCTCTGCCTTCAGATCAACCACAGACCTGGCACAGCTTTCAACCCAGCTCGGAGGATTGAGGGTCCCCAACTACGGATTACACTACCTGGCAGCACAACTAAAGTGGCTAAATAGCCGGAACATCCAAGAGATGGGCAAGTTTGGGGAACCCCGTAGAGAGGGAGCCCTGGTAAAGCTCCTGATGTGCATCCGCAGCCCGTGCAGGTAAGAGCGGTGGGGGCTTTTGACGGACGATGACGAGGGAACATTAATTATTTATTTATTTTCCCTCATTATCGTCGAAATCCCCCCCAGCCGGCCCCACCGCCCCACCGCTCTTACCTGCACGGGCGGCAGCTGCTGATGGGGATGAAATGGGTCCCGGTCCAGAAAGCCTAAACTCTTGGCCATTGGCTTGCGTTGCTGGAGATGGGTTTTGCATAGAAGCAGTGGAGAACCGCTGTATGTGCTGGTGCTGCCTCTTGTGGGACTGCCTACACCGAGAGGCTGATACTTCACAACTCAACAAATGAGGTACTGACTGGAGGTGGGTGCAACACCCAGGGCTGGCTATAGGGCTGTGCGACAGGTGTGACTGCACCGGCCACTGACTTTGGGTGGGGGCGTTGTGTTTGAAGTAGATTATGGTTTTAAAAGCACCTGCTGCCACATTCCTGGCCTCCAGCAATTTTCTGGCAACAATAAAAATGTGAAGATAGCTCTGGTGAGAGATGGGAGGTTTGTCTAGTGCATGGGTACTCGCAAAATTTTTCCCAGGGGCCAAATAGTTTGGACTATGGTGTGACCGAGGGGCGCACAGATACCAGTGGTCGTGCAGGGGGGGATGCAAATTTAGGTGGTTGTAGGGTAAGTGAAGCATGTACATCTACTGGCTGAATTGAACAATCCTGGTTTTCCCACTTGACCAAATTGTTTGATCCTGGACAATTGTTTTATTTTACTTTACCTCCTCTTCCTTCATTTCCACATGTAAGAGGACCTCAAAATACATGACTCCAGAATGTGTGCTGTACAAAAACCTCTCTTGTGTTTCATTTAATAAACTATAATGTTTTTCATATATGATAACAACCCCAGCCACCCACAGGGTGAACGTAACAACTGACTTGCCTCTTAGTTCACTATTGGCATTGTTGCCAGGGTGGTGGGAAAGCAGGAATGTTTCTAAATTCATGTTTGAAAACTATCACCTTTTTAAAAAAACAATACTTCTCAGTGCACTGATAGAATCTGATTTACTAAGGTGAAAGGTTCTGCACGTTAATAACATACTCTTTTTGAATTTCGAAGACACTTAATCATATTTTTACACGCTTGCTGCCAGATGTCTTTATAAATGAAGGTGTTCCTAGAGTTAAGCAGTTCAGGACTCCCTAGTTAATTCCTCTGATTAACTATAATTAACATTTAAATAAATGCGTGCCCATTTATTTACCATGTTTTTAATGTTAGTGCTCCGCCCAGAGGGCGGTATGTAAATGTCAGGAGGGCCGCATGCAGCCCCCGGGCCGTACTTTGAGTATCACTGGTTTAGTGGATGTTTTGACTCATGGTAAGGCAGCGCAGAGGGTTAAAATGCCTGCTGCAAAGAACGTGTACCATTCAGATCACAAAGTACATATAATGTAAATAGGTCAGTCAGTTACTTCTTTTGTCTGAGAAGTCCTTTGTCACTTGTTGTTTATAAGTTATAATCCTAACATAGAACAGTGAGCTATTAACTATCATCAAAGAGCTGCACGCAAACTGCAAATTATAGATTAGCGTGTTATGATTTTTTCCCTAGTCTTTCTTTATTCTGATGTTGTAAAAAGGGTTCATTTGGATAGAAATCAATTCTGATTATTAACGAGGAGCCCCCAACCCAGTATGGATGACATGTGACTCCTACATCTTGTAGTCCTCCGTCTTATGTAACATCTCCTATACACTGATATACAAACCTGTGATTGATTGTCTCTGTGTAGCGTGTGATGTAAAGCGCTTTGACACCCTACACCTGTATGAGTGGCGCTATAAAACTAATTATATGCATCTGAGAGAGAGAGCGGTTATGGAGACTTGAGGGGCACTGTTAAAAGGCAGTAGTGAGGGAATCCGTTGCAGAGGTAGTCATTGAGGGGGGCCAACAAACACTGTCACACTGGGCGCCACCTATCGACACCCTGGGAGACCTCAAGGATGGGGGTGCCCTCAGAAGCCTCGAAAGACTAGTGACAGATAGCAGGCTGCTGGGCACACAGTTCTTGACATACAGTGCAAAAATGCACACTTTACAGAGTCTAATAGGGGAGGTAGACCCTGAGCCAAAGACGAACAATAAGCTGCAGACCCTGCTCGTCACTAGGATCAGATGACGACTGATCACCTGGCTCTAGTAGACACTGATCCTAGAGAACTTGGATGGCCTACCGGGCACCAGAGCCAGGTGGGAGGGACTCCTAGGAATAATAATCCACTTCCTTACAACTAGTAAATTATCATATATGTAAACTTACTGAAAGGGAGCGTCAAAATATACTAGCCTGAGAGGCTTAAAGGGTTGCCTAGGTGAAGGGTCTAGTGAAAGTAATGGGTTTCTAACACAGGATGATATACATTATCCCTCTTACTGCCCTGATTCCTAGTCTCTTTACCACGTCCAAACCAAAGTTGCTAGAGATTAGACATCTTGATGTAGAGATGCATAGAGCAAATTCTAGGCAAATGATAAGGCCAGAGAATTTGAGCAGAAAATGTTCAGGATACAGCAAAAAAATAAAGGAAGCAGGAGAAAAAAAACAACGATAGACTAGATGAGATGAACACCTGCATCTGGAGAAAGAGACACTTGCCAATGCCCTAAACTGCAGAAGGTTGAGTTGGAGACCATAAAGGCAATTCAGTTGACAGTGAAGCACTGATTATTGCTAACCCAAGCTCTGATATTGCTAACCCTCCATCACCCCAATGACTTCAAAAAAATTATGCATAACTATACCATACGGCATTGGTATGTGATTTTGCACAGATTATCTAAAGAGGAAAATACAGTATCACATTGAGGCTCTTTGCCAGTTATTAGTAACAACGCTATGAATAAGCGCAATGAAGGTTTGTGCTTACCTTGCCTGGTACTGAAAATTGTATGAAAGCACACAGGACACTAATGGTGTCATGTGGCAGAGAGGATGAGGGATGAGGAAAATTATAACAACCCATGGAGGGCTAGTAGACCTTTTGCTAGTGGAGCAACTTTTGATGTCCTCTCCTGTTCAGCTGCAGCGATATGCTGATGATTCAAAATTTGGTAACCCAAAATAACTGGTAGTCATCTGGTAAGTAGCAAAAAGAGTGGATTCCAGGGGTAAGCATTCACAATAGAATTTCCAGAAGTCTAGCTTGAAGGGCTATAGTAAATTACAGTCCTCCCAGCACGTCAAAAGCTCCTTGGAAATGGATCCTCACATCAGGATTAGTGATTGAACTGGGTCCAGAATACTCAAAAGCAAGCCAACAGAGGCATGTTTTAACTGGCGAGAAAAGTGAGGCCTTGAACAAAATTTCCCAGGACTTACCTTAGCACCACTGATATCTAACCCAGTTTACATATCGAAGATGGGAGCACTAGTGTTCCCGATAAACGCGCCAAAATGTTCATAGGTATGTAGACGGCAGACCCTTAGGTGCCAAAGGCAAGATTAATTCCCAATATATTTGCCTACTTTCTTAGGTCGTCTGTGGTCCCCCCTTCCTTCCTCACTCCCTTTGGGCGGTCTTGAAGAGGAGCAGTAGACCTGCTTAGTTTCCTTCTCTGGTTTCTGCAGTGAGTAATGGGTCTGATTGGTGGTTGTAGAGCAGTCAGTTAGTCGCATATCCAACAGAAGCATTCGAGTTTACTTGAGCACAATGCTCATGGGTCCAACAGTGCAGGAACAGACAAGACAGAGAAGATCTCTGTGCTAGGGTAGAGGGGAAGCTCTATCCAGCAGGTACTGGGTCAGGGGATATGGGTAAGGCCTGCAGGCAGAAAGGCACATTCATGGAAAGGGTGGGACCCTGAAACAGAAAGCAAGGCTTTGAAGAGGGCTTAGAACTCTGAGAGAGAGTAACAAAAGCAAAAGTAAAGGACATCTTTCAACATGCATGCAATCAAACATTATTGCTAGCCAATAGAATGAATGAGATCAGTTAAACTGCATGAGTTAAACATTTAGATATTCCTGGCTGTGTGCAATAGCATTTTATGTTCAGGGAATCACAAATGCCTCGAATCTTTCTAACTTTGTTATGAACCCCAATGTACCCCAATATAGGCCTAGGTAGTGACACGACCTTTTACCTTCATTTGTCCTGTCGTTGTTCTACATAACGGTTCTACTGCTGACCTTTTACCTAGTTAGGTGCTGAATAGATGTCGTGTGGTTTTCTCCGAAAACTAGCCTCATTTATTATGCATGAGGATTCTCAGTATCACAGCAGGATTGCCTTCTTCGGGCGGAACCATTTTCTCCGCCTTGAACACCACATCTCCCAGTTTCCTGAACTCCGGCGCATCCGCCGTTGTTACCCTGGATTACTGACCTGGAACGCACTGTCCTAGTTCTCCTTCCGTGCTACTCAGCACCTGGCTAATACACGTCGCCACAGACTTCATCAGTATTACTGTAGGTCAGTAGTCCACCTTGGCCCATCCGCCCCCCTTCGATATCCGTCTCCCTTTCCATTTTACCCTGCAGTGGATCACCTACCTTGGTCCGCTTTGCACTCCCTTGCCGTTTTGGAATTTTCAACGGCCACTAGAAACCACCTTGTTTGCACCGCTACTCAGCCCTGAAGAGTCACGGGTTACTACCCCTTTGTGACGAAACACGTGTCGGCTGGTTGCTTTTGCTTTGTTGCTATATTAAACACTTATGATTATCATTCTGGTGTAGACCTTCTACATTTCAACAATATGAGACATTTCTACTAGTATTATACCCTCATTACGTGTGCCCAGGACCGTACCTACTTAAAATAAGAAATGTCCAGGCTACTGAGGACTCAACTTCTGAACGGGGAATGGGCTCTGACGATGCTAGACAGTGCAGCAGAAGTAACAATAGCTCGCCAGAACCTGATGGAATTTCCGGTGACAGCAGCGCTGAATGAGCATATCATGGTGGAAACACCTGATACAAGGGTAAGCGTCTCACATCAGTTATATGAAATAACACCCCAGATGGAGGGGGACAAACCAAGGAAGGAGAAGGGTCTCTTTTGGGCAACCTTACTTATGGATATGATATACTTTTGGCTGAAAAATATTGGCCACCTGAGTTTGTTATGGACTGCCCAAAAGGAGAGACCGTAATTTTAAAGACTTTCTCCGACCTCGTTCCAGAATCACTAAAACATTCATACGCACAGGAGTGGGTGGTAGCACTTGCTCCTGCATTATAGCGCAATCATGTAGGGTGTGATGCTGAGTCACCTCACCATGAAATCCCAGTAAAAACTACTCCAACTCCACAGAGACAGTACCCAATAAAACATGATGCGAAAAAACAAGTCAGGGAGATCTTAGATCAACCTCTTCCATGAATAATCCTTTGTTTCCCGCAATGAAACCCAACAATTCATAAGGTCTAGTTTTAGACTATAGACATTTGAACACATGCACAAAAACATTTGCAGTTCAAAATGCACACAGTGCCACATTAATGAAATACATTGTGTGGAAAAAATACAAAACAACACTAGATATCTCAAATGGATTCTTCTGCCAAAATATAGTGCCTGAAAGCAGAAATTTGACAGCATTTTCAGCCCTAGGCTCTCAGCCTCAATTCAGTAGACTTCCTCAAGGGTATAAGAATAGCCCCGGGTTGTTTTCAGCAAGAGTATCAGAGTTACTTAAAAATTTTGATGAGGAGGCATTGTCCTATGTAGATTATATTTATCTGATGGATGATGAACTGTTGGATCATTTGACAAGGGTGAACAACATCATTTTGGGGTTCACCTCTGAGGGCTACAAATGTAACTTTAAAAAATAAAAAATTGCCCACCTCAATGTCCTATTTTTAGGATATGAGCTCTCAAGTGAAAGGAAAAGCAGCAATTTTTTTCGAAACATGTGCACTGCTTCAACCTCCAAAGACTCTGAAAAACTTACAATCCATTTTAGGATTCCTAAATTTTGGCGGAACATACATTTTAGATTACGCAGAAAAAGTAAAACTTTTCTACGACTTAATTAGACCTGATTTCTCAGTTCGACATTGGACACAGGAACACACAGTAATCCTTTGTTCCTTACAAGCTGATATGATAGCTTCCAAAGACTTACACGCATGTGTAAACACCACAAATTTGGTGATCCATGCAAATCGCGGGTCAATCTGGGTACACTTACATAACCTTCAATGAAGGCAAAACAGTACCCATAGCATACAAATCACATTTGTACACAAATGCTGAGATGCGCTTTGCATCCACTGAAATATTTTGACAGCATTGCAGACTGCTGTAGTGAGAGAAAGAGCACTGGTTCAGGGGAAATTAATAATTGTGGTGATTCCAGTACCAACCTTAGAGGCTGTTACAAAGGCAAGCATTCCAAACGCTAAAGCACTACATCCGCATTGGATACAATGGGCTAATTCACTCACTGCAACAGATGTAGACTATAAATTTGACTCTACATTAAATACGCAAGCATTTCTGCAGTATGAACAAGAATATCCTCTCCCGAATGAAATTATGCCTCTAGGTCAGTATGAATATATTATTTACACTGACGGATCTGCTCAGCCTGCCGTAGGAAGTAAACAGCAATACAGCGCTGCATGTGCTATTGTAAAGGGAAGTATGCAGGTTGGCAAGTTCCGCCCTAGTAATACGCAGACGCAGTCTCTAGGAGATAGCACAGCTGTCAGAACTAAAAGCCCTGATACTGGCGCTAAAGAATACAGATCGAGAATTCCCCACACTTATTGTTTGCGATTCATTTTATTGTGTCCAGTCTTGCAATGAATATCTTCACTACTGGGGCCAGAATGGGTTTAAAGATTCAAAAGGTTGCACAATAAAGCGCAAATTACTTTGGGAAAAAGTGGCAGAGCTGAAAAAGGGCTTGCCACGGGCTCACATGATTCATACGCTGAGTCATCAGCCTGTTGGCATGCACGTTGAAGGGAAATCATTGGCTAATGAGGCCACCAAGGCGACAGTGCGAACTGCTGCAGTTGCTGCAATCACTCATTCTAGCACGAGGATAGAAGGACATATATTGGTAGCTGTCATCGCTTCACGTAAAAACAGCTCAGCTGTGCCAAAAGATTTTCCACTCAAATACTCCTATAAGTTAGATGCACAAAATAAACCGTTTGCTCACATTCCAGGAGTGGGGGATAGAGTATTACCAAACATGGATCGCAGATTAGGTTTAATTCTAGCTGCACACGAGGATCTGGGTTCATCTCATGCAGGCATTACTGCAACGGTTTCACTACTGAAACAAGTTACTGGTGGCCAGGTCTTACCAAACAGACAAAAAGCTTTGTCCTTAAGTGCGACATCTGTTAGCAAATGAAGGGTTCCACCGTAGCACGTCTGCCACAAACACCATTACTGATATCAGACAAACCACTCGCATGTGTCTATTTGGACCACTGCGGCCCCTTACAATCTGATGGGGCTTACAAGTACATCTTGCTGGCAGTGGATTCATGCTCTAGATTCCCGTGGGTTTGGCCCCAGCACTTGGCTGATGCTCAAACTGTTATAAAGGATGTGCGAGACTTTATAGGGACATACGCAATTGGCACATTACATGCTGACCGTGGCCCTGCGTTTAGCTCTCAGGCTTACAAGGAAGCCATGGGAAGTTTGGGTGTTGTATTGCGGTACTCCTCTCCATATCATCCCGAGGGAAATTCGGTTGTGGAAAGGAAAAACCGAGACTTAAAGCAATCCTTAACAGCAAGGGTATTAGGTTCGGGTGGTAGTTGGGTCTATCACCTATATGGGTTCCAGAGGGCACATAATAACATGCCAAGAAGTTCCCTGGGGGGTCGTACACCATATGAGGTCCTGTTTGGGAGGAGAATGTTGATACTTGTCCTCGATTGTGGCAGCGCAGTGGTGGATGTGAAAGCATTTGACATCTATGATCATTTGGCTGTTTTACAGAAACTCAATGAATTGCGGGCATTACAAAGGAACGTCCAAGTAAAACGCACCGCCACTGGGGAAGTGAAAGTTGTTCCGGCAAGACCTGCCTGGGTCCCAAAGGTCGGGGATCTGGTCAGAGAAAAGATTGTGTTCAAAAAAGAATTTGTGCCATCATACAGAGCACCTGTACCTGTCCTGGCTGTCGAAGGAACAAGAACAGTACTTTTTCCGCCTCTTGCCGGCAAGAAAGAAAAGAGATTCATCTCACTTTACCTGATAAAACCTCAGAATGTGGCCGATACTGAATAGCAGGCCGTGTGGGCTCCTGGGTAGCCGTCGATCTCCTCTCGCTACCATACAGGAAGTTCAGACAGAAAGACTAATAACATTTGAAGATTCTACTCTACGAAGTAATGGAGTTACCAACAATTAAATGGAACTTGTACCTGTTGAAATTGAACAGCACAAAACAGAAAGGAAACACAGATCTCAATTTGGCCTAACACCCATATCTACATCAATATGCCTCTACAGGAGACATCTGCCAGTTCAACAAAACCTGCTGAGCTACCAAAGATAGATTGAACTGCATCTGGCTATTTAATCGATTTTGACACCTTTTCTCTGGATCCGGGTGAACCTGAGTCCCCGCCAGCTACAGTTTCCCACAAAAAACAACTCCACTATTTCTACCTTTGGCTGAAAAATACTTACTTTGTTTCACCCTAGTTACAGCTCTGGATAACACTTGGTCTACTGTTCCTAATCCTCTGGATAGGTGTAGTGACTGTCTTTTTCTTGCTCCTGAATGGACATTATCTCCCAGAACGCTCTGCAGTACAACATGTGAACTTGGTCCTTAAACAACATACCTCATCTCATTGTGAACAAAGAGACTTGTCCTTTGTGAACATTACAGCAGTTCCGGTTCCTGAGAGAATAGTGTGGGATAGGGTTTCATTTGATGTATTTGGTCCCACTGAAGTTTTAAAAATTCCACATTTGTTTAAAATTTCTTTAAGTGATATCATCACCTCCTGTACATTCTCTGACAATTGGGATTTTGAAACTGTGAATAGTATGCTGATTTAGAACAATCTGCTGCATTCTCTAAAAATGAATTGTATGATGATATGTCTGATTTTGACACCATGTATTGTTACCAACACTATGGTACAAAGCAAGTATCCCACGTAATGTTTTCACATACCACCAATGGGAACATTGCCCAACACCGCCGAAAGGTAGTTCACATGTTTGAACAAAAGTTTGCTTATTTTTCTGGGTTTAACACATCAGACTCCCACTCATATTATTATAAGCTTGCACCTACACCTGCAAAGAAAAATATGCTTACTAACACGAAACAGATATACTTTGCATCCTTTATTTCCGAACTGTCTGAACAGGGTTTCAACTTATGGAAAGACACTATAGACATAAAATCCCTCTGGGGGACTAAAGATTGTCAGGTTCAGGTAACTGAGGCATTATTTAGAGCGTGCCTCATACCACAGCAAATTATTTTCCTGAACGAAACTGTGCAACTGACTTCCTGTCTTGGGTTAGCTAAGATCAAGGACTTGAACACACCTTGGATTCCCTCGCTTTCACACTTAGAGGGATGGCTAAACTATACACAACATACTGTGGATAGACTAGATGTCATTATATATGGGGGTTCATACAATTATTCAGACCCCAATTGGAAGAAATTATTGGTTTGGCTTATCGACACAAATGGGTGCCAATTAAGATTCAAGGGTACCACCGAAGGTTTCGTATCCATAGGCCTGGCCTACGTTGTGTACAACAAGAACATCTGGGGGAGGTGACATCCTACAGTGTTGGGAAGTTATGCCTAGAGTGGCTAAAGACCTTGGCACTGTCTTAGGTGATATATAAATACGAGAGTGACCCCTTTCTAGCCAAGAGCTAGGGTACAATCATCAGTTTTAAAAAAAACAACTCTTGGCAGATCAATATCCACTACTTTTTACAAATCATTCAAACCCTCAAACTTCACCAGTACTGAAAAGGAAATACCAAGGGGAATGTATTTATCTATATCTTTCTTTTAATAAATTAAAACATCATCAGAATGTACATTACATTATTTATTAAAAAACATATACCAGTCAATAATTACAAAATATTGTTAAAAACATCAGAGAGAATTAAGAACAGATATAAAAATGTATCTTTGACAATGGTTATTCCATCTGAATCAATAACAGTATTGATAATATTTAATTTCTTTATAATCAATGCTATTTGTTCATTGGATGTAACCTCTTAAAAACCCAGCGTCGACGCGTTTCGGTGGTACCCAAATTGCATAAAACCACCTTCTTCAGGACAATGTGTATTCTATCTCTCTTTCGAATTCATAACCTTTATTATTAAGGTGATAATCACTTAGGTGAATCGTTCTTTTTGTGTATCCTTGTCAATAGAACCACCCTTATCTATTGTCTTTTGATCTTGCCCAACTCTTATTTCAGATGCGTGAGTGACATCATATTAAAAACAAAAACAGGTACCGCTCAGCAGTCGATCCTATAACTTGTATTCAATATTTTTCAGGAATAAAGTTCTTAGCCCAACTCCACCCAATAAGGCGTGAGGAGGGTACACTTTGAATGCGACCTGAAGAACCGCTTGATGATCGGTCCGATATACACTACTCACCTTATCTATAGGTGGAACAAGGCACCTGCTTCAGCGCCCATCGAGACGCGGAGCATTTTCGCTACGGAACGAATAAAGAATAGCGGGAATACACCGAGCGTTACTGCCATGAACAAACGATTTTAATAAGACGTATGAACTTGAAGCAGGTGCCTTGTTCCACCTATAGATAAGGTGAGAAGTGTATATTGGACCGATCATCAAGCGGTTCTTCAGGTCGCATTCAAAGTGTACCCTCCTCACGCCTTATTGGGTGGAGTTGGGCTAAGAACTTTATTCCTGAAAAATATCGAATACAAGTTATAGGATCGACTGCTGAGCGGTACCTGTTTGTTTGTTTTTAATATGATGTCACTCACGCATCTGAAATAAGAGTTGGGCAAGATCAAAAGACAATAGATAAGGGTGGTTCTATTGACAAGGATACACAAAAGAACGATTCACCTAAGTGATTATCACCTTAATAATATAGGTTATGAATTCGAAAGAGAGATAGAATACACATTGTCCTGAAGAAGGTGGTTTTATGCAATTTGGGTACCACCGAAACGCGTCGACGCTGGGTTTTAAGAGGTTACATCCAATGAACAAATAGCATTGATTATAAAGAAATTAAATATTGTCAATACTGTTATTGATTCAGATGGAATAACCATTGTTAAAGATACATTTTTATATCTGTTCTTAATTCTCTCTGATGTTTTTAACAATATTTTGTAATTATTGACTGGTATATGTTTTTTAATAAATAATGTAATGTACATTCTGATGATGTTTTAATTTATTAAAAGAAAGATATAGATAAATACATTCCCCTTGGTATTTCCTTTTCAGTACTGGTGAAGTTTGAGGGTTTGAATGATTTGTAAAATGTAGTGGATATTGATCTGCCAACAGTTGTTTTTTTAAAAACTGTCTTAGGTGAAACAACACTTGTCCTTACTATCAGACGACATGGATCTTAGGGATTTTTTGTTAGGTCCCTATAAGCCACGCCGGAAACGCTTCTTATACTCTATTTACAACGAAGTATGGAAAATCTCACAACAGGAGGCTGCTGAGAGATTATGTGAAAGTGACAGGGTTAACGTAGAAAAGGCTTTGGCAGTGGTCGACAATAGCATGGCCACACTAACATCCAGCATTTATTCACTGGGCAACATTGTGTCTTCTGCAAGTGATATAATAGAACAGGATTTGTCTATTTTACAGCATGGGCGATCGCAATTGCGGTCCATTCTATTACTGAGCTGGACGCTACAATCATAACACTCTGGTCACGTGCCCTGGCAGTATATCAACAGTACGTCTCTGTTTTCTGCTTACATGCTGACAGAAAGACAGACTACAATGGCACGAAGAGATGCAAAGTATACAATGCTGCAAACTGAAAAATTGGACCAATTACCTTTCATCATGGCTGAGTCACCGCCCTCACAATGAGTTATCCATGGCCATATAACATTGCCAGTGACAACATTCCAATTTCAATATTGTATACAGTACCACCAGGTAGGCAGGTATGAAGCATTGGGAAAAGAATACATCCATGAATCTTCGTTAAGTGGGTCTCTAATTTGTCAGGATATTTTGCTTCACGTAGCCTATAATGCTTCAGTCGCAAACTTATTCTGTCACTTAAAAGGGTCCCCATCTGCAGTGATTCATCCGGTGTTCAAACTACTCTCGAATGGGAGTTATTTGATGCTGAATGATCAGGGTTGTTGTGGGATGCTGCCAGGCATAGCATATCTTGTCACAGTAAGTTCCAGGGTTATTTGTTGTATGCAAGTATTGTTTCCACCGACCCACACAGGGAAGCGCCACTTTGGCCTTCGTTTAATGTTTCCTTTATACGGTTTGATTCTCTGAGCCCGTGGTTCCCAAACAGTGCGCCGGTGCGCCCGGTGCGCCGTCATGAGCCAAAAGGGGCGCCGCGCTCACGATGTGGGAAAGTGAAGCTTATTGCAGCTGGCGCGCAAAATACGTGCCACCTGCATAATCCAGGAACATGGTTTGGCCCAAGAGCACTGCCGCCATATGTGCGTATGTACGCGTCGTACGTGCTTTCACAGGCGTAGTCTCCATTACTGGCATACGCAGCTCTGACCTTGAGCCTGAGGCGCAATATTGCTGCCCGCCGTGTTCTGCCGTGCCTCGTGGGACCCTCTTCACAAGTAAGCCGGTAAGTAAGTTAAGTAGACTAGGGCCGTTGGTGTTGGAACTGGCATGGGAGGGATTCCTGTGTGGTCCGTAGAACAGGAGTACGGCAGTGATACTTCCCAAGAAGCCAGACTGTAAAAAGGCGGGCTCCACGGAGCTCGTTAAAGAAATCAGACATAAGCCAAGCCAAGGCCTTCTCTCTGGCTGCCAGAGAGAAGGCCTTGGCTTGGCTTATGTCTGATTTCTTTAATGAGCTCCGTGGAGCCCGCCTTTACACTAAAAATAATGCTGGTGATACGGGTGTAAAATGGAGATTGGCATGGCATTTGATTAAAAGTAGTATCACCAGCATTATTTTTACAGTAAAAGGCAGGCTCCATGGAGCTCGTTAAAGTAATCATAAGCCTTATTATCACTATTCCTTTAACGAGCTCCGTGGAGCCCGCCTTTTTAGTGTAAAATAAATTGTAAAAATAATGCTTGTGCTACTTTGTACTGCTCTTAGATGTCGGCGCAGTGGAACAGCCATTGAACCCCCAATGTCCCCTCTCCCTGCACCCCTTCTTTCTCTCTGGGCTCTCGAGCTTTATCTCGGGGTCCGTTTCGATTTCTCGCCTCTTATCGGTGGTATTTATCGTAGGCATTATTACTCTGCACCCCTTTGGGCAAATGAACAGGTCTGCGCCCCCCGCGAGCTCGTGCCTCTTTGTCACACAGAAACCCACATCTGCTTCTCGTCTGCCGGTGAAAGTGGCCTCTGTAATTGCAGCCAATAATGGCACTGCCTTCTCCCGCTACTTACTCTTCACAGACCTGCACGTTTTATGTCTCGGGGTCATTAGACAATTATTTGCTCTACCTTTAGGCCGCAGCAGAATTCAGCAATCATTGGAGGAGGGGGGCTGTAAACACGATGGAAGAGCCTGACGTGGGATAAACAGAGTGAGATGCGATAAACGCCCAAAATAGGACCAGATGAGGGCCTGTCCTCTCGAGGTGTACAGAGACTGAAGGGAGTAAGAACAGGGACGCGCACATCCCAAAAACAACGACGAAGGCCTGACCCCCCAGCTACTACTATGAATCAAATGCCATGCCGATCTTCTGCCCAAACTCCGTTTTTTACTTGAACTAGCAACTCCCACCCCGTCTAGGCTTTTATGAACCCACAGTGATAGTGCTCAAACAGGCACACTATGCACATAATGAAGTCAGGGGTGCATCACCTCCCCTTTTCCTTCACCTCTTGCCCCTGCCTACTTCCAGAGAAGCTTTTACTTTCTGCTGCCTGTCTGTCCATCACCACTCATGTTTTTTCCTTGAAATCTTTTGAACACTCGCTGGAGGAATTTCTGCTACCAGACTGCATAACTTACCACTAGTTAAGAATGACCGTGCCAAAGTCTCTATGAAAACGTGCCTCTCTGCTCATCTCCTGCCAGCTCCCTTGGATGCGGCTGACCATCTCCACCCCCGACCTGACTAGACCACCAGAGCTCAACAAAAGCTGTAACCACACTTTTTTCTCAACCTCCTTTTCTTCATGAACATACAATACACTGCAGAATGGAGTGCGCTCAAGGCACAACGTCGTCTGCACAAATCTTCTTCCGCCCAGTCACCAATACCAATTTTACACCCGTCTCTCAAAGCAAACACAATAACTCCCTCAATCTTCTGTGTCTCATCCTTCCTCCTGTAGTTCTGCAACCACGCTCAATCGGAGTAGGAAACACTTTTCACAGAACTATTTACACCCAAACTAACATTTCCCCCCACGTCTCTATTGCACCTGCTTCGCTTGCTGTTCAATATGCATAATTTCCCCGGCCAAAATGATGATTCTATTACTGATTTTACCCTGTTTCCAAATTAAGAAAGTAAAACATAATTAGACAACAATTTGGAAAATGAAATACAGTCAACAGGTGACTCTGAGTCTGAGAGGATTAGGGCGGGCAGCGGGCCGTGCCTGTGCAGGGAGGTCAGCAAGTGCCAAAAAGCCAAGTGTTGCAGGCCGCATTTTTCTTCACGTGCCATTATAGAGGAAGTAGCAGTGATTATTAGGCGGCTGCTTGGCTCTGACAGCTCTCAGAGCTTTAAAATTGGGCTGTAAAACTTGGCTTTGGCACTTGCTGCACATGCCCAGGGTTTGCTTCTGCACTAGCAGCAGCACTTTGCATGACAGTGCTTACTTGAGTTAATACTGAGGTGGCATGGTGGAGAAAGAATCGATGGATTGGGATGCAGCCAAAGTGATTGCCAGTGGATGAGATTAATAATTCAAGCATTCCAACCATCACGTTGTTCTTTGTACTTCACTTTAGGAACAGATAATAATTAATGAGGCTCTGAATAAATGTAAAAGTAATTTCAAGTTATATTTGCCATTTGAAGCATGTACAGATCATTATTTATTTAGATGGCATGCTGCATTAAAGAATTTGATAGCTTTGATTGGTAAAAGAAAACTAGAGTAATAATACTAATAATTTGTCTCATTGCTTTTAAATCCTGGTTGTAGGCAAGAAGCACGCTGCGGAGGAAAAGCCGATCTCACCAGCAGCTGAACCCAGTGAACCAGTTCCTCCAGGCAGAACAGCCATCGTTGAAGTACGAGCAGGTACGTGAAGTGGTTTCTACCCAGCTTATATGAACGAAGTCAGAGTTGCTCATGTTTTCTATTGTTGGTTGGAACCGCTGCACTAAAATGCAGCAAACTTTCCATTTGCCATTTTATTGTTCTGTATGCTATTCTTACTCTTGTGGGCCTGGGACTTGAAAAATGGACATGCTCCTTTTTCTGTAAATGTTGCTCTGCCTTTCATTGCTGTCACGTTTATGCCAGAACATTGACCCAAAACCATCCCAATGAGCACAAACAGCAAATGGCATGCATTCGTACATTTTTCATTTGCCTTGATTGCAAAATACACAACAGATATTGGTTGGTTATGTCAGAGAATGGGACCGATAGTCAAACTACTGCCATGATTTTGATGAAAAACCATATGTCCGTGCTGTAGCGTACTCCGTACTACTGTGATATGTCCTTGGATGGACCCAGGAATTGTTGAAGTGTGATATTTGCTGTTACAAATCACAGTCTGATGTACACATTAGCTGCAATTTGGCTTTCTTCATTGTTTGCAAAAATGTGCGATCTTAGGTTTCATTAAAAAACTGAATGCTAAAAATCAAAAAAAAATCTAAATGCTCTTTCTGTCTGTGCGGGGTACCAATAAGAATGAGGGGCCGATTCCGATTCAGGCCGGAAATCTCTCCGACCGAGCCGGACCCGGAGAGATTTCCGACCGAATCGGACTCTGGCAGTCCGACCGAACGAGTACGATGCGCACGCATGCAATCGGACTCGAGTCGGTCGGACTCCCATTGAGTCAATGGGAGCCGGATGTACAACGCGTACGCGGGCTCCCATTGACCCAATGGGTGCGAGGCGAACAAGGGTGCCCCCTACAGTGGGTACGCCTCAAAGCGACTCGCGGCGTACATGCACAGGTAGGGGGACCCATGGGTCCCCCTGTGTGCGACTCGCGCGGCTACGCGTACAGGGGTCCGACACGGACCCCAAAGTGCGGCTCCGAGTGCTCTTTCGAGCCGGACGGCGCAAGTCGGTCGGACTGCTCGCGGCACGCATCGTACTTGCCCGGCCGGGGAACGTCTCCATCGCGTGGTGTAAGTCGTGTCAGTGCGAGTCGGTCGGAGCGCTTCGAACTCGCGAACAAGTCGGTCGGCGATTTCGCGTGCGCTCGCATCGTACTCGCTCGGCCGGACGCACGTACGAATCGGTGGGGAAAGAGGGCTCCGAATCGCATCCGGTTAAGCCGAATCCGATTCGGTGCCCTACCGGCCGAGATCGGAATCGGCCCCTAAGTCAAAATGGTCACCATCATCATGGGCTACTATTAGAAAATAACAGAAATAATAGATCGATCATTAGAAAGAGAATAACTTTAGTTCTTCTTATACTTGTCTTACCTGGATGTTTTGTACTTCAGGCTTATTATTCTGTGGAGACTGTGGATGAGACCCGGAAGAAACATGGAAATACTTGAGCAAAGGAAAAGAAAAGAAGACCAGGAACTTTACAGATAGAAAGACCTTACTTATATATTTATGTTAATTCTTCTCTTCTCCAACTGAATAATTAAGACGAGTGGAACTGATTTCCATCTTTCTGATTGACAATGAAGAGATTTCTAATGCCAAGTTCAAGTTCGTCTGAGCAAAGTGAAGTTGCAGGTTCTTCTGACAAAAAGAGGACGGAAACAAAAAGCCAAGTACAGAAAGTACGATGATAGGTATCTGGATTATGGTTTCATGTGTGTTCAGGTTAATAATGAGGAGCGTCCTCAATGTGCAATCTGTTTAAAAGTTTTGGCTGTGGAATCCATGCTTCCAAGTAAACTTAAGCGACATCTTGAAAGGCTTCACCCAAATGTGGTCGGAAAGCCAAGGGAATTTTTTTAAAGAAAAGTTACAGAAGCCAAACTACAAAAGTCCACTTTCTCAAAACAAGCCAAAATTAATAGTAATGCCCTCCTGTCTTCATATAAAGTGGCCTATCGAGTTGCACAGAGTAAAAAACCCCACACAATTGCAGAAGAGCTGATTTTGCCTGCTGCTGTTGATATGGTAACAATCATGCTCGGCGAAGATGCGGGTAAACAGCTGCTGAAAGTGCCTCTTTCTAATAATACTATCAGCCGGAGGATAAATGATATGGCTGAAGATATTAACGATCAGCTCATCTGTAATCTAAGAGGCAAAGACTTTGCACTCCAGTTGGATGAGGCAATAGACAACCACAAAGACACCCATCTTATTTGCTATGTCAGGTTTCTATACGAAAAAAACATTGTTGAGGATTTGTTGTTCTGTAAAGAAATCAAAGGTGGAACTACAGGTCAAGACTTGTATGCGGTTGTGGATGATTTTATGCAACAGAATCAAATTGACTGGGAGAGATGTGTTGGAGTTTGTACAGATGGGGGTCGTTCAATGGCAGGATGCTACCAAGGACTTCAAGCTCGCATACGATCTAAAGCGCCTAATGCTGTTTGGACACACTGTATAATACACAGAGAAGCACTGGCAGCAGGAAACCTCAGTGAAGAACTGCATGATATTCTGAAAATAGTCATCAAAGTGGTAAATTATATTAAAACAAGATCAATGAAAGCAAGATTTTTTGCTAATTTGCTAAACTGTGTGAAGACATGGGTGCCGAACACTCATGCCTCATGTTCTACAGCAGTTCTCGGTGGCTGTCTCTCGGTAACTCCCTGCTTAGAGTGTATGAGCTGAGGAATGAAATATACTCATATCTACACGATGATGAACATTCTTTTACTGACAACTTTATTGATGCAGACTTTCTAATACAAATGGCTTTTCTTTCTGATCTATTTGAAAAACTGAATGCACTGAACAAGTCCTTGCAAGGCAATAATACTAACATCTTGCAACTGTCAGACAAAGTTTCAGGCTTTAAGAAGAAAGTGATCCTTTGGAAAAGCAGTGTAAGCAAAGGTGACTATAAATGTTTTCCTTCATTGGACCAGTTTCTGCAGGACAATGAGATAGCGTTAAAGGAGGAACTGAGGACAGTTTTTGTTCTGTATTTGTCTCAACTGCGTTTTTACCTTGACAAATATTTTCCAGAGGATGTAGTGGAGCCAATAAAATGGGTGAGAGACCCCTTCAATGCTGAGATACCTCAGCATTTCAACAATGAGGAAGCAGAACAGCTTATTGATGTTTCAAGTGACTCAGCATTGAAAGTAAGGTTCCAGTCTCAATCACTGCTTGAGTTCTGGTGCCAAACTGGAGATGAATACCCAATGATAAGCAAGAGAGCCCTGCATGTTTTGATCCCGTTTGCTACTTCGTACCTCTGTGAAGCTGGTTTCTCAGCAGTTGCAGTGATAAAGTCAAAATATAGGGCAAAAATTAACCTTGAAAAAGAAATGCGTGTTGCAATCTCAAAAATAACTCCGAAGATTTCAGGAGCTATGTAAGGAAAAACAAACACATCCATCTCACTAGGATTTTTAAGGTAAATTCGGACTCCGTTGTTTTTCCTGTTCATTAAAAAAGATATTTTATTATACAGAAGTTTTTAACTATTGTGTGGTTAAAAAAAGTTGTTAAGTCATGGAAACATATTTGGCTACTAATCTTGTGTCTGTATCGTTTCTCACTTAATGAGTTTTTATTAAACAACTGTTATATTTTTATTTTGTTACAAATATGATTAGAATACCTTCATTGCATCCCAATTAATTTACGGAAGACAACAGGAAGTACTCCTGAGGTCGGGCTTACATCCCCCCCCCACCGGTAAAAAAATGGTGGGGAGCCATGGCCAACTGCCAATTAGGTCAAGGGAGCCACAGGTCAAAAAAGTTTGGGAACCACTGCTCTGAGCAGACTGAAAGCCATGTTTTTACAGATGGATGTGGCCTTAACCTCAGCCCGAGAGACTTTTGATCTTCAGGTTGCGAGGTCCTCAGCTGAGATACAGGCACTAGTACAAACTAACTTCCCTCTCCATTTCAGGGAAATGGTATATTGTATCTTTAACATGTCTGAAGGGAATTATACACCTATTTAAGAGCATAGGTTCTGGACTGTTAAGCACCTTTCAGAAAGTCTTTGGAGTGATTCCAGCTTTCATACACTCCATATTAGGAAGCGTTTTTGGAGGGCTTCCGCTGATCCTGCTACTGGTAGTGGGTAATCTGATTTTAATTTTCCTGCTATGCAATGGACATCCCAACTTCCAGAGAGATGGAAAAAGCGCTCTTGGAGCGACGTTGCCGTGAACGCATGGTACTCCATCTGGGCACACCTCGGCTTCAGGAGCTAAGCGAGCATTGGTTTCTGTCATTCAGAGCAGTCTGGGTTGACTGCGTCTTGCCTGTACTCCACTGCTTATTCTGTGGACACAAATGCGTGTTGGACATCTGTCTAACACTTCCATCCATTGCGCCTCTGGACGTGGATGTACTGCTGGACCCCCTAAAGGCCCATGTAGGGCAGTGTCCTCAGCGTATTCCAATCTGATGTCGGCATTCTTAGAGCCACCACGTGATGCTTCAGCTCCTGTTGGAATGGACACCGGCTCTGTACCTGGCTTACAGGCATTAAGTGCTTCCTCAGCAACGGCTGTGGGAACCAGAGAAGATCACCTTTGCTCCATTGACCTGATCCAAGAGGTGTTATAGGGACCGTCATCTGCGAATGCAAGCAGCAGTGATGTTGCGCCTCCCACACAGGACACATAAACATTTGGCTCTCCGTGTGATGGGAAAATTCGGCCTCTTTTCCAAAACAACCCAAATTGGGATTCAACAACAATTTTGTTTTATTTTTTCACATTCTTGCTCTCTCTGAGCACTACGGCTTTCAGGCGCGCTCGGTTAGTCTTACTGTGTATGGACCATTTAGAGGACTTATAGAGGTTTTTTTTAATGACTTAGAGCATTTTTAGCATTTTTTGGGATCGCCCTCCCATATACAAGGCTTTTAGATATTTTATACTGATATTTTAGTGATGGGTTTTATGCATTTTTTTATAAGGGCATTTTTTAGCATTTATTAGTATATCGTCCAGTTGGATGGGGAGTGGGTGTTATGAACCCCATTGTACCCCAATATAGGCCTAGGTAGTTACACAACCTTTTACCTACATTTGTCCTGTCATTGTTTTACATAATGGTTCTGGTGCTGACCTTTTACCTAGTTAGGTGCTTAATAGATGTCATGTTGTTTTCTCCGAAAACTAGCCTAATTTATTATGCATGAGGATTCTCAGTATCACAGCAGGATTACCATCTTCTGCATAATAACTCTGTACAAGGGTCACCACTATTGTCATCCTTGGCCGACATGCCCACAGTACTATGACACAGCTACGTAGAAACCCTGAGGGTACCTTGCGGGTATAGAAGTACCACATCTTCGCTGGGCAAGAGAGAGGAGAAAACTTCCATGCTGACACGAACCACTGAGGTCCCTGCACGCAGACATTTCAGCACGCAGCGGTCTGACATCCCTCGCGGGGTGTCTAACTTGAGACCAAGACGGGATCCTTCATTCTCTCACATCAGGTAATGGGGTTGGCTCTTTCGTAGGGGGATTCTTGGCTATACACCTACATACATGCTAGGTACATTTAGGTTCAACTAGTTAGGGTTAGCATCGTAGGAGTACGCATTATTACTGTCTTGTATCCATATGCCCGCATATATTCATTTTTTTAGCACTATGTTAGAATGCTACCTTTTATTTACTCTGTTAGTGCTCATGATAGTATATATCTGTTTCTGTCTCATGGTTGTCGCAGCACACGTATTTTATACTAGAATGATGCTAGTTCAATAAATGCTTATTGAAAACGTCCCCAATGTTATTCTGTGTATCTCTCTGAGACAAAGTGAGCACGAGTGACTGAGCGAAAAGTACTGTACTGTTTCCACAATCCTTGAGGGTTCAGGGTTGTCATGTTTGATAGTTGCCAGAAACTATTCGCTCCTTGGTAAGAGGGGTTCATAGTGGCACTGTGAGCTAGCTGGTCTACAGGCGAACATATCCTGTGGGGGTGTCTGGAATCAGTCTGGACACCAATCCCATAGTTTATGTTGTGTAAATGTGCAGATCCTATATAGATTTATAGGAACTACACAACAACTTCACCCTTCAGTCTTAGGTTGGTGGAAAAGGGGTCAGTTAGTAATCATGGATTAACCAAGAAAGTTGTACAAATGTTAAGCCCTTATACATGTAAAAAGGGTGGAATACTTAACTCACCTGTTTTCACTGACCCCTGGATTCACATGGGTTTGCACTCATGATATCAACTATTAAAGAAAGTCTGCCAGCAACTATTGAATCGAACAGTACTCCACGCGGCCAGATACCTTCTCTGTAACATCCTGCTGAAACAAATTTGCTGCTGTGGAAAAGCTCCCAACGGGAGCAACCAGAACCTTTGGACCAGCAGCAGTGCACCTTCCTTGGATTGACTTGGCAAGTTTGTCCCGGTTCTCTGAAGGTGCTTGGAGCAAAAACATTTCTAAGTCCCAGGTTTTCAGGATGTTAGAGGGAGTACATATTGACACAGCTTAGGTCCGAGGACTTCAGGAACAGCACTTGGGGGTCAAGACTCACTCAAGCAGGAGCCACCAGCAGGGTCCAAGGCGGGTCTATTTGGAACTGGTCAGCTGGGCTCCTCAGGAAAAGGCCTTGTGGCAGCTTGTTTTTTCTCTGTAGCTTAACAGGGGGTCAGCCAACTGACCCTTGGAGGGCACCTCTTTGGCCTGGGTACAAGTGGGAGAAGGTCCAGCCTTTCAGGTCTCCTCACAGGTCTCAACAAGTGCAGTTCTTCTTATGTCTTCCACAAGTCCAGTAGGTTTCCAAAGAGGGTGCCCAGGGATGCTACATTTATGCATGGCACTAGCTTGGGAATAGGCGGGAATCCTGGTCCATCCTTAGCCAGTAGGGGAAAAGTGCTTAGAGGTAACCACACTCATATTAGAGCAGTTCCTGTGTGCCCTACTGCAAATAATCCCATAGTGCCCCTCTTTATATAAACCCAACATGCCAGAACCCTTTCTTCCCCTATGCAGAGGTCCTGTACCCACACAAGAGATGTGGCCCGGGAGATGAGCAACCTGTCCTCTGTGGTCACTCATAACTGGTTTTGGGGGCAGCTCCTCTACCACTGGGATTGATGCCTGGCAGACTAGAGGGACAAAGGAGGGGATAGGCTAAAATGCTAGCTACATCTGCCTGTGACAGGGTACGCCTGGACACAGCACAGATGGTCATCCTGCCAAAGGAACAGAACACCTAAAGCCTGTATCTCAGCTCTAGGAGGAAGTTCATACCTCATCAGGGCGCTCTTGGTTGACAGTTTTTTAAGAGACACCTGTCTGAAATGTTTATTACAAATCTGACTTTACCAGTGAAATGGGATTGTAGTAAATATTTTAGAAAATCCAAGAATGAACTTTGTAGGTGTCCCTAGGCGAAGATAACATTTCTAAATGTAATATTGCATCCCAATGCTTTCCTATGGACAGCTAACCCTGCTACAATGAAAATAGCTTTTTGGAGTCTTGTCTCTGTATGGAGATGTTTAACATTAAAAATGTAAATGCCCTACTTTTAAATAACATGCAACCTGCCTGGTGGGTATTAAGGCCTAATTAGGGGTAAGCTATGAACATTTAAAAGGAGGGTTTAGGCCTGTCAAAAGAGGTGATTTTGACAGGATGAATTTGTAGTTTTTAACCTGAACAGACAGACTACAGTAGTAGGCCTGTAGATGTGCTTTCACTGTAGGGGGTGGCACAATGGGTGCTGCAGTCCACTAGTGACATATAACTTGCCGCCTCTGGGTACACTTTGTACCATATGCTAGGGACTGATAGGTACTTTGACAAAGGATTGCCCTCTGCCTAAATGTAGATTCCATATATCCCTCCTCAGAACACTTCTGGACTTGTGAAGAATCAGAAGAAGGACTGCCTTGCCTGTCCTAAGAACCTGAAGCAAGGCTGGACTCGCTTGCCTCAGAAATCCTGAGGTGACTCCAAAGAGGTTCTGAGGGACAGAACAACCCCCCTGAGGCCTCTCTACCTGCAATTATCCAGCTGATCAGTTCTACCTCAACCTGCTCTAGACCCTGCAACTGCCTTCTATTGCAGTGAGTCCTAATGCCTAAGTGGTGCCCCTCAGGTCCCGCACTCTTGGCTGGTGTTAGAGTGTACTCCGGTCCCCAAACTGCAAGAAGAAGGACTTTAAAACTTTTTGCCAATTTTTTTCCTGGAGAACCAACAGAGAGTGGAGCTGCCACCCAAGCCACAACTGTCAAATCGCCGATTGGCCTCAACTTGCCGGTTTGACCCGCTGAAAGATATCCGACTTCTGGAAAAGTTTCTAAGACCGTCGTTAAAGGCTTCACCGGGACCAACACTGTGTAGCATCAAATCGACATAGAGGCCTTTCTGGGCACAGACTTCAAACTTCACCCACTTGGAGCATTCCCACCTTCGTCGATGAACAGACCGAGACCCTACTCTTCAGCAGTGCACTGTCATTGATCTTTGGATACAACTCATCAACGACCACCTTTTCTCCTTAAATGTTTTTAGGTCAGAAGGTACATTTTTCACTGGGAACAAACAGGTCCCTTTATCTGACCGGCAATCGATCGCCCTCAAATTTTGACTTTGACCTGGTCTGGTGTGACCAGATATCTGGGATTGGTGCCTTGTGCTATTTGACACTACTTTTAATTCAAACTTTAAAATTCATATCTCTGGTTCTACTTATTGGATTTTTGTCATTTTGGTATCATTTTATTTATTAAAATCTTCTCTAGTGTCCTAAATGGGACATTTTTATGTGTTGTGGTTTAACTTTATTACTGTTTGAGTGCTCCATCAATACTTTACACATTGCCCTAAGGTAAGCCTGACTGCTTTGTGCCAAGCTACCAGAGGATTAAGAACAGGTTTATTTAGTGACTCCAGTTGTTCGCCCTGACAAGGATTGGGATTACTATTCAAAGTGAGTTCTCACTCACTTAAACTAAAACTCCAATGTCCCACACTTTCCCTGCCTGAAGCCCTTGTAGGCTAATTAGTATTGGCCTGCCTAGAGCTGGCTTGTTAGTGCTACTTTGATGAAGTGTGAAATACTACTCTTAGAGCAGAGACAGTAGCTTGGGCCTGGCAGGATGGCTTGGGGAGAATGCAACCCAACTTAACCCAAACAGTGAAGTTTCTCTAACTTAAAAGGGCTCAGGGGGAGACCTGTAATTTTATAGTTTAGTGGTAGGTGAAGCCTGGGTAAGAGGGGTCTCTTGATCCCAAAGCACACTTTAGCTTCCTGGCTTTAGTCTCATTGGATGGGGTGCTGGCCCCAGAGCCAGTTTGGAGTGGTTGAGTGGGAGATAACTACTTATACCCATAAACACACACTTAAGTGTGCCACAAGCTACCTACAAGGGCAGAAAAGAGTTTGCCATGTTAGATTTTACTGAGAATGGTGCACTGTGGGATAGGCTGCAATGAGGCAAACAGGAAGGTTTGCCCTTGGGGACTGTTTGCACAGTGGTCAGGGAGTGTATAGGAGTCATCCCTCCCACTGACTAAGTGAATTGAACAACAGTACCACCTCACCCCCAACCCCTCAGAACACTTTCAGGATCTGAGCAGAACAAAGGAGGACTGGATCTGCTGTCTGTGGCCTTTATGGATCCCCAAAAGACTGGAAATGCCTGCTTCAACTTGTACCCAGGACTAAGAAGTGGACTCCAAGGGTTAGTTGGCTGACCTTTTATGTGGCTACAGGGACATCAAAAGCGGCAAGAGGCCTTTTCTGGAGAGGCCCATTGTTGGACTTGGCCCTTTTTGCAGGGTCATCCCTAAACTTTTTGCCTTCCTCCTATATATTTTCGGACCTGTTGTTGGCTGTTTTATGACTCTGGGCACTTCACCACTGCTGATCAGTGCTAAAGTGCATATGCTCTCCCTATTGCAAATTGATGTATGTATTAGTGACTCCATGATTGGATGATTGGTTTACTTGTCAGACCCTAGTACAGTGCACTGCGTGTGCCCAGGGCTGGTAAATCAAATGCTGCTGGTGGGCTTGCAGCACTGGTTGTGCCACCCACAGAAGCAGCCTGTAAAAGTGTGTCTCAGGTCTGCCATTGCAGAGCCTGTCTGCAGCCTAGGGCTGCCATGTCGACTTGGTGAGTGCACCCACTTATCAGTCCCTAAACCTTCCCTTTTCTTCATATCAGACACCCCTATGGTAGGCCCAAGGGCAGGGTGCATTGTAAGTATAAGGTAGGACATGCCCTGGTGTGTGTGGCATGTCCTAATAGTGAATTACAGCCATTTTCGTTTTTCACTATTGCAAGGCTACCTGTTCCCCATAGGCCAGAATGGGCAGTTTGATTATTACATCTTATAATCCTAACTGACCCAGGGAACATGGTAGAGAAACGAATTTAGTATGCCTGAACTCAGGATGATAAAATACATCTTTTAGTGAAGTTGGTTTTAACATTCTGTGTTTGAAAATACCACTTTTAGAAAGTAGGTATTTTCTTGCCTAACTATCCAAGCCTGCCTCTGCTAGGTTGTGTATTCCTTGCCTGGGTTTGTGAGTGACAGGGGCTGGGGGACTCCAGGAGACAGGGTGAGTCACTACAGGGCTGAATAGAGAGATCTGCATGGAGATAGGTGGGAGGAGTTGCACCTGGGACCTGAATAGGGCTGTGCCTTCCCTCCACAATGCTGGCTCCACCTCCTGTGGTGTGTCTGATGTCCCTGGCCTACCCTGTGAAAGGAAAGAAGGAGTCCTGTAAACAAAGTGCTCCAGGACTGACCAGAACTGGTTTTGGACTAGGCAAAGGCCTCTCTGCCTTCAGAGAACAAAGAGAAAAGGTGTATAAAAAGGGGACCCAGACCCCTAGGAAATTAGATCACTTTTGGGAAACAAGAAGAAACCTTTGCTGAGGAGCGGAACCAAGAAGAAACTGAGGAGAAGACTATCCCTAAGCTAGAGGGATCTGCCTGCAGTGGTTGCCTGACTGCCAAAGAAAGGAGAAGGGAACTTTGTGTGTACTTTCATCAACTTGTGAAGGATCTCCAAGGGCTTGATTTCAGAGCTTGCCTCCTGCTGAAGTCTCAGGAACAACAGACTTCACCCACCAGCTCCCTGTATTCCCTTGCTGGGAATTTGGACCTTCTGACACACTTGCATGTCGCTTGGAGCTGGAAGCGCGACTCAAGACGAAGAAGCGTGTCGCCGCCGCAGCCGCTGCTTCTCGCATCGCCGGAGAAGAGTGTCGACGTCGCATCAGACGCCGGCGCATCCCCGAAGAAGCGCGCCGTTGACACCCTCGCATCCTTCGAAGCGCCTCGCAGCACCTGAGAAAAGTGTCGCCGTCGCAGCAGACGCCGTCGCATCCCCGGGGCAGAGCATCGACCTCGCATCAGACGCCGACGCATCGCAACACGAGGCGCCCTGCATCCCAGGAGAAGATCGTCGACCTCGCATCAGACGCCGTCGCATTGCCAGAGAAGCATGTCGCAGGGCCTGTCGCGGCTCCAAAGATTCATTGAAATAGCCGCACGGCCGTCGGGCGTGCACGCATCACCCCTTCGTTGTCGCAACACCAAGAAGACACCATTTTGTTTCTTTGCACCAGATCTTCATCGCATCACGGCGCTGCTGGTCGCATCGCCACAAGAAGCGCAGTAAGAAACCGACGCATCACCTCCACACGCCGAGAAGAACCGACGCATCACCGTCCCCTGCGCATCAGTAGGGAACCGACGCATCACCGTTCTTGCGTGTAAGGAACCGACGCATCACCTTCCCTTCACCACTTTTTGTTGTATCGCGTTACGCATCTCAGGTACATTGAACGCAAAGTGTCGCATTTCCATTTTAAGAGACTCAAGCTAATTCTACCATCTTTAAAGTACAGTATTATGGATTATTTTTGTCGTTTATGGTCTTGTGGTAAACCTATATAAAAGATACTTATTTTTATAATACAACCTGTGTGGTGTCCATTTGTAGTGTTGTCACTGGATTACTGTATGTGTTCACAAATGCTTTACACACTGCCTCTGAACTAAGCCTGTCTGCTCGTGCCAAGCTACCAAGGGGGTGAGCAGGGGTTATTTCAGGAGTGTACCCCCTTACCCTGACTAGACGCAAGGGTCCCTATTTGGTCAAAGGTACCTACCTCTGCCAACTAGAGACCCCCAAATCGAACACCCATTGACCAGTTACAATTGGAACTGGACTGTACCTTGCTGGTGGTCTGTGCTGGAGTGTGTCCTGGTGCCTAAGTGCTGTCCATGAGGTACTACAGGCCTTAAAAGTGGCTAAGAGGAACTGCCACCGAAAGTTTGAAAAGTTGGAACTTAGAATTTTTTTTTACTTCCAAGACCTCTGGAGCTATATTGAGACCTCACACAAAAGGTGTTCGATTTCAGAAGGAATGAATCAGATAAAGATTCAGACTTTCTCCACTGACAGATTTTAAGCTTCATTACAGAGCCGAAGGTAGAAATTTTGACTGGGTGAAGGCGCACAAAGTGCCCACCGGACGAGAGCACTTTGGTGGCTTTGAAAATGTTATGTTCCTGAACTGAGCTTTTCCCACCAAAAGCAATGGCTTCAGTGGGACCTCATCCAGCGGCTATCTGAATTCAAGAGGACTCTGTTGGATATAACCTTCAACCTTGTCCTACTGGAGAATTAAGAGAGGAGGCCAGAAGGTACAATCTATGTAATGAACGACCCGCTTGGAGTACCTGACCTCCACTCCATTGTGGTTGGCAGTGATTGCAGATTGACACTTTATTTTGGCACTTTTTTACCTTAAAACTTTAAACAATTGTATCTCTGGTCCCCCTTTTTGGATTTTAGTCATTGTGGTGTATTCCTTATTAAATGTTTGTTAATGTTTTAGAGATGGGTTGTGGACTTTTTATTTTGTTGCGTTCAGATGTTTTCACAGTTTTATTGTTGCTAAATACGTTACACATTTTAAGCCTGTCTGCTCTGTGCCATAGCTACCAGGGATTCATCCCAGGTTAAATTACTGAAACTGAGTGCTTGACCTGGTATAAATTGGGACTTATTTCTTGTATAGCACAAACACCCTCCCAACTAATAACCTATTTTCTTACACTCTCAACCTGCATTATTTTTGTGCATTGAAACAATAGATATGAATTGTGAATAAAGTGTTAGAAAAGCTAGATCTCAGATACCAGAAATGTCTCCATAGATCCAACTTTATTTAATCAATGGTGCCATTCTGCCTGTAATACTCGAATCCTGTGAGTCATTTCTGCATTTAACATCTTGTCTGCAGAGCTGTTTAAAGCAAATCTCACCTCGTTGGCTGCATGCTGAAATGAATTATATAGAGTCTATAGATGACCTGCACCATATGTGGTAGCAGTGCAGATTTGTCTTCCAATTGTGTGCCTGAAATGCAGACATGCATCTATAACCAGTGGTGTTGGAAGAACTTTCAGAGTGAGGGTGCTGGACATTGACATTGCATTACAAAAGTTGTATGTGCTGTAATAAATTGAAGTGCTACTTAAAGTGTGAGTGTACTATATTAGCCAAACCCGGTCAGCAGGAGAAGCGGAGAGCGAATGATGCATTTTGGAGCACGTATATGATTAAAATGTATTGTCATATATAGAGAGCATTTTCTCCATCATAATTGCCTCACTAGAAATAATGGGACTGTAAAATCATTTTCTATTAGAAAGCAAGGACTTTATTACTTTTCACAAAGTACAATGTTTTAAAAAAAAAGAAACCATAGCTCTCTCCTACACCGCTTGTGCCAGTACGTACTTCACCCGCCTACTACACCAGGCATTCGTGGCACAGACGGCCAAATACTCACCAACCCAGCTCACATTGCATCCAGCTTCGCAGCTTACTATGCTGATTTATACGCTCTTAGGGACGTCCTGCCAGAACCTACAATACAGCGCTTCCTTGATGACTTACCCCCGAAGGCACTGACTGATCCGGCATGTGCAGAACTAGATACCCCCTTTACGATTGAAGAATTGGGCCCAGCCCTCGCGGATTTACGTACTGGTGAAGCACCTGGCCCCAATGGCTTCCCATGCGAATTGTTTTAAATATTCCAGCCCCAGCTTGGCACCCTCTACCTTGCGGTAGTAAATGCGGCCCTTGAGCAGGGAAGACTCCCACCAGACGGGCAGCGCGCTGAAATTACGGTGTTCCCCAAACCAACACACATCATATCGCCCTATATCGTTACTAAACATTGAGGCCAAACTATTAGCAAAAGCCCTTGCAAATTATATTCTACCATGTATGGTGGATTTAGTACATCCGGATCAAACAGGATTCATGCCCCATCGCGCAACTCTCCACAACATCCGACGCGCTCACAATGCCATTGCAGCAATCGACAACCTAGATGGCCCGGCAGCGCTGTTATTGGCTGACATAGACAAGGCATTTGATTAGCTGAGCTTAGTGTATTTATTTGCCCTCCTACAATGCATACAATTTGGGCCCCGCTATATCTCATATATACGTCTGTTATATACAGACCTTACTGCCTCGGTTCGGGTGGCGGGTGCAGTCTCCAACACTTTTCCTATTGGGCACGGTACCCGTCAGGGCTGCCCCCTCTCCCCATATTTATTTGCGTTAGCCATGGAACCACTGGCTTCGTGGGGGTCAGAATTGACGCGCAGATTAGGGGTTTCGAGTGATCTAGAGCGATATCCGATCGTATAGCCCTGTATGCGGACAATGTCCTCTTTTTCCTTACTGAACCACACCGGACAGGACCACGGCTGCTTCGCATAATGCAAATATTCGGAGAGACCTCAGGACTGTACATGAACGCTCGCAAATCGACACTATGGCCACTTCGGGGTATGACAGAAATGGGCAACTGGTCGAGGGAGGTAACGATAGCCACAACAGGGTTTAAATACCTGGGGGTTTATCTGTCGACATCGCAGTCTATATCCTGGGAGAAAAACATTACCCCCATATGGATACGAACACAGGCTGAGATGAAGACGTAGGCGCACCTGCCACTTTCTATTCTTGGGAGATCTGCCAGCTTCAAGATGGTTTCGCTTCCCCGCCTCCTATGTCAGCTACAAAATCACCCCTTCCCGATCTCGCCCGCCAGGTTCTGTCAGATTAACACAGGTTTGAGTTGCTTCCTCTGGGCTGATAAAACTGCTAGAGTTGCTCTGAAAACGTGCTTTCAATCAACATATTGCGGGGGGATAGCGACCCCTGATATCCAATCGTACTATGCAGCCTCTCATCTCTTGGTGCTGAATGAGTGGTGGTACGGGGATAGATGTGACCTGGCATATCGTTTAGAACAGTGGCTGATGGGCGACATACTACCTCACTCACTCCTACATAAACCGAGGGAGTTTCGACTCCTACCGCCAGCTACACGGGTGCTGATTGGGGTATGGAAACAATCATTGTACAAATTGGGATGGTGGGGTCGGCTGACGGGAGAGACGCCCCTGTGGCAAAGTGGCCTTCTGCCCCAAATGTCCACACTGTCGGGTTTCCTGAGTTTGGGACGCCATAGGCATCTCTACACTGGGAATTGTCATGCGGGGCAAAACTCTGAAATCCTTTCAAGATCTCCCGAAGGAATTTGACATGCCACACTCGCAATTCTATAAATATTTGCAATTCCGCCACGCACTGGCTCCATATATTACACATTTAGAGTACCTGCCAGAGTACAACCCGATAGAGGCCAAGGTGTTCATTGGCGACTTGGAGGAACATAAAATTTCAAAGATATATTAGTCCTTGGTGACAAATCTTCCCAACACATTAGATCCGCTCCAGGATACATGGCAGACGGACCTGGGTCCCCTTGATAATGACGACTGGACAGAGGTGCTGGAGTCCCCACGGATGCTGACATAGCTTCTCGACTAAGGTTAATCCAGTTAAAGTATCTACACTGAGCTTATTTTACCAGGCACAGGCTGTGGAGGGCGGGACTGATACCTTCCCCTATCTGCCTGTGCTGCGGCAGTGCTGAGGGTACATTCTTACATACAATCTTGCAATGCACTACACTTATCAAAGTTTGGAAGGGTGTCACGACCTTTCTTTCAGAGGTGTTGGGGTGGGACGTACCTATTTCGCCAAAGCTCATCATACTGCACATTGCAGAAGAGATAGGTGGCAATTGTTATAAATGTCATCTGTTGTTCCTAGGTTTTACTATGGCAAAAAGAGATATAGCTAAAGCATGGAAGGCCCAGGCTCCTCCCAAGTTGGGAGCCTGGAAAGCGGGACTCGACTTTTGCATGGGCCAGGAGCAACCTATATTCAAAGCTAGAGGTTGCCCACAAAAACACCCAAAAATTTGGAAAAGATGGGCGGATTATGGAGGTCTCTACCTGGAGCACCCCACACCACGGACAGTGGGTACCGAGGTCTTGTAAGGAACAGAACCTGGGCGATGATAACTGTACACCGGGCTGGGCCATGCACGAAATGGCTCGAGGGAACTGTCTATGGAAAGATATAATGGACATGGCACAATATGTTGAACTGTTGCGAGCTAACGTTAATAAGCTCACTATGTTTGTATTTTTTCCTCATAAATGTTGTATTGATATACTAGATGTCGACAGATCTGATGTCACAATGTTAAATGTTTATCACAGACAACATCCTGTAAGTAATGCAGTGACTCTAACTGCTGACACAATAAAATTTGTTTTGAAAAAAAAAAGAAACCACTAGGAAACCATAGTATCTTATGACACAAATTGGCACTCTGCTATGAGCCTTTCCCATCCAGATGAAAAGCTTCTATCTTCATCTCCACTAGCAACGTATTTGATCTTCAAGTGGTGTACTTTGACTGTTAGTAATGAGTGCACCCCATTCAAAACCCTCCTCACTAGTTTGACACATCTACAAATGTGTTGCCTGTGATTACTGGGGCTAGTAAAGGATTTTCCCCTATTTCTCTGCTGTATGGAATCCCTCCATTCCTTATCCTTCACATCAAAGAATGTGTAGAAAAGAGGAGTGAGGTCACTAGCTTTTGCCACTGCAATTGTGGGAACAATGTGTGCATAATTCTGTTTGATAAGGTGTAATAACTTTCATGTCTCTCTAGCTGGTACCTCTCTAGTGCACACACAAAACTTATAAAAGTTTCAAAAAAGGCAAATACTGATAGTGATCATAACAAATAATCTAATACGTCATAATTTCCAAATGTGTCCTAGGTACATTAGTCCTCTGCAGCCCCCAAAACATATAGTCAAATTAGAATCTCTCTGTGTCATGTTTGTGTCATCTCAGAACTTCCCTCATTCTGAAACACTGAACCACAACAGAAGTAATGCCAATGTAAATATGGTGTGAGGAGAAGTAATCATCATCTAAAGTAATGGTTCTTAACCTTTTAACTTATGTTGACCCCCACTTAACCATTACTAGAAATCGGGAACCGCCACTGAATCATTTTTGGAATCTGGGAACCCCTACTTAGATATTACTGGAAGCCGATGACCCCCAATGAGTCATTACTGGAAACTGGGGAACTCGGCCTAAGCATTTTCAATGATTTGAACCTTAAAACAATACACTAAAAATACAGAAACAAGCATTCATCAAACAAATACACAAATGATGAAATATTCACAAACAACTATTATTTTCTATTTTTTTTATTTTAATGGTAAGGTTGAAGCTTTTCTAAATTCAATTGATGCCGCTCATTGTTCATACTATGTTCTGTTTGATACACTTCCACTTCTCCCAGGAATCAGTCTGAGGATACTGACTGAATTATTAGCGTCCAATTTCAAATTCCTTCACATTTACAGAACGTTTAAAATTTTATTTTGACATTTTATACACTTTATTAATCTGTTATTATTTTATTTTTCTAGCAGTTGCGGACCCTCTGAGTACGCTTTGCGGACCCCCCCTCCCCCGGTTTCCCGGACCGCAGGTTAAGAACTACTGTTCTAGGCTATGCCCCCATCTGTTTCTGGAAATGTCCTTCCTTTCCCTGCCTAGGATCCAAATGGTCTAGGGTCACACAAGGCTGGTGTCCAGTTCCTTTGAAGGTGTGCTGGAAGCAGACCTTTGAAATGTATGTAGGGCAGGGAACAGCTCTGCTTCACCCATCTTGGCAAGACCTAGTTCCCCTTTGTCTCACCGGTCTGGGAGGAATACACAAAGGCCAACTTCCAGGCTAGTCACAGTCCTGTGACCCTGGATGCTGCCTGCAGCAACCAAATGGTTAGGACAAGAAAATGTCAACTTTCTAAAAGTGTTCACATGGAACTCATTGGGTAAAAACAAAATATGATAGCACAGGAAAACTTGGATAGAATTAATCTTACTAAGAACAATAATATTTTTAAAGAAATAAGTTCTGTTACGGTTTAATATTATCCCTGCATATGTTTTCCCACCTGGAGTCCGCCCAAAGTGGCCCCATCAACCTCACATGAATGGGTGAGTGAATACCAGACCTCTCCTTATTATAAATTAAAATACCAAACCTCTCCTTATTTTAATATGCAGTATTACATTTATAATAACTTCCTCTGAATGTGCCACCCTTCTAAATTAACAGGGCTCAGTGTGACAGGTTGACATCCATGCCCCACCTTAAACTCAAAATTGGTCGTCCAGTGGCCTTAAAGAAAGAGCAAGTCCACCTCAACTTCACCACCAGTATGTATCTCCTGTATTTCACCTTCTCCTTACAAATATCATGAGTCCAGATTAGTAATTACTATATATCTCCTTAGCTCCCCAGGTTCATCCTTGTCTGATGAGACCCTGATATCAGAAAAAGGGTTGAAACGCCATTGACACCAATAAAAGACAGACCTTAATTCCTGTGTGAATTTACACTGGGATTTTATACGCTGTGTTTGAAATACATGTAATGCATTTCGGCTGTCTTTCAAAGTAGTAACCAATATACCAGGTATGTTTATTCACATTGTCACTTTTTCTCATTTTTTTGATGGTTTTGGTTCTTAACACTTGGAGTTTGTGCATAATATCTCTTCACCACTCACCTGACTGTTGATTTTGAAACTCAGGATTTGCAATTTATGAAAGAATAAACTTTGATTCGGTTGAATCGAATTTACTTTGAATACTGGTTGGTGTTTCTTTAAGATTAAGCCGTAACAGAACTTCTTTTCTGTAAAAATATTATTGTTCTTCGTAAGATTAAATCCATCCGGGATTTCCTGTGCTATCATATTTTGTTTTTAGAAAATGAGTTCCATGTGAACATTTGTTCCAAGTTATATACTTGATACCCATGTTCACATGAACATTTGGGTTGTGCTCTTGGTAATTTGAAAGTAAGTTTCTAAAAGTGGCATTTTCAGAAATTATGGTTTAAAATCTGACTTTACCATTAAAGAGAATTTTAAATTACAATTCTTTTGAGATCAAACATGATATTTCTACCATTTCCCAATCGACGGGTAGCACTTATTAAATGTAATAAGGTAACCCAATGCTATCCTATGGGAGAAGTAGGCCTCTAAGTAGTGAAAAACGAATTTGGGAGATTTACACTACCAGGAACATGTAAAACCTAAAAACAACATGCCCTACATTTTAAGCACAATGGGCTCTGCCCTGTGGGCTGTTTAGGACCTACCTTAGGGGTAACTTATATGTATTAAAAGGGGAGGTTTAGGCCTGGTAAAAAGTTTATTTTGCCTGGTCGAATTGGCAGTTTAAACCTGCATTCAGGCTGCAACGGCAGGCCTGAGACATGTTTTAAAGGGCTACTTAAGTGGTTTGCACAATAGGTGCTGCAGGTCCACTAGTAACATTTAATTTAAAGGCCCATGGTACGTGTTTTACCACTTTAGGAGAAAGCACAAGTACTTTAGTGCTGGCTAGCAGTGGTAGAGTGCACAGAGTCCTAATGCCAACAAAAACAAATTTCAGCAAACAGGCGGGGAGAAGGGAACAATGTTCGGGGGTGACCCTGGAGAGAGGGCAAAGTCCAACATTTACTGATTTGAAAAAAATAATAAAATGTATTTAAATATAACCAGAAAGTTAAGTTTAACTGACCGTAACTTCGTTTCTGAGATGTATTTGCAGTACAATTAATCCGTATTGTATTTTGAATGAAGGTATTTTTTGCATTTAGATCATACTGCAATAATTATCAAATTGTAATTATTCAGTCTTTTATTTTAAAGTACACGTCCCTGTGTGTTTATTGTGCTATTATTTGCTATTTAATAATATATAATGAATGTATACTGATTAATTTTCTACTAAATACTATTTTTATTTACTACTGCACAATTATTAGAGGAATGTGTTAATTTTGACATAAACAGTGAGAAGGCAATAGTAAATGAAAGCATTGTTTCTTGAGATCAGCCATGGTTAATGTCACAAAACCATGACTGGTATCACACTGTCTTTATTTTCAAACTGAATTAGATTTTATTATGTTTGATATTGATCCTCTCTTTTTCTTGAGAGCAGGCTTTATTCTCAGCAGATTACCTACCTGTCTTTGGGGCCGCTGACTTAGGGCCCGATTAAGAGTTCGGCGGTCCATGGGACCGCCGAACCTGTGGTGGTGGTCCATGGACCTCAAAAGAACAAAGAGGGTCCCTGACTAGACTGGATGAGTTTGGAGAAGAGAGAAGGGAAAATATAAATGGAAAACACAAACAGGAACTTCTCCAACACACTACATATATTAAAGCAGTATGCCTATAATATACAAAAGGCCATGTACCAGACCAGTGGTTTTTAGAAATGTATTTATCTAACATACAAAAATATATTCAACATTTATTCATCTTTTTTAATATATACATTATTTTTAAAAAATATGGGAAATAATTCATACAATAAAATAGTTGTATGTATTCAATTGGTGAGCACCCACAACTATGAGACAACCATACAATAATACAAACACATGGACAAAACATAATATATCACAGTGCAATGATAACAAAACCAACATTGATCAGAAGACTATACAGATCAATTATACAAGACAGAAAAACATTTAGCATACAGAAAAAAAACATTTAGCATACAGAAAAAAGCATAAAAAATGAGTGAAGATGATTGCTCTTTGTATAGATGTTTTTGATGTAATGAGTATTATAGCTAATGAACAGAAATGCGCCGACGCGCGTTTCGAAAGTAAACAGTCGATGGAGTCAACCTTCATCAGGGCACTGTCTGTCTGGATAGATTCAGTGGCAGGAGGCCATCCACTCAAAGTATAATCACACTGAGCTGAAGACTAAGCAGGGGGCTCACAAGGTTCACAACCACTGGTCTGGAAACAAGAGGTATAATTAAAATTACTAGCTATAACTAAAATAGGCAAGGCTAAGCCAGGAAGAAAAAAAGAGCATGGCAATGCTTAAGAAAGTAGGCCATACCAGGCAAGATACCACCATTGAACAGAAACCACAGTGCAAGTCAAAGATACACCCAAAGAACAGTATGCTTCAGAAATACACCCAAAGAACAGTGTGCTTCAGTGGTAGACCACGAGTAGGGAAATTGAAATGACAAGATAGAATTATTGCTCCAAGACTGCCAAACTCATAATCAGGCCCTAAAACTGCTCTGAACTTGAATTCTGTGCCAAGGTAAGATGCCTTTTATTTATGTCCTTGAGGTTAGTGATGGGAGTAAAGTCTGCTCTGGGCATGACTTACATGCCCTTTAAAATCTGTATCCAAGCCAAATTAAAAGATGTACATTTTTTGTCAAAGTATACACCTTTTACTCAATCTACTAGTCACACTGCCTATTGTATGGCAAAATATAATCTACAAAAATATCGTGACACAAGAATATTGTGTCACAAATATCATCAACATAAATATAGAGTTTATATGTTGTGTCAAAAATATTGACCAAAAAAGATAAGTGTACCAAACTATATATATATATAATTTGATTAGCATTTACTATCTATGTTACTATAGTAGGCATTTAGTTGCATTAATATGTACTTGTTGCAAATGCCCATTTTTGCACAGTATAGTATGCTTTCTATGTCTGTCGTTATAGGAGGAGTGGCTAATTGTATAGCACGTTATTATTTAAGACACGTCAATACACTGGCACGTCATGTGATCAAGACCGGGGTAACCCGGTCGAAACGCGTCATGCAGTGGAGATCCTCTGATCAATAAAGCACCTATCTCACTGAAAGCTGTTTGTGGTCTGTACCTGATTTCCTGTTCGTAAGGAACTTGGCCCAGGATTTGCAAGCTCATATATATATATATATACGCATACGTATGTATTAAGCATTTTCTGAAATGTATTTAAAATGTTTAACTACTCAATAATATAATTAAAAGTAAATAGTTTGAATTATTACGGTAAAGTAAATCTAGTCATATTTATATATATATATATATGCATGTACTTTAAAAATATAAAAACAATATTTATATAATTAAAATAAATTGTATTGAATACAGTAAGAATAATTACATTTAAATTAATAAAAATATCTATAACAACAAAATATGTCAAACTTAATAATTAAAAACAAAGCCAGCAAAAAGAAAAACTGAATAAAAATTAAATTTATATAAATAATTTAAACATTAAAGAATAAAAAATGATAAAAATATAACAATTCAAAGTAAACAACAATAGAAAAAGATCTGGACTTTGAAGGAGTCAGACTTGCTCTTCTAACACCAATGTGATAAAAAAGTAAGAAAAGTTGTGTACTTTGGAGGGTTTAGATTTACTATTCCCATTCCAACATAAGCAAAAGAAGGGAAAATGGTGGACTTTGGAGGGGTTAGATTTAATATTCTTACTCAACATAAGCAAAAGCAAGGAAAGTGTTGGATTTTGAAGGGGTTAGATTTACTATTCCCACTCTAATCTAAGCAACAGCAGGGAAAGTATTGTACTTTGGATGGACTAGATATACCATTCCGATTTCTATTCTTTAAAAAAAAAAACATTTACGTACATAACAAAATAAAAATATTTAAACATATTTAAAGTAAAACATACATTCATTACAGGGGGACGCACACCTGAGCAGTTTGAAGGGACAAGGACTACAAGCCCCAGAGAACATTGCAACCCAGAAGGCAGGGAGCCTCTTAGCTCACCAGTCAGGTGCTACTAAAGGAAACTGTTTAACCTGTAGCGCGGGACGTGGGTGAACACTGCCCGGGCTTAGACCAGGCCAAGACTGAGCCCGTCTTTGCCATTCATCGGCCTGAAGCAGGCGGGCTGGGCCACCACCCCTTTGCATGGTCCCTCTCTTCATTGGTCGTATGGTCATTGGTATGCAAATAAGGCATTGTAACCCCATTTGTTTTTCATGAGTTAGGACTGACTTCCAAACATTTGTAAGAATGGGGAAACGCAGGGCAACTGCCGATTCGATTAAGCCCCAGACTGGTACTTCTTTGGATGGATTTCTACAGCGTACAGTAGGTGTCCTAAAAAAGGAGATAGAACAAGACGAGCGTCGCTTATCCCTTTCCTCCTACTACTAATTTAGGAGTAGGTCCTCTCAATTACTCAGCCACAGCACATGCAGGTAAGAGCAGTGGGGCGGTGGGGCCAGGTGGGGGGGTATACAGTGGCGACTCTATACAGGGAGAAAGATTTGGGGACACAATGCTACATGGGACCCCTGGGCACAATGGAAAACAACTTTATAGGAGCCCTCACTGGTCTAAGGAAGAGAACACCCCCAGTGCCATTAGCATTGGATCCCAACCTTAATATTGTCTGTGAACTGGCCGCCTTAAGACCACTACTTTACTGGGTGTGTATTTGGGGTACTGAAGAACAACATCTTTTTTGAGAAGGCCTCATTGAGCTTATTAAATTGGAATCCCCTTAAAAAGATCAAGGGGCCGATTCCGATTCCGGCCGGAAATCTCTCCGACCGAGCCGGACCCGGAGAGAATTCCGACCGAATCGGACCGAATCGGACCCTAGCAGTCCGACCGAACGAGTACGATGCGCACGCATGCCATCGGACTCGAGTCAATGGGTGCCTGTCGTACAACGTGTACGCGGGCTCCCATTGACTCAATGGGTGCGAGGCGGACAGGGGCGCCCCCTACAGCCCCTACAGCGTGTACGCGTCCATGCACATCGCGGCGTACATGTACAGGTAGGGGGGACCCATGGGTCCCCCCTGTGTGCGACTTGCGCGCCTACGCGTACAGGGGGGTCCGACGCAAACCCCCAAAGTCCGGCTCCGACAGCTTTTTCGAGCCGGACGGCGCGAGTCGGTCAGACTGCTCACGGTGCGCATCGTACTTACCCGGCCGGGAACATCTCCATAGCGCGGTGCGAGTCGTGTCCCTGCGAGTCGGTCGGAGCGTGTTGAAGCCGCGTTCGAGTCGGTCGGAGATTTCGCGGGTGCCTGCATCGTACTCGTTTGGCCGGCCGGACCCGCGTACGATTCAGTCGGGAAACAGGGCTCCGAATCGGATCCGGTAAATCCGAATCCGATTCGGAGCCCTACCGGCCGAGATCGGAATCGGCCCCCAAGTGGCTAGCTTATGTTAAAAGATCATGGAATGAGTTAGGCTTAGCAAATTTTTGCGAAGACACATCAACCATAAAGGCCTCTGCCGGTGCGGTGGTAAAATCTAGATTTTGGGAGAGAGTTGCTGCTCAGAAGGAGTCGCCTACCCACAGAGATTCGTGCCAAATGCAGAGGCACTTTTAAATTTCATTAGACCTGTCGTGTACACACATTGTTCATGCAGTTCAAGTATAGCACTCTCCCAATTGTTACTTATATTTCATTGTGGGATTTTGCTAAGCCTGGTTCTACTCGGTGCCATGCATGCATGCTGTCAGATGAAACTGAGGAACACTTCCTGTTCTTTTGTCCCAAATATGTCAAACCTAGAGCCAGGTGGATTGCACCCCTATGCCGTCTCTTGAGCCTAACAGATTGAGTTCAAAAGCAGGATGTGCAAAAGCAATATCTTGTCTGTGATTGTGGTGGCTGTATCTAAGTTTTTATGTGCGTCATGGCTTACCTGAAGGAAGTGACCTGATTAGGGTCACCTGGGTCACTCTCGACCACCTCTCAGCCTTCCATACAAATGAAGAGTCGGTCAGACAGTAGAGAATACAAACCAATATATTTATTCAGATACACTCGAGTGGAGCCCAGTCTGCCCAGTCTCTTAGGATTGCTGCAGAGGGACTGACTTCAGCAAACATGGAGATACATTATGTACAATTCAGAACCAATGAAGGCACGCCCATAATGGCATTTTCCAGGCAGATGCAGTTAAACAAAGAAGTAAAGAAGGATAGGTTTCGATTCTGAGGAGGGGCACACACTATCTCCTACCCAAGGTCACTCTGTCCGTGCCCGCCACTAGACTAGTGGGAAAAGGCCTCTATCTAGTGGGAAAGGTATGCACTAATAAGAACAGTGTATTCATTAGCAAAGCAAGGCCCAACCTTGGAGAAACGAGACTTACCAAAAGCTGCATTTTCGGGAAGGAACAGATTAGTTTCGATCATGGTTCAAAATGGCGGCTAAACATAAAATGGTGCAGCGAATGCTAACTTACATAGAATAATACACAGATAAAATAACGAAAACATTTTCATTCCAACATACCAGACAAAAACTGTTAGATCGACCCTAAAAATGTTATGTGCACTGAAATTATATATTCAGGTTTTAATGTTTTATCCTTTTAATCTTTGTATTGGTGGGATTTTAATTTTGCATTTGGATGACTTGTTGTTATTTATTGATGTGCTGCCATGTTTTGATGATGAAATTATATTTTCGATCTATCTAATAAACTTTGACTTTGACATTCATTACAGATAAATATAAAATAATGTACTGGAAACAAAACAAATATCATTTTACAAAATTAATTCAAAAAATCTAAAACAAATGAAAAATATTTAACATTTAATCGCACTTCCCTCCTTACTACTCAAACAAACCCACTAGCAAACAAAACAAATTAAAAAAGTTATGGATAATGTATTACAAATATTAAATATATTTTTAAATAAAACAAATATAATTAAAACAAATAATACATATAAAACACTTCTTCAAATTTGTATTATTAAGTACACTGATCAATGAATTAACAACGTATTAAAAACAACAATTATTTAACATGACATAACAATTAAATAATTTGTATAATTCCCAGTTAATATTTTAATAAACATAAACCATTTATTTAAAAAACAATAATTGATGTCTATAACCTCCCATTCTAATCCCCTATGAAACCAATAACCCACTACTAAATTAAAATTACAATTTAAAGATTACAAACTATACAAAAACAAAATTCTAAAACTATATCAATTAAATACTTTACATAATTACCATTTGAGTATTTAATTAATGAACATTAATACATAATAAAAAACAATAATTTATATTGTAAGTAACTTTTCACCATAGTCCCCTAAAAACCCAACAACCTGCTACTGAATTAAAAATTACTCATTAAATGTAAAAACAAATTGCACATTAGAAATGACAAACTATACTAAAAAAATTAAAAACAGTTATTATAATAGTAATACCTAAAAATTATATAATAACTATTATACTCAATTAATTTAAAAATCTATGTTTTAAAAACAATGATATTATATACCAATGCACCTAAAAACGATATTCTTACCTTCTATAATTTGTCCCGTGATATCTTTCAGTTGACAGTATTTTTGACACAATATTCTTGAATCAGTATATTTTTTTCCACTATATTTTGGTAATTCACCACATATATATGGTATTAGCTTTGTGTACAAGACTTCAACTAAGCACTTAGCCACTCATTCTGAGCTAAGCTGTAAATCCGGTAGTGGTACCTGTAGGGATTTGTGCAGCTAAAACAGGTTGGAATGAGGGAATACGTGATAAATCTGATCCCACAGATTGACCATCAGTGTGACCCGCTAAACTCAGAGGGCCCTATTCAGTAAAACAATATTAAGAGTACAGGCAGAGATTTATGTACTTTTACTGTTTTTCACTATTTAAAGACCTTCACAGAGGCACATTTGGAACACTACACCGGGAGCAGATTTTACAGGGTATTACTGGGAATGTCCTTTAACATCACTCATTGGTTCCCATTACCACTTGGCACCTACATAACATAGAATTACACACAGGAGGAATGTGGCCTCCTGTGTGTGCAAATGTGCACTTTTTTCTTTTTATCCTTGGGATAAAGATCCTTCCCATCGAAAAAAACCTTTTCCTACACTCCCGCCAAATGTGGAGGCAATAATAATTCCCCTCTCCATCCTTGAATGAGTGTTATTCCAGTCCTTGGCCAGAGCAACTTTGATTGTTTATAAGATGGTGAAGCCAGATTGGAGTTTGGGAATGACAACAAACATACATGTTATAAACTTAAAAGGAAAATCATTGTTATGATTATTATGTCTTTTTGCCTTCTTGATATTCTCCATGTTGAGTTGCATGTGCTAATCAATCAATCAATCAAAGGTGAATACGTGATTAACAGAATGCACATTTAGTTTATATTATTGTGCTCTACAAAGTGATAACCAAGTATTGCTTCAATATATTTGCAGCATTTATTCTAAGTGCTGAGTGTTCTATTTTACATTACTTGTTATTGATTTCTGAACAGTTTCTAGAGGGTTGATAGCAACACATCTCATTTGTTGGTGTTGTTCAAAAGAACACAGTTTCGCAGAATGAAAATTAGTGAAAGGGCATCACGCCACTCCGTTAATTGTTTATTCTGAGATTTATGACAACAAAGAAATAATGTTATAAATGCTGAACACAACGAGTGAGGGGTTAGAGACTTTCATGCCAGGTGATAGGAGGACAAGCTGGTGAACTTAACAATGCATCTGGCCTTGAACAACAAGAATTGAGAGCCTTGCTATTATACTGAACATAAGAAATATGTATGTGAGTGTGAACCATTGGAAACTTGAAATAGTTTTTATTTTCTGCTACGCTAATATTAGCTTTGCGCTTAGAAGCAGCAGAATTGGGGTAAAATTGCTATAAATGTATTCCTATATTCGGGATAAAGCACCCCCTACCGTACGTTATAAGGATATTGCAAGTCACTGAGGAGTTCAATAACCATAGAGAGGAACGAGACTGAAGGCTGAGTTCCTCTATAGGGTTATGGAACTCCGAGGTAACTTATAATATCCTTATCATGTACACCAGGGGGTACTTTATCCCATATAATACATAGTCATACCATCACCTTTCTCACAAACCACTTAAAACCTAGGTGCTTATCTCTGTCATATGAAAGAACAAGCATGTTTGCAAACATACCTGTTAGATGTTTGTTGCAACAGATATTAGAAACTGTTCAGTATAAGTCTGTTTTTTTAAAAGAAAAAAGCTGCAGTAGCTTGGAATGTGTAAAAACATACAGAAAGACTCTAGCTTTTCTCTAACTATCTAAGGAGTGCAAAACAAACATGCTCTCTCTGCTTGTCATTGTAAGCTAGACAAATAGAGCAGAAGAAAGAAATGCAATGTTCCCTTCGTTGCTTTAAACAGCTGCTTTAATTATGCTCTGTGACCTGACTTACCTTTCATCTTTGCTGCTGGAAGAAGGCATTGTGACATCAGAACTTGACTGTAATAACTGGGTTCATCACAAGTCACCGATTACAAAGAAATTAGAGACTGACATTTATAAAGGGATTACATAAGCTCATGCATTATACATGTATAACAGCAATCATGTTGGTGTATTTTCTCTTTTTCAAGCTTTTGGTAAACTTTGCTGTTGTCATTTTATTTGCATTTATTATAGTTATAATTCATTTCATGTGCACTTGTGCAGTGTTCTTGAGTGTGTTATTCATTAATGAAAAAGGACATGGGGTTCCTTTAACTATATAATGTCTCATGAGATTGATTCCTACCTGTAACACATCCCACACTAATATTGTCAGTGGGTTGTGCTTAATTTGTAATGGAATGAGGGCCAGTACCCAAAGCTTGCTGTGAAACTCGCAGCCGGTGCTATTACATTCAGCGCACTGAATACCAAGGCTGCTTAGTCTTGCATTCACCTCAGGCCTCTTTAATCCACTGCCAGACATTCGCTGTCTGTTTATCTTGATCAAGCAAGCTTCTGCTTTCTCCCTTATGACAGTGTTTCTGTCTTTCTCTTCCTCAATCTCTCCGCTTTGTTTATTTTTCCATCTCTTGCTCTCTTTTGCAGAAAAATAAGTACCGGTCCCCAAAAATAAGTGCCGGTGCCCCCCCCCCCCCCACCAGCAACCACCGGCTCAAATTAAGCACTGGTTGTGGGATGGTAGCACTCAAACTGGTTGTCTGTCTCGTGTTGTCACATTGACTAAGTCCTTAGGGCCAGGGGTCTAGAAAACTGAACTCTGCGTTTGTAGGACAGTCTAGAAAACATATAACCATGACTTGGAATGCCACTTGAGAGAGATTTATGACTATAGATTTCTCTGCACTCATGGAGGAGACATTTGCAGTTTTAAATCCATTTGTGCATGCCAGACATCCTTCTGACAATTCATGGCAGGCTTAAACAGTTATTTTAAGCCATGAATAGGGGTCAGAATCAGGTGGTATAGTCATTGGAGGGGTAAATAACACAAGGTACAGTAATTCCAAGAAACTCAGAAGGAGGCATTTAATAATTGTATTTCTATTTATAGTTTAGACGATTGGTGGAATAGTTGACTAACATTAGTTCAATGTACAGCCAAGAGCACTACAACTGTGTCCTTACACCTGACTATCATCTAAATGGTATTGAAAAGGTTTTGCTTTTGCCAACAAATTATGTAAACAGGTAATTCAGTGGGAAGAGAGTTTTTCCACATCTTATTTAAAACATCCCAATACAACTAATGAAATTTCACACATTCAGTATTTTGAAAACAAAATGGGATGTTTACTTGACTGGCAAACGCATGGCTGAATACTCTGCCATTGCACTTCCATTCTGTGTGCAGGCACTGAGCGGGAAGTAATCCACTCTCTTCAAACAATCAATCACTAGATTTGTAGAGCGCTTCTTGGCACCCATGAAGGTATCCAGGTGCTGGCGGGGTCCAGTTGATTAGCTGAATAGCCAGGCCTCCTGTGACATTCAGAACTCTGAAAGAGACGGGGAGGTCCATAGTTGAGGGTTAGAGGAAGGGACACGGAGCGGAGGTGTCTGGTTGGCTGATGGAAGTTCAGGCGGTGGTTCAAGTAGGCGGGTCTGCAGTTGTGTAGGGCCTTATATGCATGGGACAGGAGCTTGAACTGTCATCTTTTCCTTACAGGGAGCCAGTGGAGTTCCCTGAGGTGGAGGGTGATGAGGGTTCGTCTAGGGGGATACGGGTGAGTCTGGCTGCGGCGTTCTGTATGGTCTCTTGTAATGTATGTGACATCTACAATGCCAGGAACTGTTGCAAAGGTGCGATTACCAGAAACATCTGGAAAAAGAAGGGGTTTTCCCAATGTCTTTAGTCTTACTACGTCCATTCACCCATAACATTGCAAGGGGTAGAGGTGTGTGTATCTAGGTGCATTGAACATTCTATTGCATTAGTAAAACGTTGTCATTCATTGCCTGAAGATTCATTAAAAACATTAAAGGTTTAATCAAGTTTGAAAAGAATTGCCATGTGTCCCCAAAGCTCTGTTGCAAATGGACACTGTTTCACAATGTCACGATGGGCTTTGTTTTTAATTCATTGGTGATATCAACGGATAGAGAAACTTCTCTTATGTGGAAAGCTACTAAATACATCGGCTGATTTGATGGAAGAAGGACATTGAAATGAGAGCTAGGAAATCATTACATAGAAAAATAACCAAGACAGTACACAAGTTTTGCTCCTTGGAAAGTATAAGCTATTTCATAAATGTTATTATTAATATATGATGTATAAACTGTGTAACTGGTTACAGGTTTAATGTAGCCACGGCGTATTGTTTTAATCATTTGATAATCTTTTTTATTAATTTTGATGTGTAGAATAACAATCCATACAAACATATGACTACAAGACGAAAACCAAAGTAACAAATGAGCCTAATATGACTTGAAATTGAGACGGATTATTACATGTTTACATGTGTATCAATCGCGTTGAAAGAGAGTGCCTGAATCCACTACATTATTTCAAAGGAATGGCATGGACCTCTTCATCCAAAGATTGCTTCCTCATATCTCATCCAGGCTTTAAACAAAGGATTAGCTGCTGAGGTTAATTCAAAATTTGTATGTTAGTAGTGTGCTGAGTCCACTGCAGAGGGGTCTTCATCTGCATTCACTATCTGCACCATATTATTCTCGGAACGCCCCCCTCCCCACCCTCAGATATGCCTACGCCTAATTCTTGGTGCTTGAAGTGATGCGTACATGTCAGTCCCTTCATTGCAATATACAACACCATGAAGCCAATCTAGGTGCCTTTGTAAGGGCCCCCTAACCATACTTTGGCAACATGCTACCGGGCCAGCACTCGTAGTATTGCCATCAACTTTCTTCTTGAGCGGGGAACATAACCCAAGAGTAACGGAGGGGCATACAGGCAAGCTGGGTGTTTACTATCTCGTTAATTGTGAGGTTCACGTTGGCCCCGAAAGCACAGATTGGGGGACAGCTCCAGGCCAAGTGCATAAAATCAGTAGGGTTTGTGAAGCATCTGACACACTCAGGGGAGTCAGCTAATCCATTTGATGTAGTCTCTTAGGGGTGTAGTATACTCTAATATTAAATTTAAAATGTATAAGTATATTCCTTTGATTTATGGAAACTTTCTTTATGTGACGACAACAATATCTCCAAATCTTATCAGGCAGGTCTGTTCCCAGGTCCACCACACCCCACCGTTGTCACAGAGAGCAGACTTTCCGTCATTTTATATAATTGCAACACCCAGCCCCTATTACACAAGGAGAGATACATCTGCGTCATCTGAACAAACTCCTGAGGCTCTCCCCTGTACTGAGACAGCATGACCTAACCTGAAGTATGGGAAGAGATAAAGAACATGAGTCTCACAGAATGCCTTGAATTACTGTAGTGTGAGGAAGCTAGTGTCTACAAATGAACGGCCCAGTGTAGTGATGCCAAGTCGTGAAAGTGTAGCACGTACTGACTCATCGGCAGTAGGGTCCAAAGCTCGGAGGAGTAGACTGTGTGGAAGACCAGCATGTCTCGCCAGGGAATACATCGCCAAGTGTGCAGTGGTTGAAACATAAAATGATTAGGCCCCCCCTGCAGAATGGTAGGAGGGGCCCCCAAGTCTCCCATATATTACAGATATGCAATAGCATTGGGCAGAATGAGGCTCCCTGAAGCATTTGGGGGCCTCAAGGGTTGGGGCCAGCGGCGGCTTCTCCGTTAAGGCGGAGGAGCGGCGCCCCACTGCTCTCTGAACAGTGCAAAAAGGGACAATAAAATTATAATAACACAATGTTATTATCATTTTATTTTTCAGTACTGAGCCAGAGTGAGGCAGGGCTGTGCTATTCTGACTGATGGCAGCAGCTAGCAGACAGGAGGAGTGGTGGACACCATAAGTGTGCATGATGGTTTGGGCAGCTGTCTTAGGACAGGCAAACCGCCATGCACACTTAGCATTTCTCCACCCGGTTGTGTTGCACAACCAGGTGCAGAACAGTCTCAGGCTCCTGGGCACTGTCTGAGTGGCAAACCAGGCTGCTCAGACCAATCGCAACGCTGCTGTCATGCTGGTAATACTGTGCTGCTGGGAGTCAGGAACAGAAGAGGATGGAGGAGAGGTGGCAGCCGTACACAGGTATGTTTTCTTTTATCTTTTTCAACCCCTGACCCACTGCCCACCACTTCTGGTCCCTAGCAGCCGCCACTGCCCTCTGGGCTGCAGGGGCTTCAGGGCCTTGCATTATGCCCATGCGTCTGTGTTCGAAGGGACATATTGTTTAAAACACTGAAGTCTTAAAACAGATCAGTTCAACCAAAACCTCACAGCTGTTTGGAGTAATGCTAATGCAGTCTAGTGAGACATTAAGTAGGAAGCACCCTTACCCAGGAAGATGATGACTGAATAGATCTGTGCAGCTGTGCTTTCTGGCTTCTCCGAATGAAGTGGGAAGCAGACCCCGTTGGTACCATAGTAGTTCTGGAAGAAGTTCTTGTTGCTCAGTGGGATGAAAGCCACCACAAATCCAATGATCCAGATAAGAATCAGTGCGGTGACTGTCCGGCACTTCCCCGGCTTCAGGCACCTGAACGGGTAGACTATGCATATATATTTTTCCAAAGTCAAGTAAGTCAGCAGCAAAACGGAAACTTCAGTGGAAAGAATTGCCAAAGAACCGACCAAACGGCACTGTGTACTGTCCATCCAAGCTTGAGCATTCCTGTTGTATTCACCTCTATACTTAAGGTCGAAATATCCGATTACCAATAAATATACTCCCATGAGACAATCAGCACCTGGTGATAAACATAATAGCAGATATGGCGTTATTATCACACAATGACAGTTTTACAATTTGTATTTATGGATTAAATCTCTGAAAAGGTGCATGAAAATGAACAGGAATAGGACTGATATCACCTCCATGTATAAAATATGATTCATTTCAATGGACATTAAAGAAGTCAAGTCTAGACCTCAAACAAACAAAACACTATTCAAAGACAGGTTCGTGAAAGGCTTGTTGAAATGCGAAAGGGTGGTCAAGCTCAATTCTTAAACTCACCAGAGGGTCCTGATATCCAGGATTCATTCCACACGATGGAGTACATGAAAGGGATAAGAAACTTAGGACCTAATGTACTATTTGCCGGCTGCAAAATACTGGTTGCAATTTGTGACCTGAGTTTTAGCGACCAATAAATAATTTTCCTAACCGACCTATGCACACATACATCGGTTAGGAAAATGTAGATTTGAATTCCGCTTTGGAGTAGGTCGCAATCCAACCTAACTCATTAAAGTTCATGAGGTGGGTTGCAATTGCAACTCACTCTGATTGGAGGCCATGACAGGGATGGTGGCCTGCTGGGGTCAGCATACCACCATGTCTGTGATTGCCTTGTAATAAAGTAAACGTTTTTGTTTTAAATGCAGCACATTTTCCTTAAAATAAACAGCATTGCGTTTAAAAGGAAAAGTTTGCTATTTTAAAAAGTTTGCTTGAGGGTTGGCTGTTGTCCCATGGACCACTGCTTACTCCCCAACAAACTTACTATTTTTTTAATTCACAGAGGAAAAGGGGTTCCAAGGGGATCACTTTCCTTTTGCAAATGGGTTACCATGCCAATTTGGAGGTCGATTGTATTTTAGTTCTAAACCCTTGATTCATATGGATAGGAATCATTATTTGGAAGAGGCACCTACAACACGCCCATTCCAAATAGCAATTCCGTATCCATTTCTAAACCCATTTTAGGAGTTGCAAAAAAGATACTGACTCATAAAATGGGTTTAGTGCATTGCAAAAAGTATTTTTGCGCTTATAAAATCAAAATCAGAGCGTTTGCAACCACAAAATTGCTTTGTGCATGTGGCCTGTGAGGTCCCCACAAGAGTTCATGGGAGACCAGCAAATGTTTATTAGTGGGATATCACATAAGTGTTCTTTCTGCTGCCCTTCAGTTCATTCATTATCTTTCTATGTCTATCACCTTTCCAGAAAATATTAGACTCTGTCCACAAAACTTCAAAGCCAAAATTAATTCAGACAATTCCAGTTAAAAGAGCTTTTATAATCTAAATTCCTTTAACTCAAATTGGCTGGGCTTTGGTAAATTATTTGACCATCTGGCGTGTACTTAGGTTCACAAATGGAAAATTTGCAAGATCAGTTTCACATTTGAAATTCATAAAATGTGCACTCATTAACGGATTCCCATACTAAACTAAACCAGTGTTGCATAGTTTTAGGTGTGACAAAATGTCTTCACAATGGTTGGTTGTGGGTGTTTCCCTGCTGACACCTGCTGGACGTGGTGAATATCTTCAAATTAACATATTTGTGAATATTGGCAAACCACTTACAGGATTTCACCTTTAACAAAAATATTTTCTCCATTGAGAAGCTGAAATAAAGTTAATTTGTGCAAATGTATCGAATTGTTTATGTTCTATGTCTGAAAATAGACACTTGTTGCAGTACTGAATGAGTAAATGTTTATGCATGTTAGTATCCAAAGGTAGCTTCAACACTCTCAGCTTCCCAGGAAAACTCCCAGATTTTGTTGTGATTACAACAAAATGGAAATTTGCTACAACTGTAGGAATAACTCTTCAATTGCAACTTCTGAATCAAGCCCTAAATTCCTTCCAATACACACAATGCATGCCATAGCTCACACCGGACACCATGTTGATCTCTTGAGAGCTCTTCTGTTTGCTTCTGTACCATTAGCACATTGGTGTTTTGAGCATGGCGTGTGTTGTGTGCATTGGTAACCATAAATTAGTGAATTTCAGGGGATTTTCACATTTGAATCAGAACCATACCTCATTCTTTAACTGTGTTTTTTCAGTGAATTTCAATTCTAAATTTATGATGTTATTAATTTCCAACCCCTGTTGTGCACAGCCTTTATTCGGGGGCTCATTAAAAAGGGCACCTAATTTTCTTCCTGGATTATATGGACATTGTGAAAGATTCTCATCTTATGTTTACTCACTGAAATGAAATGTTAGAGGGTGTTGATTGAACAAAATCCAGTACATTATTGCCTTGATGATTATTTGAATCTCTTTTGCATATCGTTTCGGCCCACCACAGTCTATCTGAAATCATTATGCAGTTAAGTGTAAATTAACTGAGGCCCAGAACACTTGATTGAAGTCTAAACCCGTCAGGTTATAATAAAAGGCACCTCCAATGTTTGATATAGTGGCTGCCGGCACGGATCGAGGGTGGGGTGGCGGGGGCGGGAGGAAGTGGGGGATGCAGGAAAAGTGGGTGTAAATTTAAAAAAAAAGAAAATAACGTACCTTCTCGTCGCTTCCTCGCCGCATCTCTCCTTGTAGTTCTTCGCTCTGGCCGGAACAGGAAGCACACCCAGGCTCCCAGTCAGCCAATCACAATGCTGCAATGCAGTGTTGTGATTGGTCTGAGCGCCATGGTTCAGTGCTCAGACGCTGACTGGGAACCTGGGCATGTTCTCCACGCAGGCTGTAATGCAGCCTGCGTGGAGAACATGCAAAGTGCGCATGAATGTTTGGCCGGCCTGAGACAGCCGGCCAAACATTCATGCGCACTTACAGTGTGCTCACCACTCCCCCTGCTCCTGTTGTGAGAGCAGCCCCACCCCGCAAAGCTGCCGGACATCAAGACAAAATAAAATGATAATAACGCAAGTTATATCATTTTATTTTTCCTTAACTTTACTGCTAAAAAGCAGTGGGGCGGCACTCCTCCGCCTTAGCGGAGGAGCCACCACTGGATATCGCGGATGCACAACATGCCTAGTGTTTGTTTTTTCCAATATGGTTTGATTTTGGATTATTTTGAATCTGGTAATTCTATATCAAATGTCTTAAAATTAAGCACTTAGCATTCCTTGGTATGTACAATAACAGAAATGTAAGCAATAAACAGTTCCGAAAAACTGACCTCAGTTTCGTTTTTGAGCACACTATTTGCAGGGTCCTGTAAATATATGGCACGTGCTGCAACATCGTTCAAATGTGAAGGCTGTCACTGTTTTTCTCATGTTTTTTTGGATATGCTTGTTTGGAATCAGTTATACACATTCCACTACCAATTTACTTTATTTTGGTTCTTTGTTTAAAGTGTGGCTGCTTTCTGGGGGTTGCTTCCCAGTGAGCTGAGGAAACATGGGGGAGGGGTGTTTATCCTACTTGCACCTCAACTGCTAGCATGAGTGTAGAGCCATGTCTGGCAAATAGCAGGATAAAAGTAAAATTTTTGATTAAAAGCTATTTTTCGTAATTCCTGGTTGGAAATAAATATGAACATCATTTTTATAGCCTATAACTAAATAAGGAAAATAAAAACACATGGACCCAGGGAGAAATTCAGTTTCTATTATCTACCCTGAAAAAAGATTTTTGTAAGGTTCCCACGTTTCCTAAACGTTTCACCAGTGTGAAATCATTGGTTTAATCCACTTTCTCTAACTCACCTTCTTTTCTTTCAGAGGAAGGGACATTTCAGATTTTTGGGAGCCGTTATCCCCAGGTGGTGGCAGCAGATATGTTCAGAAGCTGTGTATTTTAATTTCATTCTTTTGGGTGGAAGGGGGCGAAGTGGACTTCTTTGGGAGCAAATGGACGCCTGGATACCTGTTATCTATGGCAGAAAATTCATGGATCCAGATACTTTTACACTCCTCGCCACCAGAGGTGCAACACAAAATGATGAGGCTCCCCTTCAGAATGTGAGGAGGGGGCCCTGAGTCTCCTGTATCTTAGAGATATTAATTAGCATTCAGCTGAATAGGGGCCCCCTTTAAGGGCTGGGGGCCCCCTGCGCCACAGGGGCTGCAGGGACCTGTGTTACACCCCTGATCACCACATGACTTTTGTTGCAGTGAATTCAGGGTATGAACACAATGGGAAAGGGAATAAAGGGGCACTGTGTCCGTCCGTGCAGGAGGGCAGGTAGCTGTTTTGTCAAGCATCAGGAGATCATGACCACTCATGGCTGCTCACCTTTTTCTTAGAACTGAGTGTCGTTGCAATTGTCCTACCAACACTCCATCCCCCTCACATTTCAGGAAGCCTCAAAAAGCTCTCCAAGAATACCTGGCCATGGGGGAAGAGGTGGTCTTGAAAGACTGCAGCAGCAGGGAAAAGCACCATGGCGACTGCAGCCATCCATTGTGGAGGGTGGATGTCCACACTGTAAGGTGATCTAGGGAACACAGACACCTTGCAGGGAGCTGGAAGCCACTGGCAAATAATCTCTGCCTTTAAAGAGCAAGCCACCCTATTGGGAACCCACCCACCCTCTGTCACACACATACAGACAGCCCACCTCTCACCAATTCGAATTCTGGGAACGACCAATAAAAAGGCACAGCCACAGAAGATCTGAAAAGGCTGCTTATGTTTGGCCAGATCTACTTCCACTTTCCTCCTTTTTTATGTCAAGCCTACTAGAAAGTGTGTGTGCTGCCTGGTGTGAGGCATATTTTGGCTTACCAAGAACATAGAGAGGCTTGGAGCCCTCCCATTGCTTACCACTGGTTGGCTTTCTTTGCCACTCACATTTGCTGCTTCTTATTCATGTCCCAGCTTGTCATTCTTATGTTTGTCCCTCCAATGGAGCATTGCCTCTTTACAATCTCTTTGATTGCTTGGCATCGCTGCTTCTACTGCTTGCTTTTCAAGCACTAGTTTTTTGTTTTGTGTGAAGCAGTCCATTAGAGTGCATGTGTTTTTGAGCTGTCACCCTCTATTATGTTTCTGCCACTGCACTCTGTATTGCTCTCTGTTGCTTCTCCTGGCCCTCCTCTCTCTTGAACTTGCCCCATAGCTTTCCCCACCTGCACTCTGCGTGTTGCTTTCCCTCAAACCCCGTGTTGCTTTTTCTCCCGCCCGCCGTTGCTTTTGTCCCCTCCCGTGCAGCTTCGGCGGTCCCTCAGCCTTCTACTGTGTTGCTTCACCATTCACCCCTCACATCCCAATGTTTCTTCTCTGATCCCCACACCCTACCCTGTGTTGCTTCCGCTGCCCTGCTTTAAAAAAAAAAAAACCTTTTCTTCTTAGTTACAATCCAACTGTTATCGATAACTAGAAAGAAAAAAAGGGTAGTTTTGTAGGCATGTGCATGTGTGGTGTTCATGCCCACAAAATGATGCACTAAAGCATACAAAAAGTAGTGGATGGAATACTTGAATTAATCTCAGCCACTGGTAGTTGCTCTCGCTACATCCCAGTCCATCGTATTTTGTGCACCATGCCACCTCAATTTGGACCCAGCTATATGCAAATCAGTCTTGAACCTGCTCCAATGGGACTAGTCCACCTTCAACTGACTAGCCAGGCCCTTCTTGAACTAGAGCACAAGCAACCCAGGACTGGTTTCACCGTAGTTACAGCTCATCAGCCAGGTATAGCTTGATTTCAGAGACAGTGTGCACGGGACCCACATCTGGAAATACCCACCCCACTTGGAATGACACACTAGAGCATACAAAAAAGTGATAGATGAAATACTTAAATTAATCTCAGCCACTGATAATTACTCGTGCTGCATCCCAGTCCATCGTTATTTTGCACACCATGCCACGTCAGGTTGGTCCCAGCTATATGAAAATCAGTCTTGACCCTGCTCCAATGGGAACAGTCCAGCCCGAACTGCCAAACCTGGTCCTTCCTGAACCGGAGCACCAGAAACCCAGGACCGGTTTTGCCCTAGTTAGGGCTCATCAGCCAGGTTTAGCTTGGTTTCAGTGACACAGTTTGCACGGGACCAACCTCTGGGCAGTTCATATTTGCTCTTGTCCACCCTTTCAAACAAAAATTATATTTTTACGGTCTGTATAATTCTTACTGTCTCTGACTATATTCCTAGCTATACTATTTGTTGATTGATGCACTTTTTAAAACAGTTTAAAAAGGTCCATTAAAACAATGTACATGTATAGATAAAGTTCAATTTGCCTAAGGCATTGTTAAACTTTGCATGCATGATATAAGTCTGCATTATTTTAGAACGTTGCTATAGGAGCCAACTACATAGATTCCTGGAATCTACTCACAGCAGAGAGATATGATGGACATTGCATGGAGCTTGTTTTCAGATCGAATGTAGGGTCTTGTGCAGATGACAAAGATGTTTCCAAAACATGTGACTATGGACACCACCCACACGAACACCCGCTGTACAATGCTGGCCAACAAGTTCTCCAGAGATGAGATACCGTCTGTGTTCGGTTTGCAAGTCCGCACGTGAGGCGCAAATCCACAGTACTGGAACTTCTTGAAATATCTTTAGGAAAGAAACAAAATTCAAAGAATATTGAACATGAATATGCAGGAAACATTTTGGACCTAATTCACAGATGGTTTTCCACATCTCGTTGTGATTTAGCAGTGTAAAAAAATGCAACTGTGCTTTCAAGGGCCTCATCTTAGTTTAGGAATAAGAATTAGTGGAACTACAGTATGTACTTATAGCAGCAGAAACCCTGAGAATATTGTTGATTTTTACCACTTTGTTTATTGTTAGGGTAGAAAACTATGCATAATGCAGTGAACACCAACAATTCCATATGTTTGTGGATTTTAACCACCGCTTTGCAGGTAGGTTCCCACTTTGAAGAGGTGTGCCAACCTACTGCTATCAAAGGTGCATGGTCAATAGAGAACAAACCCATATATAACTGGTGCTAGGGGGGAGGGATTTCTCTAGGAAAAGCTATTGCACACTTCTGCTTGATTGACTCAGGAATGATTTTCTTTAACTCTGTCCTCTATCCCTTACTACTTTCCTATTGCCAAGTACATTTAGCACTGAAGTATACCATGATATATTTCCCCCTAACTATACCCTATTGCTTCTACTGGTAACCCAGTACCTCTTCTTCCGCCTATCCTACTACCTCAGTCTCTCCTATATCCTAGTTTCTCCGACCCAGCTAGACCCCAGTACAACTACACCTATATTCCTTCACCCCCTACTTATTTCTTGGTATATTTGTACCTACCTATAGTCTACTACCTCTGCCACACCCTAGTAACTCTATCCCTGCCTATACCCTAGTAAAGTTACCCCTGCTTATACCTTAGGACCTCTACCCCCTACCTATACCCTAGTACTACTAACCCTACTAATACCTACCACATAAGCCTCTGCCATCACCTATACTTTAGTACGCTTACCCAGCCTCTACACCAGGCACTACTCTCACTTATACCCTAGTAACTTCAAATCCCTATTACCTCTTTCCATTCACCCATCTGTTACTCCTGCCCCTTTTCTCCTTACTTGTTTTCTTGTGCAATTTTCTTGTATCCCTTGTTCCCTTACTATGGTGTTTTTATTTGTTTAAGTTCCTAATTTTTTTGAGGAAGGGGTTTTCTTCATTCGGTCGAGCCTAGACAGCGCTTGCACTGTCTGGTGATCTGTTGTATGTACTTTGTGGGATCTGGCTCCTCCCATCACTTTGGATTGACTTTTGTCTGTGTCATTTAAAAATCGTAGCCTCCAAATGGCTAATGGTTGGTGCATGTCCCAACTTTTTTCAAAAGTTAACTGCCATGGAGTATTGCCATGGCATTGAGCAGCAACGCGATTCTTGTGTGCCTTTATCTTGTTGTTTTCGTTATTTCCACATTGGCTTATGTGCACCGATCTTAGACATGTTAGACATGCTGTAAAAATGCTGTGTTTCATCTTTCGGTCTTGAGCCGTTCTCATTAAATACCCTTCAGGGACAGCGCCGTAACATGCCCAGCAGATAATATGCCATAAAAAATAATTTGCACACTGTGCCAACCAACACATCACCACAACCCCCCCCACTCTCCGTGCTTGCATACGCACCCACTGCCGTATTTTTATTGATTTTTTCTTACTCTTTTTGCCTCCTGGGGCCTCTCTGCAAACATGCACAGACCTCTGGTCTAGGCGCGCAGCGAGTATTCTGCATTTATTATTGAAAGTAGCCTTTCCCTAGCTAGGCGCAGCTTTATCTCTCATCCCCCACAAGCCCCGTCGCTGCTTCATCCGCTCCCCCACTCTTTCATCTCGCTTTTCCCACCCCTCCCCCAACCTGTCCATACCGGACATTGGGGACAGGAGGGGGACAGTAGGTGCACGTGTAGTCTTGCTTGTTTATTTATTTTTTTGTGGACCAGGAGGTGTGTACAGCATTCTTTTTTTCTCTGACAACTGGACATGGAAGGAGGAGGTCGCCCTGCCTCGCTGATTAAGCATATTTTCAGCTGACAAGTTTCATTTGGTGAGTTGCTCTGATATTGAGTGATGTGTAGAAATGTTAGAGCTGCTCATAGCTCCACGGTTACCTCTAAGCAGAGGGCAGTACAAGTCTCGTCACTGAAAGGGTTTGAACTAAGTGCAGTGTCCCTGTTGCCATGGTAATACAAACGAAGTGTTTGCAAAAAAGAGCACATACTTCTCGCTGCTAGCATTAAAGTTCTGCAAAGGAAGAAAAGGGCCATCAACCCATCCAATGGGTGCAGCATTAATGGGTCTACTCCTGAGTGAACTCTTTATTTAGGACCTTGAGTCGAGTCTTGTATATGAATAATAAAACTGATTACGTCTGTTGCCAAGGTGACATAATGTTCAGTTCCTAACTACGCAATAATATGTAATGTGTGCAGATTTACAATCACTCCTTTTTCATGACCATATTCTGTATGTGGTGGGGCTCTTGCAGGGCTTGGTTACACTGGCCCACTGCCGGAGTTGCTCGACTTTGCTGCATGCTTGGCTGCATTGAAAATGCATCTTGTTGGAGGGAAAACCTAATAATAAAGTAAGACAGAACGATTTTACACAATAATATAGTTTTAATCAATCAATCAATTTGGAAAATCAGCCAGTCTCAAAAAGAGACCAAAGTCTGAAGTTCAAAGTTCTGGATTACAGGCAGTAGTATATATACTGCAAAAGCCACACAAAAACACGGGTTACAGATTCCTCCATGACGCAAATAACAACCTTGGCAGATAAGATAGTACCTAAACACTGTAAATGCCTATGTTTAGCAGAAGCCCCCTCTTGTAGGTTAGTTCTCAGAATTAAGGGTGAGATAATCATGGATACACATTTCTGTTCTTCTGCATAGCGAGTGATTATCTCTTGTTTGACGTCAATGGGCCCAACCCAGCCTACCTGACTTTAACATATTCCCAACAGGCTTGTGTTAAGGTAGAATCAACCCTTGTTAACTCCCTGTACTCAGTGCTCCATGATAGTGCATGATAGTGCAAAAAACAGTTTCTACTGTCGGCCTCTCGTTGTTTAACAGACAGAAATGTGATGGCCTTTTCTGTAATGTTTGTACTAATTATTGATGTCCTGTCAAGTTTGAGTCTGCAAGGAAATAAAATCTATTTATGTGTTTCAGCGCAGCTAAATTTACCATACTACATTTTGTGTATTTTCTAAAACTAATGTGCACTGTGACCAATGTATTTCTGCTGTACCCACAGTTAACTTTTTCAGCACGTCCATGCATTAGCCTAGGCCGGTTCACTACTGACATAGGTTTAAAACTATCCCTCACCTGAAATGTGTGCATTGGGGTTTGGGATTTTATACTTGTGTGCATGTGTCTATGAAGTGTATTCTATTATTTCCTACATCAATCTGCAGGGACTGACTAGCAGCTGATTAATTAATCGCCTTCTTTTCCCTACAACGACTCTAAAACTGCATTTGCTTTAACATATGTACTCCAGTTTATTAATACATTCTCGGGTTGTTAAAGAGGTTGTTTACTATTGGTGTGATCAGATAACGTGCATCTTATCCAGCCATTTTCTCTAGCCCACATCAGTATTTATTAATACATTGCCGCCTGTGGAATATGTAACCATATAATGCCCGGGCATAGTCACTCTGAAAATGTAAACCAATTGTACAAACAGAAATGCTTTCTCCAGTTGTAAATTGTTGGTGCCATGGCTTTACTGCCCATGTAGGAAGGCTTCTAGGCAAAGCCATTTTAAAACGCTGAAAGCGTGAAAATGTGTGGAGAGGTTTTTGTTAATCTACACTTGCTATACTTATTTCCCCTTATTGCTAAATAGTTTACAAGCAACTTAATAATAGAAACATTGAGATTTATTGGGGACTTTTGGGAGGGGGAGTTAAGTTTTAGAAAGCGCTCTTTCTACAATACTTAATGTACATACATTGGGCCCTTGCACTTTTCTTTCACTAAGCAGATGTATTGTTATGTTTGTGTAAATTGCTGAACAGCATGAACACCAACACATATTGGAAGGTTGAAAGAATTGGGCACGTCTATATCCAAAGACTAATTGGCAAAGAGAGACAGGTTTGATTCAGGTCTGAAGCAGCTCCTTAAATAGCTGACCTCGCTGCCTGCTGCCTCTCCCTGACTCACCCTTTCAGTAGTTTAGGGATGGGGAAAGAACAGATATTGCATATTATCCATATCTCTACATTCTTAAAAGACATTGCCATTTACAACGGCAATAGCTCTAACTAAAAAAAAAAGTGAGACCTATTGCATTTCTAATGCTTGTTTTTGAAATTCACCAGATAAAGTTTCACAATAATGTGGTCATCAGGCTGGTGTTCAGCCTTTTATTTCTTCTACAAAATGAGGTATGACTGGATTTGCAGGAGTATACCTGGGACTCTTTGAATTTCAAATAGTCGGAGAAGAGATTTCTGACTTTTACCTACCCCAAATAGTCAGAAATTTATGAAGGAAATTTACAAGAGTAGAATTCTGACTTTTGCAAGCAGGGCTTTGTGATTGAGACCATTTGTCTCTTACATTGATCAGGATGCCTCCGTACAGAACTTTCCGATTTACACATCTTTAACTATTGCCATTGTTTAATAGGACAATGCCTATTGCTTGACTTTCATAGAAATGACACTTTCTGTGCAGTTAGTGCACTACAGTCCTATGGAAAGGTCCTTCGAAAACTACAATCTGAAAAACAGACCTGTTAAAATGTAAGTTATGTTAAAGATAAGTACAGGTAGTTGTATTATTCTAGTGATATTTATCTCATTGTACCTACAATGTATCTTTGTTGTAATGAAGAGTTGCAGAATTGTATACATATTTGCAAATGGAAAGGAGGTAGGGACATCTTAGAACCATGATAACAAACATCAACCATTCATTTTCAACAAAAACACATATTCACAAGCATTTTAAATTTGTTTTAACATCAATGCGGAAATCTCGTTATGAATATGGAATACCAAGAGCAAAGGGACAAGAGGAAAGTAATGAAGACAAGGGCAAACTAAGAATCGCAACTACACGCCCAACAATGTAAGTTTGACAAAATCAGTACGTTGAGAAGGCTACAGAGATTCATTGTAAAAGCATGCAAGATAGCAGGTTCACACTTGTCGTTCTGCTACTCTGCATTTCCCCGTTAGGCTGCAGGCTAAGGGCCTCAGGCCATACCTGCCAACTTGAAGAACCATCTCACAGTGTGAGGAGAGGGCGGGGCCTTGAAGGGGGCGGGGCCTTGTGCTGAGAAGTACCTACGAGGCACTTTTGAACCCCCCCTCTCCCAACTCCCCCCCCAAAAAGCTTGCCGAGGCTGGTGCCGATGTTCTGGGGGTGTTTTCACATCCCTTAATTGACGTCTGCAGTTCAAAGCCACAGAAAACGAGCTAGAAAACCACTATTTACAGTGGTTTTCAGCTTGTTTTCCCTGCCACTGTGTGATATCGGCTCCTCACCGGGAGACCGTGTGATGTGAGCTGATATCGTGTGTCACACTGTGGCACTGTGTGATTTGGCAGGTATGCCTCCCATTGCCCAGTCATGTCCCTGTGGCTCCATTCTATTTGCGGTAACCTATAGTGTGTGTGGTGCTGGTTTGAAAATGTTTATTACCAGTATTGGTTCTGGTTTCCAGTCCAGCCCTATAATATAGGGAAAATGGACTTGCCATGTGAAATCCTCACCATAAGTGAGATAGCTGGCTACCTCGTTATCCTTCCTTGTCCTAGTCCTTTTCTTATGAGAATGCCCGCCTCCTTGAAAGGTACTTCATGGCACCTAAAAAATTTTTTAAACTCTCCCCTTTAGTCGTATCCTGTGAAATGGCACCTTGGCCACATTCCTCCTGTTTTTATTTTCTGTATATATGGGCACACTTCTGTGTACATATTTGAGGTTCACCGCTTACCCTTTTTATTTCCTGGATCCTACGACTTTTGCACTTGCATTGCACTCTTGTGGCATAGTGCAGGTTTGATGGACTAAGATTTTTTTTTTTTATTCCTCTTGGGGTGAGCATCTGAAAGTGGGACGGCTTCAACTATGGGAAGAAGTCCACACGTGCTTTCTCCAGTTGAAAATTGATTGCGCCCTCCAGCCTTTGGGAAGTGCAACATTTACCCCCACTGTGTTCAAAATTTTCTGGATGCAGTGCAAGGTTGCGTGTGCAATCCTCTGGGCCTCACATAAGGGTGGACTGGGACAAAGGTAAGTCACTAGTCTATGGTAAGTGTGAATGTTCATTCTGTTTCTCACTGCTTGCCCTTTGTTTTTAGAGATGGATGAAAAGTTTTCTAGCAAACACAGCAGGAGAGATGCTTCTTCAATTTATGAGCCTCCTCTCTTTCACTGGATTCAGGTGTGCTAAGAACTCCTTGACCTCGTGCTATAGACAGATAAGTTGCTTTCCAGAACGGTATTCAGTCTTTGTTGGACAAAAAGCCCATTACTCCAGTTCCTTAGAAGGAGCTGAGCTCAGGGGTCTATTCCCATATCTTTCGGGTGCTAATGATCTCAAGAGGATTCAGGCTGGTTATCAACTTAAGAGTGAATCAATTCATTCAGACAATCCATTTCAAGATGGACACACTGTAGAATATTATTGTCTTGATTTTTACGGGAGTTTCTTGCAGCCATACTGTTAGATTATCAGTTTAAAGTCTCTCCCTTCAGTCTAAAACCTGCCCAAGAGTCTTCTCCAAGGTCTTGCCGGCAGTGCTCCACTTCAAGGGCATCAATGTCCACCTGTTCTTTACCTGGATAATTTGCTGATCCATGCAAAGACCAAAATAGGGAAGTTGCAGCATGTGTAAACAGTTTGCCAAACATTGAGCTTGAGCTTCTTACCAAGGTAACCAAGTCCAGGTTAACTCCCCTCAAGAATTTAGAACTCACAGGAACATGATTTCAGTTGGATGTAGGTTTGTTGTCCTTGCTTGTGGATCGTGCCGTTGTCATCCGTATCCATGTGTCAGCTCACCTGTCCAAGCAGACCGCCTCTGCTAGAAGATGGATGCAGATACACGGTGATATGGCAAGCAGAGGATTCCTTTGGGGAGAACACCTGGTTCAGGTATAGGTTGCTAAGCTCTACTGTTCTTGTATCTCATTTTATAGGCTTCCAATGTGCTTGTTGTACCTTGGGCATATTATGTCTGGGTCCAATATCCAGACACATCCTCCAGTGGTGAGATCCATCATCTCATCAATATAACAGCAGGATTGCAGTTTTGAAGGATATTGAGAAATAGATGCATTGGTGGCTAGTCCAATGTCATTTGTGACGGTGGGCCCGGGGGGCTTCCTCTTCAGTTTTCAACTTCAGTTGTGTTGAATGCAGATTCCTTGTGCTATGGGTGTGGTGCAACACTCTATACTTAATAAGTCCAGGGAGTTTGAGAAAAGGAGAACTGGGAAGGGTCATTTAATTGGAAGGAGTTGAGTGCTGTTTTTCGGGCACTACAGTTTTTTAGGAGTTATAGGAGTGCTGTCTGCAGCAGAACTTCACTTCTGAACACAGACAACACTATGGGGTCGATTCCGATTCGGGCCGGAAAAAGCACCGACCGACTCGGATCCGGAAATAATACCGACCGACACGTACCCGTGGCGCCCGACACGCCAAGTACGATGCAAGGCGTGAAAAATCCGACCGACACGTACCGAAACCAAGTCGACCGACCGAGCCGCAAGGAAAACAGCAATCCGGCCGGAAAAACACGCGAATCCAACCGACCGACACGCACCCGGAACAAATCCGACCGAAACGTACACGCGAACTCCAAACCGCAAAGTACGATGCAAGGCGCGAAACCACGAGCGAGTCGGACAGAGGCCAAGCCGCACGACCGACACGCATACAAAACCGAGCCGAAGCAACACAAAACACCGCGACCGACGCGTACGCAGCATAGAAAACTGCACATACACAGCGTGAACGAAACGGAGAAGACCGTACGAGACAAATGCAGGGTCCGACTCGGTCACAAGAACGTTTCCAACATACACAAACAGCACAAAGGAAAAATCACCCAAAAAAAGGCCAAACAAGCAATTACCAAGCCAATAAATACTGGGGGGGTGGGGACAGAGAACAAAGACACACCCACAACTCCACCTATATAAAGGACACAAATCACAACCATGAGCCTTTGCAAATGCCATTCCACTGCCAGCACCCAAGAGAAAGCAACCACACACCCACAGCTCATCCCTCACACAAGCCACACACCATCAGCACACCAACAAATACCTACCTCACATACACCCAGCAAAACACACACTCACACACCCTCACCTGCACACCAACACACACATCACTCACCATCACCACCCATCACCATGCCCCCAAGAAGAATCCCAAGTTCCTAGATAGTGAATTGGAAGTCATGGTAGACGAGATCCTCAGGGTAGAGCCACAGCTGTTTGGCACACTGGTCCAACAGACCCCCATCTCCCAGAAAACCAAGATGTGGGAGAGGATCATCAACAGGGTGAACGCACAATCACCATGTCGGCGCACAAAGAGCGACATCCAGAACAGGTGGTATGACGTGCGCAGGAGGGTACGGGACCTGCTGAAGAAAGACTACATCAACAGCCAATACACCGGCAGTGGCCCTCCTGCCAAGCCAATATACCTCAGGCCCTGGGAGGAGAAGGTGCGGGCCATCCTTCCGCCAGTGAGCGTATATGGACTAGAGGACATCCCAGAGCCTGGTGAGTACACAACAAATGTACACAATATACTGCCACAAAACACACACATCACTGTCAAGGGGAGAGTCAAACCATGCACTCATAGCAATTACACAGCAACCAGAACAGAATCATCCCAAAATGTGTATGTCAGTCAGATAAACACAACACATGCCATCAAAAAGGTCACATCCAACTGTGTCAACACATGTACAAACACAACTACAACTACAGCTAGGCAGTGGCACAAATAGAACTAACAAACACATCCAGACATGTAGCCACCACAACAACACCAACACACAGTGAAGACCACTCAAAGGAAGGAATTCTGTGTATGCTGGCCAAGTCAGTGTAGCCAATAGCATCATGGGAGTCGCAGTCACACATATTGCCCCCCACAACTGTCCCATCAACACCACCCTGAACCATGCTCACATCACAGGGAGTGGAGAAGGACTCACAAGATGGCTGACACTGGCTACTGCTGTGGGGAGCACAAGGCCCTGCTGGCAACTGTGCACCAACAAACAGCAGGACACCACTGACTGACATCCTGAGAGACAACTTCCACTCCCTGCAATGCAAGCACGTTCCATGGTGGGATATCTGGCTAGCTGGGTGGGAAGGAGGACCTGCAGCACTGACCATAGTCACAAGCACCTCCCCTCACACACACCCCAACACAAACTCCACAGAACCCACCTGGTAGAATGCAATGCCCCCATCCTAACACAAGATCCCACAAAGAACCACCACCCTGGGTTATGTTGTGTGAAGCACAGGGCCACTCTTGGGACTTCTAGCCAAACAACTGCCAGGACAACACTCCCAGCCATCCTGTCAGCACAGCCAGCCCACCCCACAGGGAAGCAGAGTCAAAGGAAGGAAGCATGGGCATGCTGGGAAGGGGGAGGAGGCAATAGCATGATGGGAGTCGTAGTCACAGCTCTACATCCCCCACCACATGGCCCAGCAAGCTCACACTCACGCATGCACATCCCACAGAGAGTGGAAAGGCCCATCAAAGATGTCTGACACTGTTGCTGTGTCGTGGGGAGCACAAGGGCATGCTGGGTACTGCACACCAACCAACAGCAGGACACCACTGTCAGCCATCTTGCCATTGCTCTCACACCCACACACACTGAACTCCCCACAAAAGCAAGTAAGTATGGGAATGCTGGGAAGTGGGGTGGAGGCAATAGCATGATGGGAGTCGTAGTCACAGACATAGCTCACCCCCACAACTGTCCCATCAACACCACCCTGAACCATGCTCACATCACAGGGAGTGGAGAAGGACTCACAAGATGGCTGACACTGGCTACTGCTGTGGGGAGCACAAGGCCCTGCTGGCAACTGTGCACCAACAAACAGCAGGACACCACTGACTGACATCCTGAGAGACAACTTACACTCCCTGCAACGCAAGCACGTTCCATGGTGGGATAACTGACTGGCTGGGTGGGTGGGAAGGAGGGCCGGCTGTCAACCAAACACAACCAATGCAGACCATGTTCACACCCCAGAAAATACATAGAAATGCCCAAATAATGCAGGACAATGTGCCACACCAATATCAACCCCTGACTGTGACGACTTAGGACAATGCAATGTACAGGCCCGCACCCAGAGGCACAGTCACAACTGTCATGTGTGTCAACCATTGATGCCTGCAGAAACATAACATACATTGTTTGTGTCTCCCAAAAACAGGTGATGATGGGGACACAGCAGCAGACGCTGAGGAGTCCCAGTCCCAGGCTCAAGAGGATGCGGAGCTCACTGGCGTCGTACAGCCTCTGTCCTCCTCGGACGATGAAGACCAACCTGGCACATCCGGTGCAAGTCAACATGCAGCACCAGCAGGACCACCAGCTGCAGCACCAGCAGGACCACCAGCTGCACCCCCTGCACCCACCCCTCCAACGACTGTCACCACAAATACCATCCCTGCCGACATGGACAGAACAAGGAGCAACACCAGCACAGGGACCCTGGACCAACCTGGGGCCATGGACACCACCACCACCACCAACCCCCAAGGTGGACCAGGGTTATCTGTGCGTGCCACTGCACACACTGCACATGTCAGCAGGGGTGGTGGGAGGGGTGGGAGACAGAGGTCGCTGCTTGCAGACGTTGCTGGTGTGCATGATGACCCACAACTGGTACGCATAGCTGATGCGTACCAGTCCAGCACCGGAGAGCTCAGCCAGGTAGTGGGGCTCCTCAGAGACATGAAACAGCAGCAGGCTGCCCATCATGCCCGCTTGGACTCCCACATGTCCCACGTGGAGTCACACATGTCCCGCGTGGACTCACACATGTCCCGCGTGGACTCACACATGTCCGCGTGGAGTCCAAGTGGGATGCACTGCATGAGATGACGGCGGTGCACAGGGACATTTTACAATGCCTCCGCCAGATGAACAGCAACCAGTCCACACCTCCCTGTGTGCCAACAACATCTGGTGCCGAACAAACTGCAACTGCCACAGGGAGGGAGGAGGACTCTGGCGGAGAGTCCCCTGCACCGCAGCAGCCTGTACTTGAGGGGCCCCCCAAGAAGAGGGGTCGTCCGAGGAGGGAAAAGTGAGAGGCCGATGGCCAAGCGCAACTCCCAGGAAGCCTGAACCTGTTCTGGATGTTCGCCTTTGTGCACAGACTGTTCACCCTGTTGACGGCAACACTACTCCCACACATTGCATGGGGAGTACAAGTTGGACCAATGTGTCAGACAACTGTGGCCCCGATACTGGGGATCCTGTCTACCAGGACTTTCAATTCACCTAGGAACTTTGGATTGCAAGATTTATGTACAGCACTACCCATCCAATGCACTATTAACACAAATGTATCACAATAAACACACTAATACACCATACTTGCCTCTGTCGTGATTCCAACGTGGGTGCTGTTATGGGGATGATGAACTGCAAAATTACACTGTGTATGCGAACTGCAACAGCAAGGACAACACAGGCATGTGAGTAAAGGCAACGTGACACATATGAGGGAGACACACCACCAGGGCTACACAACACATACACACCTAGGCCATCTGACTCATTGCCTACACTGATGTTGCCAGGGAAGACGGTGCAATGCACAGACACCACACCCATTCCCAGTTGTAGTCAAGTAGCCCACAGGTGCAGTAAGCAAATGGCAGTCAAATGTGTGACCACAGACAACGCACATCACAAAGTGAAGCACAGGTTTATTACACAGTTGCAACATGTCGTAACCACTACAGATGCAAGGTAATCCCACCTGGCAGCGGGCACACAGTCAACAACTGTAGACGGAAGGAAGTCCATGGGTGTGGCGCACATCACCTGTAGGGACACAACAGCTACCAGCCTGGATGTGCAATCACGTTGTCGGTGGACACAGTTGACCAAACGAATCTGAAAGTACCCTGTGAAGGACAGAAATGACACACAGTCAAAAGCAATGGAGTACAGGACAGAACAGCAAAACTCATGCACAATACATGTTACAAGATACCCACCCAGAACCAAGTTAGCATGTCAACACTGTTGGGGAGTACAGCCCACCTGTTAGCACACAACGCAACACACATCCAGTCAAGTAGCCCATGGACACACTCCAACAGCACCAGAGCACCACCCACACATCATGCCAACTCACATCATTGACATGACACCTCAGGATACTCACATTCAGCTAAAGAAGTTGGTGATGAGCTGTGTGCGGACATCACCATCATCATCATCATCATCATCGTCACTGGCATCGTGGTCCAGGCCAGGATCCTCCACAGGTGGCGGATGTTGGTCATTGTCATCCTGGATGAGAGGCAACTCCTTCCGCACTGCCAGGTTGTGGAGCATGCAGCAGACGATGATAATCTTGCACACTTTCGCAGGGGCATATGGGAGGGACCCTCCGGTCTTGTCCAGGCAGCGGAAGCGGCTCTTCAGGAGACCAAATGTCCGCTCAATCACTCTCCTGGTCCGACCATGTGCCTCATTGTAGCGCATCTGGGCTGGTGTCACAGGGTTCCTGAGGGGTGTCAGCAACCACGGCATGTTGGGGTATCCCGAGTCACCTACGGACAGACAAGTGCACATTAGCTGACTTGGAAAAGTGGGCGGAATACTACAGATCAGATCACACACAATGGCACAAAGTCAGTACACACCGACAAGCCAGGCACGCTGGTTCTGCATCTGTGCCATCATCCTGGGGATGCGACTACTCCTCATCACAAAGGCATCGTGTGCTGAACCAGGGAAACGGGCACACACGTGTGTGATGGTCATGTCTGCAAGACACACCACCAGTGCATTGACCGAGTGGTAGTGCTTGCGGTTCCTGTAGGCCTGCTCCTGGGCCTGTGGTGGTACCAAAGCCACATGTGTCCCATCAATGGAGCCAATGACATGCGGCATCCTCCCCAGGGCATAAAAGTCACTGTTCACGTCAGTGAGTCGTCGCAGTCTAGGGAAATAGATGTACCGGTTCAGGAATAGCAACATTGCCGCCAAAACATCGCGGAGCACACGGCTCAACATGGTCTGTGACATCCCACCAGCAGTCGCCACAGTATGTTGGAAGGTACCGGTGGCAAAGAAGTGTAGGGCTGCCATCACCTTCACCTTGGGGGTCAGCGCTGTAGGATACGGCCGGCCAGGCTGCAAATGTGGGGACAACTGCACTGCCAAATCCTCAATCAGCTGCCTGGTGAAGCGGTACTGTCGGATGCTGTCCCGTTCCACCATCGTTGCCAGGTCTGGGAATGGTCGATGGACAGCAGGAGCCCTGCAGTGCAGAGGAGAAGTAAGCAAGATTGTCAGTCACCCCACATATGCGGCATTGAACACACTCAAGATCCCAACCTACATCATTATGAGGCACAACTACATGAAGTGTGCAGTTCCGGAAGGACATGTATGGTACATACATGGCCAACATCTGTCAACACGGTCCAACAGGTGGCATCAATTAGTCCCAGGTTGGCCCATTGGATATCATGAGGCCGTGTCACAGTTCCCATCTCCTGCTGCCGTGTCACAATAACCCCCCACAGTGACATGTGAGGACAGATGTGCCCCAGGCACCACAGCTCAACGACAGGTACATTCCCAGGGACCCTGTCTTGCCACATGGACACTGGCATTACATGGAGTATCATGTATACACCACAGCAAAACAACCATGACCCCCACAGGTAGTGGCCCCACTTGCCACAGCAGGACAGACATGGACGTCTGTGACACACACACGCACAACATCAAAGTCCATGCACACACAACCTGGATGTGGAGACTGTCTCCCATTGTGCACATGAAATCAGAGACATTGTAAACACTACATGCACAAAGACAGTGGAGGACCACCACTATTGTGCCACTGGGACACCCTGGCTCAAACATACCGTCCCACATGGGACTCACGGGGTATGTGACATGACATACACATACACCACCATGAAATGTGACCATGGCACATGCACAGATATGAACAGTTGCACATCACAGTGGTCATGCACACGTAACACCCAGGATCCTGTCCCCATGAACACGTGCACAGCCTGGGGTGGCTGCCCACAGGTGACACCCACAGGACAACATGTACACCAACATACACACAATAGGAAATGCAGCCTTACATGCCTTATGATAAAGTTTGGACAGGCTGTCGTGATGTAGGTGTGCCCCTCACTCCCTGGGAGCTATCTGTGGCTGGCATATGTCCATCTGAGACAGGCATGCTGACATATGCCAGTCACATGTACAGTGATGCGTTGTACTGCAATGGACCGATCGGTGCCCCGGCCGGCCCATTGCATTCAATGTGTGCGCGTGTCACGCGTTGTACCCCTGTACGCGTTGAACTGCAATGGACCGATCGGTGCCTCCGGCCGGCCCATTGCATTCAATGTGTGCGTGGTACGCGTTGTACCCTGTACGCGTTGTACCCCTGTACGCGTTGTACTGCAATGGACCGATCGGTGCCTCCGGCCGGCCCATTGCATTCAATGTGTGCGGGTACGCGTTGTACCCCTGTACGCGTTGTACTGCAATGGACCGATCGGTGCCTCCGGCCGGCCCATTGCATTCAATGTGTGTGGGTAAGCGTTGTACCCCTGTACGCGTTGTACCCCTGTACGCGTTGAACAGCAATGGACCGATCGGTGCCCCCGGCCGGCCCATTGCATTCAATGTGTGCGGGTACGCGTTGTACCCCTGTACGCGTTGTACTGCAATGGACCGATCGGTGCCTCCGGCCGGCCCATTGCATTCAATGTGTGCGGGTACGCGTTGTACCCCTGTACGCGTTGTACCCCTGTACGCGTTGTACCGCAATGGACCGATCGGTGCGCACCCATTGACAATGGGCTTGCCTGGCAACGGACGCATTTTCGACTTTCGAACGAGTCGGTTGCTGGAAAATCAGTTGGTCACCCACAAAAATGTTGCAAAATCATGTATGTCATGAAGTTGAAGATTTGAAGGATGCTGTGGGCGTGTTTTGGTGCTGCTATTCCATGGATTGGCCAGATTCAGAAGATGCAAACGACTTGGACCTATCACTTTGGACACAAGGGACAGTATCTGCCTCTCCAGCACATATATATTGCTGGCTGTTCCCCTGAGAGCTCACTTGCCTGCACTACATGCTCCAGGACGACATCTGCCACTGCACTGCTGCTGTCTCTGCCCCTCTGGACCCTGCAATGGCACGTACTGTGGAGAGAGCCCCAGCCTTCAGCCTTGAAGAGAACCAGGCCCTGCTGGACAGCCTACTTCCACAGTACAGCAAGCTGTATGGGACACCAGGGGAGCAGGTGAGTGTTCTGTGCACTGCCTTTCTGAATGTGCATTTTGTCTGACTAGCAAGGCTGAAAGTCTGCACGCCACTGGCTAGCAGGCTCACTGAGTAGTTGTCACCCCCATAGTGTGTAGTGACATGCACTGGACAGGTATGGTGCAGTGACAGTGCATTTGAACAAGGTTTTACTTCCCATGCAATGATACCATGTAGTGACGTCTGGCAAACTGTCCATGGGCAGCTTTGCACTGCCTATGTACATCATGTGCCCCTGTGATTGAGACATGTATATACAACTGTGTCATGCACGGATATGTTGCATGTGTGGTAATGGCCTTTTCACTTTGTCATCCTGACAGGTTAATGCCCATCGGAAGCAGGAGATCTGGAAGGACATCGTTCGGGCCGTCCGGTCCGTGGGGGTCTACAAGCGCCGGATCCGCAACTGCCAGAAGAGGTGGCAGGACCTTCGGGGCTGGACCCGGAGGATTGCCGGGTCCAGCTGAAGCTGTCGCCTCCTCGCAGGAGGGGCGGAACACGGACCCTGACCCCCCACATGCTCCAGATCCTGGCGGTGGTGTTTCCAGACCTGGATGGGCAGCTGAAGGCCAGACAGCAGCAAGGAGGGGGTGAGTCAAAGACTGCACTGTGAACTCTGTATTACATGCTTTGTGCCCTCCTCTGGCCTGGTTCAACTGCCACAGTGCAGCAGTCATGTTGTCCAGGAGCCATGTCCCTCTATTGTGCACTGCCCACTGCTCATCTGATACCCAGGTGTGGCCCTTACATTCAGGGAATTGTGTCACTTGGGACTGTGTCCTTGCAGTTTGCTTCACTAAAGGTGGGGGACAGCATCTGTTTCCCTAACTCTGTTGTGGGCATCATGGGTGGGTCCATTGTTCACACAACGCCTGTGTTTGGACATGTGATCTGCGTGTTGCTTTGATATGCGGTCCACTTGCTGAGCTGAGCCACCACAGGTGCCTGGGGTATGTGGCACACGCCCATGCAGCGGGTGGGAACAATGTTTGGGCCCCAGGAGTGTGCACACATACATAGCCAGCTATCCACTGTCCAGGCACATCCCTCATTCATGTGGAGCAGGACAGTCATGCCTACTCCAGGCCATGCAATGCACTCTGTACTCCCACTCCTGTGTATCAGCTGACACATTGTGCACAGTGATTTGACCCCTCAGGTGTCTGCCTCTGTGTCAGTGTGCTGTGGATTAGTTGCCAGGACTGCTGGGGTGTTTCTTGGTAGGGGCTCAGCATGCCCCTGGAGATGTGACCATAGGAGACGATACTTGTGTGTCACATAGGTGTTTGATCAGCTGCCCGTGCAGACTGGGGTATGCGAATGTGAAGTTCAGGCAGCTGTTCCCCATTCACAGCAAATTGTGAGGGGCTCAGGTTCAGAGGGTAGTGTCACAGGTCTCCCATATGTCCAATAGGTATGACCTGGACAGATGAGGGTTAAGATGATGTGTTGTGTGGGGATGTACATGTGCACTTGTGCAGCTCCAGGACTTGCATTCCCCATGACCTACTATTGTGACACAGTGCATAGTGTTGTTGTCTGGCTGCCAAGTCATACATCACTGAGACAGTGATGTATGACTTAGCAGTCATGCCTCTGCATTGGCATGTGTCAACTTATTGGTGGTCCTGCAGGGGAGGGACATGTGCTACATGCACCCCATTGTGGCGATGGCTATCAGGACATGGGTGCATCATGGTGTCTGTCGCTGGTATGCATCACATGCATTTCCTATTTGACTCTGGGCATCCCTTTCATCCGGAAACCTGTACTGACTCAGTGGCAAGAGCTGTGATGTGTGCATGTCCACATGCCACACCGTGTCCTCTGCACTGTCCAACTACTGTGTACTTGGTGCATGTGTCCACACTGGGGTGTTGCAATCCAACAGACACCAGACAGATGGGTGCAAGGCCATGTGGGATGTGAGTGCCATGCTTGGCATCAGACTGACAATTGGCTTCTCCTGTTCAGTTAGGGCACTTTTAGCAATGTACAACTAATGATGCCAGGGCTTGCTCTGTAATGTGCTGTGCTCACAGTGGTGTGTGCGTTTGGTGCAGGTGACTGATGTCTGTCTGTTTCCCCATTGTTTGCAGATACATCCACGGCCACGGAAGGGGACAGCTCCACGGACCAGGAGGAGCCAGAGAGCCAGACTGGGTCAGCAGCCGAGGAGTGGTCGGAGGGACCCAGTGGCACGGAGGGCGAGGGGAGCCACACCGAGGAGTCCTCAGCACCATCCACCTCAGCTGAGGACCAGAGCAACTCGGAGGATGACTCCCTTGTGGAGGCGGGTGTCAGCAGCCACCACACCCCAGCTAGTGTTGCTGTCCCCGCCACCACCAGCACCACCACCGCCCTCCCATCGGCTCCCATTCCCCAGGTCCGTGGAGGCTCCCATGTTCGGGAGCGTGTCTCCTTTGGGCCAGGCACCGCACCCCCTGCCCCTGTGTCCCCTGCTGCCCTGAGTGAGGAGTCTGTGTACCTCCTTCGCCAGCTCCATGTAGGGCAGACAGCCATGCTGAGTGTCCTCCATGCGCACACCGACCTGTTGACTCAGCTGGTGTCGTTCATGGAGGGCATCTCATTGGGCATGTCTGACCTACAGAGGGGCAATAGGTCCATGGACTCCTCCCTGACGGCAGCAGTGTCCCTCCTCAGACAGTCCCTCACCCCTCCTGCCTCTGCTCCATCCACACTCCCCAGCACCTTACCCGTCCCAAGCACACACACACCGTCACAGGCACACACCAGCACACACACGTCCAGCACACAGACACATACGCCACAAACAAAACGCACACGCACGCACAGTCAGGGGACTGAAACCAGACTCACAGGGGATGGGGCCCTGGTACACACACACGCATCCACGGGCACTGCGCAGTCCTCAGTTGCCTCTCCCTCCAAAGCACCCTCCCTTGCCTCACCTGCAACCCCAAAGACCCAGCGCCTCTTCCTCAGTGACCTCGGCCTCTTCCCCTCCGATCCAGCTGCTCCAGCATCCAGGGTGAAGAGGAAGCCCCCCACACGGAGCAGAGTGCCCTCGCCCCCGGGACCCTCCCCCAGGCGCAGACAGACTGAGGCCCCCACCCGCAAGTCCCCCGGAGTGCTAAGAGCAAGACCCCGCCGCCGCCCTGCAGCTCAAGCACCAGGTCTCCTTCCTCCATCCCTCAGGCCCCCACTCCACAGGTGCCCCCACCACACCCCTGCCCCAGGTTCCCCCACCCACAGATATACCATCCCCAAGAGGCTCCGGCCTTCTCCCCTGCCACTTGCTCTCCCGGCACCACACCCCCGCTGCGCTTGTCTGTGCCACTGATGTGGTGAGGGTGTCCTCCCCCTCTGTCCAGCCCACCTTGCTTGTTCCCCATTCTCCTCCCCTGGTGGTAGGCACTGCAGTGGAGTCCACTACCACCCTGTCTGACTTGGGCACTGCAGTGGCAGACCTGTCCACTCCATCTGCAGGGTCCACTGCAGTCGTGCCGGCACCCACAACATCTGAGCCATGCCCCCAGTTGTGCCGGCACACACCATGTCAGACACCTCCACTGCAGTTGTCAGTGGCTCTCAGGCACCCACCACCCCTTCCCTGCTTCCTCCTGGTGAGCCCTGATCCTGTCCCTGCGGTGCCTGGCCTACCCCCCTGGTTGCCCCTCCTAGTGGATTGTCCCTGGTTTTGTGCAGGCATGTGTAGGGTGGCATCTTGTGACTTTGTTGATGGACTGGCCATTGGCCTTTGTTTATGTTCTACCGGACTTCTACTTTTAATGCCACATATGCTGAATAAAGCAACTTTCTGTTCTCTAGTGCTTTTGCTTCTGATGTACATGATGTTGATGATGCTAACCATGCCCTTGCTGCAGTGATGGTGATATTTGGTCTCATGATAATGAAGTGTTACTGTGCAGGAACCCATGTGGTCCAGGGGGAATGTGTCCTATCCTGTGGTGTATCCATGTCATCCATAGCAGCATCTGAGGGTGTCATGTGTTCAGTATTTGGCAATGGGATTTCCTACTTACATTAGCTATTTCACATCTGTGGCTTCCACCCCTGCACATCTGTTGTGCCTGCCATTGTTCAATTCATCTACTTCCCTGACCGTGTGGCCATCTCCAGTGGACATGCAGGTTTGGGCATCAATGGGGAAGGACTCATCTGTGTTGTCAGTGCAACATTGCTATACAAGTGTGTTGGATCTGTGCTGATGATTCCGTTGGCACTTCCATGACCAGGCTGATGTGACGGGAGCCCTCATTTGGTGCTAATTGTTGATTGTGTGACCAAGTGCTCAGCTGACATGATGGGGCCCTACTGAGGCAACATATGGCACAGCTTTCCTCACACAGGAGTGGAGTCCCCTCATGGCAGTGTGTACTCCTGTGACATTGCCTGCGCCCAAGGTGTGTGTTGTATGTGCATGTCTGTGTGTTCATTTCCGTTTAGCTGTGCATGCTGTGATCCCTAGTGTTGTACCTGTTTGTGATGCTAGCTGAGTTGAGCTATGTTCCCCCAAAGTCTTCTCCCTGGGTTCTCTGTGATGTGGGTGCATGGCACATTACTGGTCATCAGGGTGTCACCCATAGGTGTGCTTGCTGTCAGGGCTGAGTTTGTGTGCAGACGCAGATGGGTCACAGTCAGGTTTCCCCTTGGCACTTGTTGTTTGCCCCTGTCATGTGATTTCCAGTTTGTGTTATCTTTCAGTGATTGTGACACGTTGTGTGTGTGACTGCTGGCACTCCTCAGGGTCCGGGCTGCAATGTTGGTTGTTGTCTATGTGTGTTCTTTGTGGGTGACCTTGGCTTCTTCATTGGTGTGTGACTGTGGCTGGGATCCCATTGGTTGGTGTGGTATTGCCGTCATGTCCATGTACAGCGTAGTGTGCAGTGTGTCAGACATTCAGGAGTCTTGTTGAGTGTCCATGTGTGATGTGTTTCTGCACCTTGGTTCCCACCCACCACCCTGGAATAGTCATGGGTGCATGTGCAATGTCACCAGTGCATGTGTGCTTCACTGCTGCACATTGTTGGAGGTCGAGGGGTGTGGTGTTGAGTGTGTGCAGATGAGAGTTGTTGCCCGGCTAGGCCCCTGCCTCCATGTTGGCCTTGGCTTACTGGCCATGCTGTTTGATTTGGGCTTGTGTAGGTGTGATGGTAGTTAGTTGCTCAGTACACATGACTGTGGTTCACAGTGTGAACCACATTTAGCTTTGTCATCACAGTGGGATTGTAATGCAGCCCAGGGTCACCGCATTGCGGGGGCCCTGGGGGTGGTGCTGTGGTGTGTCTGTGTCTTGCTGTGTCAGTTGCTGTCCCTACGTGCCTGTGTGACATGTGTGATTTGTGCTCCTCTCATCTGACAATGCCTGCTTGCCCACATAGGGGATTTGGATCCATGAGTTACCTTTGTGTGGCACTGTATGCACATCTGTATGATTGGTATTCAGGTCTCCTCATGTGTTGTGTGGTTGCCTGGGGACACTGGCACCCCCCCTCACCTGTTGTGTATGATGTGCAGTGTGGGTCTGCCTGTTTGTGTTTGTGCATCTGCACCACTGCATTGGCATATCTTGGGTGTGCCATTGGCTGTATGTAGTTTGGTGGGTTTCCCCTGCTGTCCCTGGGACTCCTAGGTCATCGGTCAGCACAATGATCATGGTTTGTGTGTCCCATTGCTGCCATGGTATGGTATCTGTTCACCTCACATCTGCAGTCTCCACAGGGTATCTGCATGTGTGTGCCCATTGGTGCAAATATGTGGGTCTGCATTCTGATGGTCACTTCTGTCATTGTGTCATTGATGATTGTTGACGGTGTCAGCCCCGATGGGTGTTGTTTGTCTGCACATGGCCAAAGGTATGTCTTATTTGCACTGCAGGATTTGGCTCCCCCAATTTATGTTGCAATGGGACACATACACTACTTTGCCACTGATGTGTTTGTTGTTCTGTGACCAGGAATCATCCATGCAGTTTGGCAGTTGCACCTCTTTCTTTGTCAACACTTACCTTTTGGTCACTGTGATGATGGGGGTTTGGACCCCATTGCCACAATGTTCGAAATGTGCTTCAGCTATGGAGCCCACACTTACATTTTGGTCACTGTGATGATGGGGGTTTGGACCCCATTGCCACAATGTTCGAAATGTGCTTCAGCTATGGACCCCACACTTACATTTTGGTCACTGTGATGATGGGGGTTTGGACCCCATTGCCACAATGTTCAAAATGTGCTTCAGCTATGGACCCCACACTTACCTTTTGGTCACTGTGATGATGGGGGTTTGGACCCCATTGCCACATTGTTCAAAGTGTGCTTCAGCTATGGACCCCACACTTACATTTTGGTCACTGTGATGATGGGGTTTGGACCCCATTGCCACATTGTTCAAAGTGTGCTTCAGCTATGGACCCCACACTTACATTTTGGTCACTGTGATGATGGGGGTTTGGACCCCATTGCCACAATGGTCATGGCCTGCTTGCATTGTGGGTGCCACACACATATATGTGTGGCACATGTGCTAGGGGGTCACATTGTATGTTCAAAGTCATGTTCGGTGTTGTAGGCATTTGACACAGTCTACACACGCTTGTCATGGTGTTGGGGGGATGTCTTCTTCTTGCATTCCCTAGGTTGTGGTGTGCTGGTTGTGTCATGCATTGTCCATCCTATGAGTGGGGGTGGTAGTAGTGGTAGGCATCCAGCCCCCTGGGTGAGGGTGGTAGTAGTGGTAGGCATCCAGCCCCCCTGGCTAAGGGTGGTAGTAGTGGTAGGCATCCAGCCCCCTGGGTAAGGGTGGTAGTAGTGGTAGGCATCCTGCCCCCCTGGCTGAGGGTGGTAGTAGTGGTAGGCATCCTGCCCCCTGGGTGAGGGTGGTAGTGGTGGTAGGCATCCAGCCCCCCTGGCTAAGGGTGGTGGTAGGCATCCAGCCCCCTGGGTGAGGGTGGTAGTAGTGGTAGGCATCCTGCCCCCTGGCTAAGGGTGGTAGTAGTGGTAGGCATCCTGCCCCCTGGGTGAGGGTGGTAGTAGTGGTAGGCATCCTGCCCCCCTGGGTGAGGGTGGTAGTAGTGGTAGGCATCCAGCCCCCCTGGCTAAGGGTGGTAGTAGTGGTAGGCATCCTGCCCCCCTGGGTGAGGGTGGTAGTAGTGGTAGGCATCCAGCCCCCCTGGCTAAGGGTGGTAGTAGTGGTAGGCATCCAGCCCCCCTGGGTAAGGGTGGTAGTAGTGGTAGGCATCCTGCCCCCCTGGGTGAGGGGTGGTAGTAGTGGTAGGCATCCTGCCCCCTGGCTAAGGGTGGTAGTAGTGGTAGGCATCCAGCCCCCCTGGGTAAGGGTGGTAGTAGTGGTAGGCATCCTGCCCCCTGGCTAAGGGTGGTAGTAGTGGTAGGCATCCTGCCCCCCTGGGTGAGGGTGGTAGTGGTGGTAGGCATCCAGCCCCCCGGCTAAGGGTGGTGGTAGGCATCCAGCCCCCTGGCTAAGGGTGGTAGTAGTGGTAGGCATCCTGCCCCCTGGGTGAGGGTGGTAGTAGTGGTAGGCATCCAGCCCCCATGGGTAGGGGTGGTGGTGCGCATTCAGGCCCCTGTGTGCATATGTGGCATTGGTGATGGGCATCCCGCCCCTATGGTGCTGCTGTTGCTGGTGTAAGTATATTCTGCATCCCTCTGTGTGTGTGTGATGTGTCGTGTACGTGTTGTATGTGTTTTGTGGTTGGTGTCTGGCTTACCTTCTGCGCCGTACCCGTCCGTGCCTGTTCCGGTAGTAAATGTAGAATATTGGTATGATCGGGACGAAGGGATTCATGGTTGGTTCGTGTCGTTCGTCCTTCTCGTTGCTTCGCGTCGTCCTCGTCGCTTCGCCTCGTCCTCGTCGCTTCGCATCGTCCTCGTCGCTGCCGTGTTCGTCTCGGAGCCGTGGATCGTGTTGTGGCGCGAATCGGAGCTTATGTGCGCCTCTCCCGGATGCTTTGACGTGCCGTGCTTAGCGACGGGTTCGGCGCGTACGGAAAGCGCATCGTACTCATTCGGCCGGACGGAGCTGCATTTTCCCTTCCGTGCGACTCGATTCAGCGTTTCCGGATTCGCCTCGGTCGGGGAACAGGACCTGGTTTGGGTGAGTACGGCTCGGCCGGATTCTTTGCTGTTGTGTGCATCGTACTTACTCGTTCGGTGTGCTGTACGGATCGGTCGGGAAACAGGCTTTCGCATGGCTTTTTTCCCGACCGAATGGTGTTGGGTGCGCCTCCGACCGAGATCGGAATCGGCCCCTATGTCTAACACTTATGTAAATCATCAGGATGGTACCAGGTGCAGGGCCTTTGCTAGTAGTGGCCTTCCAGATAATTCTATGGGCAGATTTCCAAAAACAATCAACATAAGATGTGTAGACAATATTCTGGAGGATTCTTTGAGTGGAATTTTCCATTACTTTCAGAATCTGTGCCTAACTCAGTGATATTTCACCAGTTTTGTGTCAGGTTTGGCATCTTGGTGATATATCTGTTTGCAGATGTTCACAATGCTCTTCTTCCAAGGTTCAGCTCCAGCTACCAGTTAGAAGAATCTTGAGGAGTATATGTTCTTTCTTCTCAGTGGCCAAAGCGTCTCCTGTTTGCCTTTCCTTAGTTTGCAGTAATCCCCAGATTTCTGGCCCATTTTACTAGACAGAGGCGAGAAATGGTCTTAGCAGCTTCCTTTTGGCATTGGAAATCATTGTTCACTCTCCTGCCCCAAATGTCAACCGAACTCTTTCATTGTCTCCATCCCCTCTTCACTCTCTTCTCCTCTTCTTGCCCTCTCTTTGAAGAATCCTCCTCATAGTGTGGTGGTTAAGCAGACTTGACTGAGAAAGCTTGGGCTTTCAGAGGAGGGAGATTGTGCTGTCCACGCCGCTATAAAGGCTTACAACCATCATTGGGCTTCTTTTTATAAGTGGTGTAGAGACACATAAGTGGATCCCTGTGAGTGTCCGATATTACTAATTTTGTTTTTTTTGAATGATGCCTTTGAATTAGGGTTGTTCCATCTACCATCAGAGTTCAATGGATTAGCATAAGGCATTTAGAGAACCTTGGGGAGGCTTGAAGTCAACTGTATCTATTGATTGCCTGTCTTCTCAAAAGCTTCTTGTTGGATTGCCGTCCAGCTAGGAAGGGTGCTCATCTTTAGGCCTTGCCTCTTGTAGTGTCTGTATTACAATCTGCTCCCTTGGAACCCTTGTAGGAATTTTCTATGAAATTTGCATCCTTTAAGGTCTTTTTCTTACCAACAATCATATCTGCTAGATGCCTAGTGAGATTAGGTGCTTTGGTTATTCAGGCTCCTTAACTGAAGGTTTTTTCTGACCATATCATCCTGACAAGTCCCAAGTTTGTTCCTAAGTTACCTCAAAGGTTCTATAGAGAATAAGAGGTGGTTCTTCTAATGTTTCCCCTGAACCCTAAGCCTCCAGAGGAAGAGATTGTGTACACATTAGACGTTTGTATCACTATGACAATCTGTTTGTGACCTTTGGCTCAGTGTTAAGACCATCTTCTGGTAGCCTGAATAGGTGGATCAAGTCTACCATTCTCTTTGGTATATGCAATCTCTGGAAGGGTTTGTGGGAGTCTTTTCAAAGATATTCCACAAGAGGCACTGGTGCATCCTGGGCAGAAGCGCAGGGTGCCTTAATCATTGATATTTGTCTTGCAGGGATTTAGGCTGCTCCAGTGACATGTGTGAACTGTCACCTTTGAATGTGGGTGCCCAGGATCAATGGTAATTTGGCACTAGTGTGTTATCAACTCTCTCAAAATTGTTTTTTTTATGATTCTGATTATTAACATACAGTGGGTGTTGCATTCTAGTTTGATGTATTGTTACTTACTTTTTGCAATTCCTTAGCTGCTGCATAGGTTTTGGTATGTCCTCATATATAAAAAGAGATTGACAAGGACGAGGCGGTAATGCTTGGATTACTTACCAGAAACCCATTACTCTTATTCTTTCCTCCTTGTCCTAGGCCTTTTATTCCCACCCTCCTTCATCTTGACTCTCAGCTTTGGCTGAGCTTGGGTATTACAAAGGAGAAATTGGGGATAGGAGGCCCTTTTATGGGCTACAACTAAAGTGAAGAGGTTTTTGAAAAAATGCTATGTGCTATGTAAGTGGCTGCAAATGAAGCTATATCAGCATGTTTGTATACAGATGGTGCCTATCTGTTACAGGAAGTGGGAACAGAGGTTACAGGCAACATATGACTGTGTAGTCTTATACAATCCTCTTGAAAAACGCAATCAAACATCTTACCTTTACACTTGTAAACTTTTGATTGAGTGTTTCTTGGCCTAACTCAAAGTTCAAAAATATCAAAAGAGGAATGGATCACTTGTACCTGAGTAACCAGGGTTCAATGTACTTGCCGTCTTTCAATAAAAACCCTCATTCACGTACACAGGCCGTGAGGCAGTATATCTTGGTTCTCCGCCTTGTTAAAAACGTGACAGCATCATCATTGGGTTTCCTTTCTCGTATGCTTTCCTCCACCAGGAGGAAAAACCACTGGTTATTACAGTAGTGATCAGTGATGAAAACGTGGAAGTGCTCAAGTGAGGTGAGTTAAAAAAGAAAGGAAAACCTTGCATTACCTGAACTGTACCTTTATTCAGTTCGGAATGGAGGCAATTAAAAACAGTGTTGTGCGTGGGAAGACAAATTATTCGTCTAACGCACTGAATTGTCCATGTGAACGGTCGACATGTTTCAGCCCCATAAATTGCCCTCACGGGTCGGGGGGCCTTCTTCAGGATCTTGAAATGTGGAGGCTGCGAGTTGTCACACCACAGGTGAGTGCGACCTTGGCTCACCCGCGGCACCGAAAGGAGAGCCAGCACAAGTCGCACTGTGCATTCAAGCCAGCAGGTCAATACGCCCACCGGCACCCCGAGGAAGTCTGTAACTAAGGACTCAAAGGTACTTTATGACCTTTATCTAATTAGGTGCAACAAGTCAAAGCTGACATCCAAACTCTACTCGATCTGCTTCTACAGCAACCCACGCTCGTGCGCCCTAAACATGATGATTCCAGAACATACCCACACATCAAAAATTCTATTCGCACCCAATATCTACACGAAAGCTCCCAAAATCAGGAGCCCCCAAAATGGAGTACAGTGCCTTACCCCAATGCCTTATCCCGCCCAAGCAGGATGAAAAATTCCTTATCATCTAAAGAATTAGGCGCCTTACTCCGCTCTTACGAACTATCCTACCTCCCACATAACTCTGGGCACCCAGTTAACTTACATATAGATTCCTTAATCCAGTCTATCCCTATCAACACAAACAGAGATACAAGACTCAATTACAGAGGCATAGTTGAAAGCAACCTCACACGAATCCCTCTCACATCTGAACCCACCATATTACCCAACAAGACGCGGCTAAAATGTATACTCCTAAATTGCAGGTCCGCATCTAGACACGCAGCTGATATAGCTGACCTTCTACTCACAAACGAACCAGACATCCTAATCCTGACGGAAACATGGCTAAGTGAATCATCTACACCCATCCTGGACATACTAGTAACCCCTAACTATGACATCACCAGACTTGACAGAATTGATAGGCCGGGTGGTGGGATCGCTTGCATACATCAGAGCAATCTAACAGTGATCAACTCCAATGCCCCCGCACTATCCTCCTGTGAATACCTTTGCTTAAACATCTCTAGTAATAACAAACAAATATGTTCATTACACACATTCTACCACCCTCCAGGTGATAACATCACATTCATAGAACACCTCATGGATATTCTTGCTACAAACGACGGCCAACACAATATGCAAATATTCCTGGGTGACTTCAACCTCCACTGGGACGACCTGAACGACCCAGGGGTCAAGAGCCTCAAAGCCTTCCTATTAGACCTTAATCTTAACCAAATCTGTAACAGCCCCACACATGACAAAGGCGCAACCCTCGACCTAGTCATCTCCAAAGTTGACTCCATTCAGCTAGACTCGATCCTCCCCTGTGATTGGTCTGACCTTCACATCATTACATTCCAATTCATGGTATCAGTTAAAAGGCCTCCGACACAACCCTTGAGACCAAAGATATGGAAGAGAAATCTGAAAAACGTCGGCTCCGACCTACTAGCATCCTCTATGCCAAACATCCTATGTCCCCCGGAAGACCTAGCCGATGTACAAGGTCTGACCAACCACTACTTCCACTCTATGAACAGCCTACTAGACAAAATAGCCCCTCTACAATGGAAAAGAACCACCACAAAAGACTCAAAACCCTGGTATGATGGTAGGCTAAATGAAGACAGACGCTCACTTAGAGTGATTGAACGACGATGGAGATCCGCACCGTCAGCTGACCACCTCAAACTACTAAGAATCACCAGAAACTCCTACTTCAGAAAGATCAGAAGATCTAAAACCGACTTCTTCAGGAATCAACTAGATCAAGCCAAGAACCGCCCCAAAAAACTATTCGATCTAATCAAAGCCCAAACCAAGAGTGCACCCATCCACCCCAAGGCTATCCCTGACATCCTACCCAATTGTGAGGAATTTGCCTCCTTTTTCACTACAAAATCGGAATCCATAAAAACCGACTTACTCAATGATCTTTTATCCCTTACGGTCATGCAAAAGAACTCCGCACCGCCCCTGACAGGTGCCTCAGTCAAATGCTCCACAAAATTCAACCTTAAAAACAACGCAACCTGGTCCTACTTCAACACTTATAGTGAAGATACTATACTAAAGACGCTAACCGCACTGAATCCCTCCAACCACTTCACAGACCCACTTCCCGCTAACTATTTAAAAGACTTAATTCCATTGTTACTACCTCTCTGGACCAAGATTATAAATACCTCCCTCCTTCAAGGTATCATCCCAGATATCCTGAAAACAGGGCAGGTATCCCCTATTCTAAAGAAACCAACAGCTGTCCCTTCGGACTTAAATAATTATCGCCCGATATCCAACATCCCCACTCTAGCCAAGCTCTTGGAAAAATGTGTTCACACTCAGCTTAGCAACCACATCGATCAATTCAACCTGCTTAACCAATACCAATCAGGCTTCCGAGCAGGTCACAGTACTGAATCAGCCATGACACACATAATTGACGACGCACTAAAAATCCTTGACCAAAACGAAGCCTGTTTACTAATCTTACTCGACCTGCCATCGGCATTTGACACCGTCAAACACGACAACTTCCTAGAACTCCTGAAACACAGAATGGGAATATCTGGATCTGTGCTTACCTGGTTTACCTCTTTCCTCCAAAATAGATCTCAAAGATTCAAGGTCAATCAAACCTTGTCCAACCCCGTGCCAGTCACGTTAGGAGTACCGCAAGGCTCTTCCCTTTCACCTACACTTTTCAACCTTTTCATGGAACCACTCACCGAACTTCTCAGTCTCTCCGAGATCCATTTCCATATGTATGCAGACGACACCCAACTCTACATCAAGATCCATTCACTTGAAGACATCAAATCTCTCAACACAACGCTACAAAAAACTCAAACATGGTTGGCCGAAAACCATTTGAAACTAAACGCCCTCAAAACGGAGTTCCTCCTAATCGCCCCCCCCAACAAATCATCCACCATCCTGGAATGGATGAAGCACCTAACAGCACTCCAAGGGCAACCTCTCATTGTCGAATCAGCGAAATCGCTAGGTGTGACACTGGACAGGAACCTAAAGATGCAGAAGCATATTAGCGCCTCCACAAAAGGAGCAAATTTCAACTTGAACACACTGTAAAAACTAAAACCCTTCTTGCCAGCAAACGACTTCAAACAAGCAGTTCAAGCCCTAGTAATTCCAAGAGTGGAATATGGGGCGGTAACCCTATGCGGCCTCCCCAGATCGTCGACAGCTCCGCTAAGAGCCACTATCAATTCAGCGGCGAGACTCATCACAGGTTCAAAGAGAACCTCTCACATATCTCCAGACCTTAGAGCCCTCAACTGGCTACCGTTTGAAGATAGAATCCACCTGAAAATCGCATGTATGACGCACAAGGCCTTACACCACAATTCCCCGAGCTATCTAGCTCAGAAACTGGTACTCTCTGCTGGTAATAGAGCCTCCAGAAGCTCCAAGAATCTTCTACTGAAACCACAACGATTTGCCAAGAAAAAAACTTACAACCGGTCCTTCTCTGGAATGGCTCCCAGGATCTGGAATGCTTTGCCCACAGAAACAAGAATGAACCCATCCACTGCCGCCTTAAAAAAAGAAGTGAAAGCGATTCTCATAGCTAAATTCACGTGAATTACTTACTTTTTACTATATGTTAATTACTAGTCTGTATTACTGAGCACCGTATTTTAATTGCTAGTTTTGTATTACTGATCACCTTATATCTGAATCACCTACAATTGTATTTTTCTATGCTTATTCTTGTTTCCAACATATGACATGTAAAGCGCTCTGATACCCGCAAGGGTCTTGTTCGCGCTATATAAAACCTTGAAATAAATAAATAAATAAATAAATAGGTGAGCCAAGGTCGCACTCACCCATGCTGGGACAACTCGCAGCCTCCACATTTCAAGGTCCTGAAGAAGGCCCCCAGACCTGTGAGGGCAATTTATGGGGCTGAAACATGTCGACCGTTCACATGGACAATTCAGTGCGTTAGACGAATAATTTGTCTTCCCACGCACAACACTGTTTTTAATTGCTTCCATTCCGAACTGAATAAAGGTACAGTTCAGGTAATGCGAGGTTTTCCTTCCTTTTTTAACTCACCTCACTTGAGCACTTCCACGTTTTCATCACTGATCACTACTGTAATAACCAGTGGTTTTTCCTCCTGGTGGAGGAAAGCATACGAGAAAAGAAACCCAATGATGATGCTGTCACGTTTTTAACAAGGCAGAGAACCAAGATATACCGCCTCACGGCCTGTGTACGTGAATGAGGGTTTTTATTGAAAGACGGCAAGTACATTGAACCCTGGTTACTCAGGTACAAGTGATCCATTCCTCTTTTGATATTTTAGTATTACGACAAGGAAGCTGAATGGATCACAGCTCCTTCTTCCTCCCCCTTTTTGATTAAATATAATCTAACTCAAAGTTCAACATTAGTCTGACAACTAAGCTATAGCTTTTTGGCTAACTTATTCTTTGGCTTAAAATTAGACTTGGTTGTTGTAGGCTTGTGTGTGATGAGAAGTAAGTCTGAACCCGGATAAGTTTGGTTTCGGAGTGACAGGGGCTGGGGATGTGCATTCTCTTCAGACAGCCACTGGGGGTTGAAGTGTGTCCTGCCTTTCCTGGATGAGTCGGGCTGGGCTGAATAGAACTGGGCTGCATTTAGAGTAGTGGGAGGAGATTTCCCTGTACCTGAATAGGCCTGGTCTGCCTTGGACAATGCTGTCTCCACCTCCTGCCAGAAAGCTGGACTAGAGAGGACAGAACTGGTTTTGACTGAGCTAGAGACTCTCTGCCACGAGAGAACAAAGGAAAATGTGGTATAAATATTGGGGCCCAGACCCCAGAACTTTAGATTACTTCTGGACTCAAGAGGAACCTCTGCCAAGGAGAAAAGCTGGGAAAGCTGAAGGAGAAGTGCTGCCCCTTTGCTGTGTGCTGTGTGGGGTTGGCCGGCAGTGGCTGTTTCTGCCAAGGAGAGGACCACAACTTTGCTGCTTGCTGTGTATCCTGCTTGAAGAAGGTCTCCAAGGGCTTGGTGTAGAGCTTGCCTCCTGTTCTGAAGTCTCTGGGACACAAAGACTTCACTTCCTCTGTACTCCTGCACCTGGAACTGCTGTTTCAGCTGCCACAGAGGGAAATAGCAACACCAACGCCGGCGAGTGATCCCGTGACCTGCAACGAAGCCGTGGGCACAACTTGTGAAGTGCACGACGCACTGCCCGACTTGCACCACAGCCCCGACGCCAGCTGCACTATACCGACCCTGACACCGTCACTGAGTCCGCTGCCTACACCTGAGACAGGGCACTGCTCGTGACGCTCCGACTCACTGCCCCGACTTGCACCGCAACCCGACCTCACCCACATCAATACTTCATCATCGTGGAGCCGATACCTGACGTGGGTGACCTCCCGAATCCATCGACCCCGCATCGTCATAAGGAACCTACATCTCGATGCCACTGCAATGCCACCTCCCCGGCAACAGTAAGGAACCGATGCCTCACCTCCCCTGTATCGCAGTAAGGAACAGACGCCTCACCTCACCTGTGGCCATTAATTAAATGGGTAACCCAACAAAAGTCCATGGCCCTGGGTATCAATTTCAGCAAAGAAAACAATGGTCCTGGACCAATACTTATTAAACCATAAATTAATTAGAAAGTACTGATACTCTCAACAGGAGCTACTATTGAGTCACCTCACCTGTGGTCATTAGGAACCGACGCCGCCCGGCACCCACGAAGCATCACCTCCCAGACGATGTGCACTGTCTTTGTTTTTATCGTTTGCAAAGGTACTGTTCTTTGGGGTCCGTGTGACCCGGAGCCCAACGCCACGCACTTCGCGGTCGGCAGTGTACTTTGGGATGAGCAGGGGTTGTCTAAGGGCATAACTCCCTTAACCTGACTAAAAGCAAGGGTCCCTACTTGGATAAAGGTGCAAACCATTGCCACCTAGAGACCCCCATTTCTAACAGCCACTGTGTACTGATTTATCAGTGGGTAGATGCTAAGGCCTAGATCTAGGGTGCCAAGACCTGCCCAAAATCCAAGGTGAAGATCTGACAGTATATGATTATCCTGGGCCCACACCTTCAAGCAATCTAAGAGTATGCTTGGTGTTGGTAAAGTTCATACAGTACACAATCAAATTGAGGAAAGTACTTTGCTGTTGATATTATAGAATGTGATTGTATTTTTACTTACTCTGCAATTTACTCTAAATTGTCTCTCTGTATATTTGTAATACTGGAGATATTTCACATTTTGTTTTTAGCTGAGTTGTTATTGATGCCTTACCGATTGCCTTCCTTATGAACTTTTTCTTGAATTATGCTTGCACTAAATTATATAATTGCACATTTGCATCACTGGAAGTAATTTTTAGAAATTTTCTATTCATGTTTTAATAGCTGTCTTGTAGAATTGAATGGTTTGTGATAGAATTTTTGTACTGTATTGTGTTCTTTTGTTGAATCTTTTATGATTCATTTTAATCAAATAAAGATAATTTGACTTACTGACTCCGAGACATTTTGAAGTTTCAAGGAATTTTGCTAGGAAAGGAAAGTTTAAGATGGGTCTTTAGTGATTTGGCGTTTTTTGGATCTAGGAAGCTGTTTTTGAGGAGCAGTTTGATGTCACCAGTCTTGAGCTGTGTAGCGACTATCCATTGTTCCAGTGGGGAGTTGCAGATGGGAAGGCAGTGGGTAGCTTTAGTGAGGGTGGATCAGATTTCTTTAAAGATGTGAGGGGCAGATATCTTGGGAAGTCTGATGTCTTGCTTAGTTTGATTAGTTATTGAAATTGAATGGATGAGTTTATGTGAAGACTCTCAATGGCCTGAGTAGGAGGACTTGATAGGTGGTCTCATGAAAGTTCTGAGGTAGCTGTATGGGATTGAGTGTGAAAATTGAGATTATGTTTCATTTAAATAAGTTTGTGTAGTTGCATAAAAAATAGAAGGCTAGAGTTGGGCATGTTTAGGGCCAATTGTTGTTTGGCTCATTAACAAGCTTGAAGAGTTCTGTCCTTGGGTAGATGGTATTTCTTTGCACACATAGGTATTTTAGAACCTTAGTTGTATTATGTAATTTAATACATCCAATAATTTGTAGTGTTTCAGCCAGGTTCCTTTGAGTTTTCTGTTGCGTTTTTTGAGGACAGCATTGAATCATTTAGCTGCTTTGCTTCTCAGGCTCTTGTAGTTTGTTGTGGGTGTCAAAGGTTTATTAAAGGTTTCAGATAGCAAATTAGAGAGAATTTTGCATCCTTGTGATAGAGATTATGGGTCTGATGATGGACAGATGAGGTGTGTTTTAAGTTAATACATAGCTCATCTACATTTATCTGTCTCCATTAACTTGATTTGGTGATTGGATGAGGATGATTTATTAGGTTGTTCTTTAGTGTATTACAATTGATTAATTTTATGGCAAAGGTGTGCTCAAAGTTAGTGAGTGGGGAAAGTATACTTGAAAGATTCTGTTTCTGCTGAGCGCAGCCAGCATCAAGTGTTTCGAGCAGCGCGAGAGCTGCATTTGAGCCTAACTAAAATTGATCAGGAGGATATTTTATCTGGTTGATCAAACAGATGTACTATGAGGTCTTGTTAATTCAGGGCTATGGTGGCTATTGTACTACTGAGGTTTCTTGAGAACTTGAAGTCATATGCTGCAGGTCTATAATAAATATAAAAGTAGGAGAAGAAGTAATAGGGGAGGGTTATTCCTTTATATGGCTCAATCATGGTTTATTTGGAGGCAATCACAGGTTTCCTGAGGGTTGATGAGATTTATAGAGTAGTCCTTTTTTGCTCTGAAAGGCATGTTTGCTGGGGAGTGTGATGAGGTGAGGTGTGAGTTTGAGGAGTGGCGGATGAGTAAGGGAGGGATGAGACAATGGTATCTTCTTCCAGAAGAAGTTCCAATACCTATTTACTTGTTTTTTTGGCATGAATTGCATGGATATATCCCAGACAGTTTCCCATTAAGGGATGCTGAAGTTTTTTGGGCAGAATGGTGTAGGTGAGCATTTACTGGAGTAATCATAGCATATAGGAGAAGTCATAGAACTGATGGGGTCAGGAATGTGAGTCAGTGTTTCTATTTCTGTTGGTATGAGTGAATGCAGGGATTTTTGTGAATAGGTATAAGGTGTTGAGATGATAGCTGAAAACAGGTGGTTGCTGTGTTGGCTATTGCAAGGTGTCTTGGCTGTTTGTGGTAGATTGGTGGAGAATGCGTGAATGGGTGATATATTAGTTTTTGATGGGAAAGGTAAAATGAGGTCTGAATCTTTGGCAGGTCCATTATTGGTGGACAATATTTTATGTTTTGTTTGTTAGCTTGTATTATTGCTAAGGGGGTGTCCAAGAATGGCTGGCCTTGGTTGTTCTGTTCTGAAGTATACAGTCATAGCAGATTTGTAGTTTCGAGGCTAAAGAAGGTGTTGAGCTGCTGGTGGTACCCTGGTTATGGGGTGGTAGGATGAGAGGGTGGAGGTTCTGGTAGTGTGTATCATGAGCTGACATTTGTGCACCCAGATGACACTGTTCAGGGTGTCTTAAAATATATATATCCCTATTTATCTACCGAATTGTAAATTATCTGGGTACGATGCAAGTCTTCCATCAATGTTTTGGCTTGTTCTCACTAGCTACTTGGTTTTGCAGAGTTTTTGTTTTGCTATCACAGTTTTTTTAACTTAACTTACAATAGCAGTGGCTGCTAGACATATCTATCAATCTGAATGAGTAAATCAGTGGTAGCTGCTAATCCAAACAAGTATGTGTTCACAGAATAGTGGCAGATAGATGTAATCACCTCACATTCAAGGCTCTGGGAACCCACATTGGAATTTAAATTGAACATGAAGCATCAAAGTCACTGTTGGAGGTACAAAAGTGGAGTTCCTGCCAGATACCATCATATGAAGGTGTAGAGTTGGCAGGACAGACTGGACGGGGTTGCTGCTTTGCCACCTGTAGTGAACCACCCGGCGCCCATGCACGCATCATCTGACCTCAGGCAACCCAATGGCCGGGCTCGGCCAGAGCATTTAATGGGGATTAAAACGAATCGAGGTTCGATCCCACTGCATATACACTGGTGTGCAGTCTGGTTATTTCTATTTCGTGTGATTCACGCACTGAGCAGGCCTCACCAGCATTTAGTTTCATTACACTGGTGACGAGGCGGCCTCCACTACGTCCTCCCTGCCCTGCCTTCAGGCGATTCGTCTTTCCTGCCTGCAGGCGACAGCGATTTTTCGACTCCTGCTCGCCCCGACCACAAGCCCTACCCCACATGCCCTCCGGTTGGCAGTTGGACTGCAGGGCTCGAGCAGTGTCTCCTGCCTCATATACACACCTACGTGGGCGCCAAATAAAACAAGCATTGGCAAAGCAAATAGGTCTTGGCAATCCAAGCACTATTGGCGGTGTCAATGTCAATGGTTTTTAGCTATATTGAATAGCAGTGGCATCGTAACTTGTCTCTGATAAGCCCTTCTAAGTGCCTACTATAAATCCCTAACAATGAACTTGTTTACACTTTCTTTTATTTCAGTTACTCTGATTCCTTAAGCCGGAAAGGTAGCTCAGTGGGCTGACATGGTACTGCAAAGATGTGCCTTAAACCTCCAGGTGACAAGTTTGATTTAAGAGGAGAATAACTCAGCGTTCAACAGGTTCCTTGGTCCAGGTGTATAGTACCTGAGTAATTACAAACGGCACTAGATAAAATAATGTGCACCACTGTCCATTTAACAAAAGATGTTAAGTAATCTAGGAAAATACACTGTTAAATCGATTTATAAAAATTGAATACATTTACTGAGGAGGGAAAACACGCTTTTAAGGGATTGTTTTAGACATGTGTAACTAAATAATGAAAATATCTGATTGAAACACAGATATTGAGAGAGCCTGGAGGCACAGAATACCCCAAATCCAAATGTGAAAGCTTTAAACGTGCCAGAATTAAAGACGCGCACCCTTATTCCAAAGCAGGCTCGTTTTCTACCAAATCATGGGATTTCTGCAACATATAAAAGACAAACCCAGCCTAGGAATTATTGTTTCTGCTGCTCTCAAACGAGTTTTGCTATTCAGCAGAACTCCAAAAGAGTGGTGCCAGTCCTTGCTGCCACGTGTTTCCCTACAAGCTAGAAGCAGAAGGGCTCTCTGTTCCGGATGATTAAACGGGTACTTCCCAGACCTGCTCCCCGTGATTTATGAGCTAGGAAACATGCACATTTTCCCATTCCATCACACGCCGAGGTCTGTACTTAGGGCATGGGAGGGTGTCTTTGCTGATGAAATTGCATGGGTGACGGAGGGGGTCACATAAAAACACCAATAGCAGTGCTTCCCACCCAAGACGACTGACAGGCAGCAAATACCGGAAATAAAAGATTAAAATACTTGTTATTTATAGAGCTGAGAAATGGCAAAAGTGCGGTGTGAAGCACTATTGACAAAACATTCTATTATTAAAAATGCCGGCCCCCGGGGAAGCAAGGGTCGCAGACCAGTCTTCCCCGGGGCACTTTGTGCAGGCCGGAAGAACAAGGTGGGAGGGAGGTCTCAAGGGAGGGACTTAGGGGTGGGCCGGGGTGGTCTATAAAGGTGTCAGGAAGAGAGGTTCTGGCCTCTTTCCTGACACCTCGCACCACCGGGTTAGGGCAAAGAAAGTTAGTGTAGTCAGTTCGTAGTTTAGTCAGGGTAGTAGTGTGAGTTTGGGCCAGGCAGGAGCTCTTCTGGTCGGAGGCCCTCTTAGTGGGGACAGCGATCGGTGGAACAACGTCAGCCTACCTTGCAGTTGGTCGTCAGAGATGGCGGGTCCCGACAGCAACACGGTGCGCGAAGCGATGCGGGAGCTGGGGCAGGCCGAGCAGACCTCCTCTGGCCCGGCGTGCTGGACCAGGCGTCGGTCGGCATGGTCCGGCCCCCGCGGTCCGCATCTGCGGGTGTGGCAGTGGCGGCCTGCTGTGATGAGCTGCCACACGCAAAGAAGTCATCTGGGCCTAGGGGCGGGGCCAACAGAAGACGCTGCAGCCGAAGCGGTGAGAAGGTCAGCCGCGCGAGGGGCGGCATGCTCCTGACACGGTGCAACAGAGCACGGGCGCCAGGAAGCCAGGAAATGAGCCTGACACCAGGGGTAAGAGCGGCCCACTAGACCTCACGTGGAGGCCTCCCCCCGGGAGTGGGTCAAATGAGGTATTGGCAGGCCTGGCCCCACGGTAAAGAAGTCAAAGTGGGCGGGGGCCCAGTGCACAGTCCCTGATGCAGGATCCTCAGTCATGTGGTCGGGGCCACTGTTTTGTCCACTGGGGGGCTGGGGCAAGGGATTTTCCCCCCACTTCACTACCTCGTTGGGAGGGGTTAAGCTTAGAGGACAAGATAAGGGAGCAGAGGCGGATTATCCAGGAAAGTGAGATGGGCAGCCATGTGCGAGGCCAGGGAAAGGGCTGGGCTGGAATCTTCTGGGTGGGGGGAGGAGGTTGGGGGGAGGAGGTGGATGCAGGGGGAATGCAGGTGCCGGAAGATAAGCCAGCAGGGGGCAAGTGGGTATGGGCCAATGCTAAGCGGCAGACAGGTACGAAAGTAGGGACAGCCAGCACGGTGGTGAGGTCCGGTGGTGCTGGGGACCCCCCAGGTTATAGCAGCCTTGATGGGGGAATAAATCGACAGGTGAGGCTGGTAGGAGCCGGGTGACACCAGTGGGGCGCACGACGGCCCCAGGACGCTGGACGGAAGCAGCAAAGGGGTCCGCGGAGGCCAACCCGCCACCGAGGGAGCGCGCAACACCTTTGGTGATGAAGAAATGCGCCGGAAAGAGTGGTGTAGTTGTGAGAGGACAGAAGAGAATGATGCAGGATGATATGGGAGAGCCAATGTTGAATGAGGCTGAAGTGGTTCTGGACTATGAGGATGAGAGTGATGAGTGGGAAGAAGGGGAAGTGCGGGATGAGGAAGAAGGGACCACGGGGGGCCCCGGGGTCCCGGAGAAGGCAACCAAGAGAGTTGGTGTTTTACAGGAGGCAAGTGCGGCCAAGGACCAGTCAAAGACGGTGGCGCAGAGAAAGCCCAGCAGCCAGGGCAAGGACAAAGAGGTCCAAGGAGGACCCTCAGGAACTGGGGACTGGTGGTTGGTGTGGGGGGGTGGGGGTGAGGGTACGAAGCGTAAATCCTGCTGTTTGGTGGGTGTGGGTGACGGGAAGGTAAGAGACGTAGTGTCGGAACTGGTTGCACCTGCGGCATCGGGGAAAGAGACTAGCGGAGCCACACGCTTAGTAGGCACAGGTGTCCAGACAGACAAAACTGAAGAGACTGAAGGGAAGGAGGATAAAATAGATGACAAACACCACACAAAAATTGCCATACATGGGGTTGGCGATGCCACTGGGTTCACACCTCTCTGAGAAGACTAGAAATAGGATCTGGAGACATGAGTATGTCGACGTCTTTAAGTTACTGCATAGAGAGATACAGGCTAAGGAGGGGTCGAAAGAAGAAGAATGGGAACTGACAAGTAGACGAGGGTGCCTATTAATATGGAAAACTGGACCTCTGCATTCCTGATATACGCTAGCATTTACTGCGGAAAATACCTGGACAGGGCGATCGCATTGTTAAAATACATGGATATTATCCGAAAGGCTCAGATGCATTTCGGTGGTTTCGTATGGCTGAGCTATGACGAAGAATTTAGGGCCAGGGTTAGCATCAATCCGGACAAGCCGTGGGAGGAGGTGGATCAACAATTATGGATGCAGTGGAGGTCGTCCACACAATCATCGGCATCCACGCACATGGCCAGTGGCCTGCCGGTGACATGACGGTCCTTTCAGGCGCGTCCCGCTCAACAAGGGGCAGGATGGGCAATTTTCGGGGCAAGTGGAGCTAGTGGGCCGCCAAAACTGGTGGGAGCCACAACTGGGGCATGCTGGAACTTCAATAAGGGTTTCTGTTCCAGCCACCCATCTAAATTCAAACATGAGTGCTCCAAATGCGGGGGTAGACACCCACTCACGCAATGCTTTACCTTGGCCACACCAAGTGAACAGTGGAGGTCCACGAAGGGGAGGGTACAGTCTGGACAGAAGGGCCCCTACTCCAGTTAAGATTGAGGCCATGGGCCAGTGGCTCTCGATTTACCCAAACAGGGAGGCGGCCCTGCGCTTGCAATGGGGGTTTTATTGAGGGTTTCAGGGTAGGTTACCAGGGTCCATGGGGACGTAGATGGGCGGACAACTTGAAATCAGCCAAAGAGTTACAGAAGGTGATGACAGCAAAATTGGGAAAAGAAGTTGAGGAGAGGAGGATAGCAGGCCCATTCACGGACTGGCCCTTTGAAAATCTGATTGTGTCACCCCTAGGGGTGGTCCCTAAAAAAGAACCAGGGGAGTTCAGAATGATTCATCACCTTTCATGGCCAGAAGGGGGATCAGTCAACGATTTCATTGCTGAAGAAGACTCTAGGGTACTGTATGCCTCAGTGGACGATGCTGTCCGCTTGGTGAGGGCGTGTGGGCGGGGAGCGGAAATGGGGAAGTGCGATGTCAAGTCTGCTTTCCAGCTACTGCCCATACACCCGGTGGATTGTCCGCTACTGGGAATGCAGTTTGAAGGGGCCATCTATGTGGACAAAGTCTTGCCCATGGGGTGTGAGATTTCTTGTGCACTTTTTGAGATGTTCAGTACATTCCTGCAGTGGGTGTTCATCAAGAGTAGTGGTCACAGAGAGGTGTCACATTACCTGGATGACTTCTTGTTTGTTGGGAAAGAGACTCCGGAGCCTGCGAGAGAGCGTTACATCAGTTTGAGGGTTTGACACAAACATTCGGGGTGCCGTTGGCACCAGAGAAAACAGCTGGGCCCGGCTGCAGGTTGACTTTTCTGGGCATAGAACTGGACTCTGTGCACTGGATGGCACGACTGCCCAAAGAGAAAGTGGATGAAATTCAGGCCTTCCTGTATCGAGTGATGGGTGAAAGGTAGATTGAGTTGAGGGCTGTGCAGAAGTTGCTGGGCTTCCTCAACTTTGCTTGCAGGGTGGTGAGAGTGGGGAGGACATTTTGTAGGTGACTTGGCATGGCCATGTTAGGCGCAGTATTACCTCACCATGGTCAGGATCTCAATGGGGGTCAGGGCATATTTGGGAGCGTGGCAGATGTTTTTGGCTGAATTCAATGGTGTATCCTTGGATTTCGTGGAAGGGAACACAGTCTGGCAGGTGCAGATATTTTCGGATGCGGCAGGCGCTTCAGGTTTTGGTTTATTCTGGGATAGACGTTGGTGTGCAGAGAGTTGGCCGGCGCATTGGTTGAGCCAAGGGCGGAGCATTGCATTCCGTGAGTTTTTTCCGCTGCTAGTGGCATTGGCGTTGTGGGGCGGTGAACTGCAGAATTGGACGGTGCTCTTTCATGTAGACAACATGCCAGTGGTGGAACTGGTAAACAGACAGAAGGCAAGGGATCTGAGGGTGTTGAGACGGTTGCACAGGTTTATGCTGAAGTGTCTGAAGTTGAATGTGGTTTTTCGTGCTAAACACATTCCTGGGGCTAGCAATGACGTGGCGGATGCTTTGTCTCGTTCGCAGTGGCAGCGATTTCGAAGACTGGTGTCTAGAGCGGAACAGTGCAAGACATAATTGCCGGACGACATCTGGGCCTGGGGGGAGTGAGAGTAGTAGGCCTGGTTGAAAAATCGCTGGCGGACTCCACGCGACGGAGTTACAGGCTGGCATGGTCCTAGTTTGGAGAGTTTTTGGGTCCAGTGGTAGTGACAATGAATATCACACGACAAGTAGCAGAGCAGGGAGTCTTGAGTTTTGTGTTACTTTGCATAGATAAAGGTTTGTCACAGATGACAATAGCAGGGAAGCTAGCAGGGATATCTTTTTACAGTAAGCTATATCTTGGTTTTGATTCCGCCAAGGATGAAATGCTGAGTAGAATGCTGAAAGGGTGGGGACCGGAGCAGGCGGCGGGGGGGGAGCTTTGAGAGAAGCGATCACGTTCGATTTGTTGAGGGAGTTTTTGGGGGTTTTACCAGATTGTTGTTACGACACAGTTGAGGTGTCCATATTCAAATTATGCATGATCTGGATGTTTTTCAGGGCTTTCAGGGTCTCAGAATTGTTGGGATCACCACGGCGAGGGGGGCTGTCGTATGGTGAGTTGCGTTTGGACCAAAGAAAACTCGGAATTTGGTTGAGTCACTCCAAGACAGATCAGGCGGGTAGGGGAAGATGGGTGTGGTTGAAAGAGAGTGGGTGCAGCGAGGTGTGCCCGGTGCGGGAATGGCAGGAGTACATGGCAAGTATGGGGCGGTCCAGAGAGGAGGTTTTCTGCCATGCTTCTGGGGAGCAAGTAACGGCTTTCCAGCTACTGGCGGTATTACGCCGGGCACTCCCAATGGTGGGTAGGGAGCCAGCTGACTATGGGACACATTCTTTCTGCATAGGCGCGGCTACATCGGCTGCACATTTGGGTTGGTCATGGGGCAAACTTCGCCAAATAGGTCATTGGCGTTCTCGATGTTGTGAGAGATATGTGAGGAAATGAAGGGTGGAACTGGGGGTAGAACAACGGGGGACGAGGAGGCGGGTGGGTGATGAAGAGATTTGTTGTTCTGGAGGCTAATCACCATCTCTTTATACTACAGGCTGCGTGAGAGGACCAGGAACCAAGATGGTTACCTGGATTGTGGGACACTCTTTCGTGCACTGGGCAGCCAAGTATGCAGACCAGCAGGTGTATGGACATAACCTGGGTTTGAGGAGCAGCCATCATGAAGTTTGTTGGTGGGGAAAAGGGGGAATGCGATGGGGTGCTTTACTGCCATGGTTGACTAAGATGTTACATCAGAGGGGCTGCCCAGATATGCTCGTGTTACACCTAGGAGAAAATGACTTAGGGAAAGTGTCAGGACTGGCATTGCTGCAGCACATGCAGAGGGACTTGGAGGTGTTGAAGAAGAATTCGGCAGGAACATGCATAATATGGACTGAGCTGGTTCCTCGTAGAGTGTGGAGGGGGGCCGTCAGTCATCCGGCCATTGACAAAGCACGGAGAAAATTGAATAGAGCTATGAGGGTTTTCTGCCAGACAAAGGATATAAGGGTTATTGCCCATGGGGTGTTAAGGCTGGAGGAGCCAGTCCTGTTCAGAGATGATGGGGTGCACCTTTCGAGGATGGGGAACGCATACTATATGATGGAATTACGAGATGTGATTAGCAAACTATGGAACAAGTCCATATGGTGTCGCAGGGAATACTGAGGGATACAAAAGGTGCACGGGATAAGTTAATGGGGCAGGTAACCGCCCTACGGGTGTTCCCTGGTTGGCAACACTTTGGAGGGGTGGTGAGTCACATACGGGAGGAGCCACCCCTCGGGGGGGAAGGTACACAGGTGACTGATGGCGGGGCGCAGGATGCAAGGAGCAACAGAAGAAAGTCAAGAGAGGATGTTTTAAAGGGCAGTGAAGGTGAGAATGGATGTATGGAGGAGGTTGCAGTGAGAAAGGGGAGGAGCGAAACAGGTGAGACGGTTTGAGAATGGATGGGGAGTATGAGTTATTGTTGGATAAAGTTATACAGTTGCATTTATGTTTTGTTAATCGATTTGGATCAACCTTGTCCTAAAAAAATGGCCTTTTACGCTTCAAGTAACAGCGTGGAGTGTAGTTATTGGGCGATAGCATAGGCTGGAGTGCTTAGGCAGAATTTGAAAAGTGAATTGCAAGAGTGAGTCTGAGGCGATCTTTCAGTTTCTGTTCTGCACTCTTTGAAGCATTGCCCCTTTAAATGTTCTTTCACTGCAAACAGTAAAAGCTGAGAATGGGAACTTCTTCTATATTGAGAATAAGCCCCGGGCCTCACAACTTAATTGAAGGTGCATTACTTATGCATTTGTAGATAGCGTGGACATTACCCAGAGGGGTCAGAGAGCTTTACAATAGAGCGAAGAACGGTGTCAATATGCGACCTTTCCTTCCCGGTAAGAAGGAATGGGTGTCATGTTATAGAGGCGTGCCCAGATCATTGTAAAACAGCATGCTCGGCACTAGAAACATACAAGAAACTACTTGTGATGTCAGCAGGTTAACCATCTGTGCAGGCCTGGCCACCTCCTTGAAAGGATCAGAGAAGATGTTGCAATCAGTTTAACAGAGTGCTGTATTGTGTAACAGAGGGTTGCACTTCATAGCTGGGGCTGTTATGTTGGTGCCCTCAGATGATATGGAGAGCACCGGTCGACTTACTGCAAAGCGGGGGTTCACCCATGTCCGGTCTTGCCAGGCCTGAAATAATCTATCTAGTGTGTGTTGCAATCACAGTCAACACTAGTAATTAATACCATGTAGAAAGACAACTACGTTCCAAAATAGCAAGATAAGAGTTTAAAGATACAATAAATGTAAAACAAGGAAAATGCGCCAAAAGTAATTCAGTTATAGTATATTTATTTCATATACTTGAAATAAATAACAATTTATGCATTTGAAAAGATACAAGGTTGCATGAGAAGGGGAAATGAGGGATGGGTGTGCTCGTGATGGGTAGGGATAGGTAGAAGTCACTGGTTGAAGAATACACACTATTTCAATAATTACAAAAACAAACTGGTAAGAAAGACCAGTATAGAGAGACCTGTCCTTGCGAAAATATTGACATCATATTATATACTTTTTAATGCATCAATGCAACTTCAGACGATGGGGGAAGAATACGGTACAGGCCTCATGTGGGTGGAGAGCGTCGACGTTTCGACTCGACTAGTGCATAGAGGGTGACTTAAACCTCTGCTGCGAGTCTTCTTCAGGACGGAAATTGGGCAACCTAGGGGTAGAGAATTGTGTGTTACTTGGGCGCTGAAGAACCCAAGGACGGGATTAGAGATGAACGTAGTGGTAGTACTGACCTAATCCTGGTGCCACGCAGGCATCACAGGTGTGTCAAGGAAAAGTTCCAAACCAGGTCGGTAATGTCTGTGGAAAACCGTACCAAGGGTTAGTGTAATAAAGACTTAAAGTTGGAGCTACAGTGTTTAGTGTGGTTAGTGGAACACTCACCCCCTGGTTAAAGGTGAATTCCACTTAAGCGGACCAATCTTATGAAGTCCTCAACTGTAATATAGACCGTAATACTGAGCATCCATGGTTATGCAGTATCCGATTAAATCGGGAGAATATCTAATCAAAAACAAAAACATAAGGGAAGGAATTAATAATACCATATGTTGTCCAAAGGTGAAGGAATGGAGGCATTAACATCAAAAGGTTACCTTAATGGAAGAAAAACGGGCGTCGCGCGCTTCGCGATGGTCGTCCTGCCGAGTTCAAGTGCAAGAATGAACTGGCAGACGGCATCCGCTTTTAACCAAACCGGCCAGTGACAGCCTGCGAAGCGTGCACATAGTGCGCACGTTGCTAGGCGTCAATCAGGCACCCATGGAGCCCCGAGTTGCCGCGTGAGATGAAAGGCTGAAAACATCGAGTGGAATAGATTAGTGGTGCCGCCCGGTAGGGGAAGAAGCCAGGCAAGAGACAGCCAATGAATGTTAACCTCAGTATAAGGGGGATTAAAACCACTGTGAGCATTTCACACGCGTGTTTGCCAATTGGTATTGACAGTGCGATTATGTACAGTGAGTGTGAAGCAGGGGAATACATTTGGACGAAAGTAGGAACGCTGTGAGTATTCCCGCGTATTCCTTATCGCGCTAAGTTCCATTGAACAGTGCGATAGCGGCAGTGCCCCTTTGGGTAAACTGGAATACCTTATCGATATTTACAATGAGAAGTAGTGCAAGTATATACAGTGTAACCACAATCAAAAACACATCAATTTATTCACTTAACTAGAAAATATTCCATATTTCTACAGTGCCAATATGTACAGTGATAATGATTATGTACAGTGTGCTGAGGATAGCGCTGGTTTCACAATAATACATATATACAATGGGTTAGTAGAACAACAAAATTGCGTACAGTGTCACACAGAGTGCGATGGAGATTCCTGTCTGAAATGTTAGTGCACACTGCATATGTTACATAGTGTGTACCAGGGTGTATTAACATGGAATGTCTCTCGAGTGCGCCGTAGGTGCCTAGTGAGACTGGGACACTATTTGCAGTGGTAGTGCAAAATATCCTGCCTATTTACATCCTAGAAGGTGGGGGTCAGCCTGCCTATTTACATGCTAGATGTCAAGTTGACTAGATGCACAGAGAGAATGGTCATGGTCCAAACGGGATTTAGCCAATGTGGAGAGTGGCTGCCTGTCTAGCTATCTCTTCATATTCGTTCAATCCCCTAAGTATTGTGTCAAATGTACAGATCCATTTACACTCACGATAATTAAGGGTATGTGAGAAATTCCCACCCCTTGGGTTCCTGTGGACTTTCTCGATAACCCACCACTTTAAGCTCTCAGCCGAGTGCCCAAATGTGGTGAAATGTTCCACTAGTGGGGCACCTTGTACCTCACAGCGTATTCTACTACAGTGTTGTAAGACGCAGCATTTCACTTTTTGTGTTGTTTGGCCAATGTATAAAAACTCACAGGGGCATAAGATGGCATATATCACCCCTGATGAATTACAGTTAGTGTGCTCCCTCATGGTGTAGGTGTAATCATTATGTTTGAAGTCCTTGATCTCCTTGGTCATAGGACAAGCCTTGCAGCCTCCACATTTGAAATGACCCTTGATCGGGGCAATATTCCAAAGTGGCAATTGGACATTGTAGGTTTTAGATGGGAGTAAGGATTTCCCCAAAACATTTCTAAGGCTTTTGCCTTTTCTGAAGGCATGCATGGGGGGGTCTGGCAAACACAAATCGTCTGCGACCAAGTGCCAATGTTTATTAATGGTTTTGCGAATATCGTTGCTTTTGGTGCAATAAGGTGTGACACAAGTTAATCTATCAGGGGTAGAGGAATTTCTGTTTTTGGGTTCCAGAAGATGCTCCCTATGGTTAAACCAGGCTCTTTTGCGTGCCTTTTTAAGAAGCCTAATGGGGTAACCACGTTCAGTGAGACGGTCTAACAGGTCTGCAGACTCCATAAAGTAGTCTTCTTTTTTGGTACAGTTGCGTCTGACCCTCAGGAATTGCCCATAGGGCAAATTGTCCCTGAGGCTGCGTGGGTGATGACTCGTGTACCTCAACAGGGTATTGCGTTCACTGGCCTTCCTATATAGGGTGGTGTGAAGCTTCCCCTCCTCTGTTTTGATGGTAATATCCAAGAAGTGTATTTCTTCTGTGTTATACTCTAAGGAGAACTGTATGTCAGTTGATCTGGTGTTCAAACAAGTATGGAAGGTTTTCAATTGGATCTCTGTTCCTCTGCAAACCATTAAAACATCATCTATATACCTTCGCCACATTTCGATGTTGTCTCTAAACGGGTTAGTGGGACTGAATATAAATGATTGTTCATAGGTGTCCATGAAGATGATAACTAGGTTGGGAGCAAAGCTTGCTCCCATAGCTACACCCTTCGTTTGAAAGTAGTAGTCACCTTGAAATACAAAAAAGTTTTTAGTCATTGCTATTTCCAAAAGTGTGAGGATGAATTCATTTGGCACTTGGGTAGGTCTGGGCCTTTTATCTAGGGTCGCTCTGATGACATCAAGAGCCGCCTTCTGGGAAATGCTCGTATATAACGAGGTTATGCCCATGGTTACAAGTATTTCTTCACTGGAGTTAAAGGGCAGCTTGTCCACTAATTTAATAGTTTCCATAGTGTCCATGAGATATGCGATGGTGTTAGTAGCAATAGGTTTTAAGAAAATGTCGATATACTTGCATAATGGCTCCAAAATTGAGCCGCAGCCTGAAATAATCGGCCTACCAGGTGGGTTGTGCATGCGTTTGTGGATTTTAGGTAGTGTATATATTGTCGGCATGCGAGGCTGTGTATTGTTCAAATAGTCATGTTCATGTTTACTTAGATAGCCCTCAGCTAGGCCTTTGCCAGTGATGTTCTTTATGAGTGTAGCAATTTTATTGCTTGGGTCAGAATTGAGTTTGGTATAATTGTCACTTATGCCAAGTTGGTTAAGGAACTCTTGTTTGTAATCAGTGGTATTTTGAACAACTATATCTCCACCCTTGTCTGCAGGCTTAATGATAATATCAGGGTTGTTTTTCAGTGAATCAAGGGCTGCTCGTTCAGTTTTGAAAATGTTGAATTTGACATACTCCCTCTGATTGAGAGAATGCATCACATCCCTCATGACCACCTGTTCAAAAGCCAGGATTTTATGAGACATCATCTGCGATGGTGGATTGAAGGTGGAGGGAGGTCGTAAGCCTGTGCTGGTGAAGGCGGGGTTGAAGGGTATTTTGGTGAAGTAATATTTTAACCTTACTTTTCTGAAGAATTGGTGTAACTCCAATTTCAGGTTAAAATTGTCAGGTAGGTTGGTAGGGACAAAAGATAAACCTTTCTGGAGTACCTTTTCCTCGTCAGGGCTAAGAATGTAGCTGGATAAGTTGACTACCGGGTTCTCTTTGTCAGTGGGGGCCGTGTTTACCAGCGGTAATGTTGGCGGCGTGTCTGAATATCGCCGTGTGTCTCGGAAGGGAAGTGTACCTGCTTCTTGGCCCTGCCCCTGCCTCTGTTCCATACTGGTTCTCTCAAACCCCTGGGTCGTCCCCAGGGTCGTCCTCTCCCCCTGTGTTCTGACCATTGTTCCTCCCCTAAAAAAGTGGGTTGGCAATCGTTATAAGTGTAACCCTGTGTGTGTGTACCTGCACTGGTCCCTGGTCTTTCGTTCTCACAGTCAGAACTGTTGCTTAATGAGGAGTCTGAGAAGGTGGCGTATCTACGGTACCCTCCTCGCCCTCTGCTGGAGAATCTACCTTGTGAGTCTTGTTTGTGATACCCTTCCTGTAGATAGGGATACGTAACCTTCTTGTCGTAAAGCTGTATGTCACGAGCTAGTTTGTCAAGTTTGGTTGTTTGTGTGAAGGTGTCGAAGTCTTTGAGAGTTCTTTCAAGTCTCTCTAGTGCCTCTTTGGCATTTGTGAGTGCTTTGTCATCTACAATCTCCTTTCTCAAATCGGCAATCTCTTTCATAAGGCGTTTCACTTCTTCCAGGGCAGTTTCCACACCTAGCACCATCCAGTGCCTGGAGCAATTGTTGGAGACAAAACTAAAGTTCTCCTTGAATTTAGGGTTGTCACTGAAAATTGCCGGATCGTTCCTGACTTGGAGACCAATCGGAATGACATTAGCTTGGAGATATTTAGTCAAAACATGTCCATGTAGTCTAGTACGAATAAGCTTTTTCTCAAGTCGTTCAAGTTTATTTATTTTTTCATTAAGGGTAAGGTCAATGCCATAGACAGATGCGGCGAGAAAACTGGAGCCGATTTGGCCCTGTAGTAATTTGTCGATATAATCCTCGCTGTACGCTAAGGTTTCTCTCTCAGACATATCCTAAGGCAGTGTAGGATAGATAAGTAGTCAAACTGGAAGACCAGTCTAAACTTGAAAGTATGTACAGTGCAATGAAACAATATATCAGAATTTTTTTTATATACATATATACAAAAACTCTCGCAGGCGTACCTGCAAGAGATAACCATTACAGAATAATGGGGTAACCCAATAATCGTCACCAGACCTGGGTACAATGCGGGAATGAAAAATTGGTCCGTGACTGCTTAAAGGAGAATTGAATTACAATCTATCTAGTGTGTGTTGCAATCACAGTCAACACTAGTAATTAATACCATGTAGAAAGACAACTACGTTCCAAAATAGCAAGATAAGAGTTTAAAGATATAATAAATGTAAAACAAGGAAAATGCGCCAAAAGTAATTCAGTTATAGTATATTTATTTCATATACTTGAAATAAATAACAATTTATGCATTTGAAAAGATACAAGGTTGCATGAAAAGGGGAAATGAGGGATGGGTGTGCTCGTGATGGGTAGGGATAGGTAGAAGTCACTGGTTGAAGAATACACACTATTTCAATAATTACAAAAACAAACTGGTAAGAAAGACCAGTATAGAGAGACCTGTCATTGCGAAAATATTTACATCATATTATATACTTTTTAATGCATCAATGCAACTTCAGACGATGGGGGAAGAATACGGTACAGGCCTCATGTGGGTGGAGTGCGTCGACGTTTCGACTCGACTAGTGCATAGAGGGTGACTTAAACCTCTGCTGCGAGTCTTCTTCAGGACGGAAATTGGGCAACCTAGGGGTAGAGAATTGTGTGTTACTTGGGCGCTGAAGAACCCGAGGACGGGATTAGAGATGAACGTAGCGGTAGTACTGACCTAATCCTGGTGCCACGCAGGCATCACAGGTGTGTCAAGGAAAAGTTCCAAACCAGGTCGGTAATGTCTGTGGAAAACCGTACCAAGGGTTAGTGTAATAAAGACTTAAAGTTGGAGCTACAGTGTGTAGTGTGGTTAGTGGAACACTCACCCCCTGGTTAAAGGTGAATTCCACTTAAGCGGACCAATCTTATGAAGTCCTCAACGGTAATATAGACCGTAATACTGAGCATCCATGGTTATGCAGTATACGATTAAATCGGGAGAATATCTAATCAAAAACAAAAACATAAGGGAAGGAATTAATAATCCCATATGTTGTCCAAAGGTGAAGGAATGGAGGCATTAACATCAAAAGGTTACCTTAATGGAAGAAAAACGGGCGTCGCGCGCCTCGCGATGGTCGTCCTGCCGAGTTCAAGTGCAAGAATGAACTGGCAGACGGCATCCGCTTTTAACCAAACCGGCCAGTGAGAGGCTGCGAAGCGTGCACGTAGTGCGCACGTTGCTAGGCGTCAATCAGGCACCCGTGGAGCCCCGAGTTGCTGCGTGAGATGAAAGGCTGAAAACATCGAGTGGAATAGATTAGTGGTGCCGCCCGGTAGGGGAAGAAGCCAGGCAAGAGACAGCCAATGAATGTTAACCTCAGTATAAGGGGGATTAAAACCGCTGTGAGCATTTCACACGTGTGTTTGCCAATTGGTATTGACAGTGCGATTATGTACAGTGAGTGTGAATACATTTGGACGAAAGTAGGATTGCTGTGAGTATTCCCGCGTATTCCTTATCGCGCTAAGTTCCATTGAACAGTGCGATAGCGGCAGTGCCCCTTTGGGTAAACTGGAATACCTTATCGATATTTACAATGAGAAGTAGTGCAAGTATATACAGTGTAACCACAATCAAAAACACATCAATTTATTCACTTAACTAGAAAATATTCCATATTTCTACAGTGCCAATATGTACAGTGATAATGATTATGTACAGTGTGCTGAGGATAGCGCTGGTTTCACAATAATACATATATACAATGGGTTAGTAGAACAACAAAATTGCGTACAGTGTCACACAGCGTGCGATGGAGATTCCTGTCTGAAATGTTAGTGCACACTGCATATGTTACATAGTGTGTACCAGGGTGTATCAACATGGAATGTCTCTTGAGTGCGCCGTAGGTGCCTAGTGAGACTGGGACACTATTTGCAGCGGTAGTGCAAAATATCCTGCCTATTTACATCCTAGAAGGTGGGGGTCAGCCTGCCTATTTACATGCTAGATGTCAAGTTGACTAGATGCACAGAGAGAATGGTCATGGTCCAAACGGGATTTAGCCAATGTGGAGAGTGGCTGCCTGTCTAGCTATCTCTTCATATTCGTTCAATCCCCTAAGTATTGTGTCAAATGTATGGATCCATTTACACTCACGATAATTAAGGGTATGTGAGAAATTCCCATCCCTTGGGTTCCTGTGGACTTTCTCGATAACCCACCACTTTAAGCTCTCAGCCGAGTGCCCAAATGTGGTGAAATGTTCCACTAGTGGGGCACCTTGTACCCCACAGCGTATTCTACTACAGTGTTGTAAGACGCGGCATTTCACTTTTTGTGTTGTTTGGCCAATGTATAAAAACTCACAGGGGCATAAGATGGCATATATCACCCCTGATGAATTACAGTTAGTGTGCTCCCTCATGGTGTAGGTGTAATCATTATGTTTGAAGTCCTTGATCTCCTTGGTCATAGGACAAGCCTTGCAGCCTCCACATTTGAAATGACCCTTGATCGGGGCAATATTCCAAAGTGGCAATTGGACATTGTAGGTTTTAGATGGGAGTAAGGATTTCACCAAAACATTTTTAAGGCTTTTGCCTTTTCTGAAGGCATGCATGGGGGGGTCTGGCAAACACAAATCATCTGCGACCAAGTGCCAATGTTTATTAATGGTTTTGCGAATATCGTTGCTTTTGGTGCAATAAGTTGTGACACAATTTAATCTATCAGGGGTAGAGGAATTTCTGTTTTTGGGTTCCAGAAGATGCTCCCTATGGTTAAACCAGGCTCTTTTGCGTGCCTTTTTAAGAAGCCTAATGGGGTAACCACGTTCAGTGAGACGGTCTAACAGGTCTGCAGACTCCATAAAGTAGTCTTCTTTTTTGGTACAGTTGCGTCTGACCCTCAGGAATTGCCCATAGGGCAAATTGTCCCTGAGGCTGCGCGGGTGATGACTCGTGTACCTCAACAGGGTATTGCGTTCACTGGCCTTCCTATATAGGGTGGTGTGAAGCTTCCCCTCCTCTGTTTTGATGGTAATATCCAAGAAGTGTATTTCTTCTGTGTTATACTCTAAGGACAACTGTATGTCAGTTGATCTGGTGTTAAACCAAGTATGGAAGGTTTTCAATTGGATCTCTGTTCCTCTCCAAACCATTAAAACATCATCTATATACCTTCGCCACATTTCGATGTTGTCTCTAAACGGGTTAGTGGGACTGAATATAAATGATTGTTCATAGGTGTCCATGAAGATGATAGCTAGGTTGGGAGCAAAGCTTGCTCCCATAGCTACACCCTTCGTTTGAAAGTAGTAGTCACCTTGAAATACAAAAAAGTTTTTAGTCATTGCTATTTCCAAAAGTGTGAGGATGAATTCAGTTGGCACTTGGGTAGGTCTGGGCCTTTTATCTAGGGTCGCTCTGATGACATCAAGAGCCGCCTTCTGGGGAATGCTCGTATATAACGAGGTTATGTCCATGGTTACAAGTATTTCTTCACTGGAGTTAAAGGGCAGCTCGTCCACTAATTTAATAGTTTCCGTAGTGTCCCTGAGATATGCGATGGTGTTAGTAGCAATAGGTTTTAAGAAAATGTCGATATACTTGCATAATGGCTCCAAAACCGAGCCGCAGCCTGAAATAATCGGCCTTCCAGGTGGGTTGTGCATGTGTTTGTGGATTTTAGGTAGTGTATATATTGTCGGCATGCGAGGCTGTGTATTGTTCAAATAGTCATGTTCATGTTTACTTAGATAGCCCTCAGCTAGGCCTTTGCCAGTGATGAGCTTTATGAGTGTAGCAATTTTATTGCTTGGGTCAGAATTGAGTTTGGTATAATTGTCACTTATCAATAAAACAAGGGCAAGTCCCTACCTATTTATTTTACAACGTGCATCACGTCAAAAATATTCATGAGCTAAACAGTGCTAAAGAATAAAAAAACAGAATTGTCACAAAATAGATTTATTATTACAATAAAAATAGAAAAATATACAAATTTAATACAAAAAATAGAAATCCCACCACTCAAACAATGACATTTGCACCAACAGACATGCTATCATACCTCTTACATTCAGACTCAACACACTCATACAATATCTCAAGCAATTCAAGCAACACAATATGAACAATGTAATAAACCCCACAATTTCCTCAGGGATGTAGAACAGGATATCAGGAGACACAAATATGCTCATTATAAGTCATAAGTATATATATTAAAACAATGATAGAAAAAATATATTGGCAAATACAATTATAGTTTCAAAGAGAGGAAAAAGGGGGTAAAGCAAATCTCTAACAAAGGTTAGAGTGTCGCAAACGCCGACGCGCGTTTCGGTGTGAAGACCGGATATGGCCAAACACCTTCCTCAGGGCGAGGATTATATCGACAAATTACTACAGGGCCATATCGGCTCCAGTTTTCTCGACGCATCTGTCTATGGCATTGACCATACCCTTAATGAAAAAATAAATAAACTTGAACGACTTGAGACAAAGCTTATTCGTACTAGACTACATGGACATGTTTTGACTAAATATCTCCAAGCTAATGTCATTCCGATTGGTCTCCAAGTCAGGAACGAACCAGCAATTTTCATTGACAACCCTAAATTCAAGGAGAACTTTAGTTTTGTCTCCAACAATTGCTCCAGGCACTGGATGGTGCTAGGTGTGGAAACTGCCCTGGAAGAAGTCAAACGCCTTATGAAAGAGATTGCCGATTTGAGAAAGGAGATTGTAGATGACAAAGCACTCACAAATGACAAAGAGGCACTAGAGAGACTTGAAAGAACTCTCAAAGACTTCGACACCTTCACACAAACAACCAAACTTGACAAACTAGCTCGTGACATACAGCTTTACGACAAGAAGGTTACGTATCCCTATCTACAGGAAGGGTATCACAAACAAGACTCACAAGGCAGATTCTCCAGCAGAGTGCGAGGAGGGTACCGTAGATACGCCACCTTCTCAGACTCCTCATTAAGCAACAGTTCTGACTGTGAGAACGAAAGACCAGGGACCAGTGCAGGTACACACACACAGGGTTACACTTATAACGATCGCCAACCCACTTTTTTAGGGGAGAAACAATGGTCAGAACACAGGGGGAGAGGACGACCCTGGGGACGACCCAGGGGTTTGAGAGAACCAGTATGGAACAGAGGCAGGGGCAGGGCCAAGAAGCAGGTACACTTCCCTTCCGAGACACACGGCGATATTCAGACACGCCGCCAACATTACCGCTGGTAAACACGGCCCCCACTGACAAAGAGAACCCGGTAGTCAAATTATCCGGCTACATTCTTAGCCCTGACGAGGAAAAGGTACTCCAGAAAGGTTTATCTTTTGTCCCTACCAACCTACCTGACAATTTTAACCTGAAATTGGAGTTACACCAATTCTTCAGAAAAGTAAGGTTAAAATATTACTTCACCAAAATACCCTTCAACCCCGCCTTCACCAGCACAGGCTTACGATCTCCCTCCACCTTCAATCCACCATCGCAGATGATGTCTCATAAAATCCTGGCTTTTGAACAGGTGGTCATGAGGGATGTGATGCATTCTCTCAATCAGAGGGAGTATGTTAAATTCAACATTTCCAAAACTGTACGAGCAGCCCTTGATTCACTGAAAAGCAACCCTGATATTATCATTAAGCCTGCAGACAAGGGTGGAGCTATAGGTGTTCAAAATACCACTGATTACAAACAAGAGGTCCTTATCCAACTTGGCATAAGTGACAATTATACCAAACTCAATTCTGACTCAAGCAATAAAATTGCTACACTCATAAAGAACATCACTGGCAAAGGCCTAGCTGAGGGCTATCTAAGTAAACATGAACATGACTATTTGAACAATACACAGCCTTGCATGCCGACAATATATACACTACCTAAAATCCACAAACGCATGCACAACCCACCTGGAAGGCCGATTATTTCAGGCTGCGGCTCGATTTTGGAGCCATTATGCAAGTATATCGACATTTTCTTAAAACCTATTGCTACTAACACCATCGCATATCTCAGGGACACTACGGAAACTATTAAATTAGTGGACGAGCTGCCCTTTAACTCCAGTGAAGAAATACTTGTAACCATGGACATAACCTCGTTATATACGAGCATTCCCCAGAAGGCGGCTCTTGATGTCATCAGAGCGACCCTAGATAAAAGGCCCAGACCTACCCAAGTGCCAACTGAATTCATCCTCACACTTTTGGAAATAGCAATGACTAAAAACTTTTTTGTATTTCAAGGTGACTACTACTTTCAAACGAAGGGTGTAGCTATAGGAGCAAGCTTTGCTCCCAACCTAGCTATCATCTTCATGGACCCCTATGAACACTCATTTATATTCAGTCCCACTAACCCGTTTAGAGACAATATCGAAATGTGGCGAAGGTATATAGATGATGTTTTAATGGTTTGGAGAGGACCAGAGATCCAATTGAAAACCTTCCATACTTGGTTGAACACCAGATCAACTGACATACAGTTCTCCTTAGAGTATAACACAGAAGAAATACACTTCTTGGATATTACCATCAAAACAGAGGAGGGAAGCTTCACACCACCCTATATAGGAAGGTCAGTGAACGCAATACCCTGTTGAGGTACACGAGTCATCACCCGCGCAGCCTCAGGGACAATTTGCCCTATGGGCAATTCCTGAGGGTCAGACGCAACTGTACCAAAAGAAGACTACTTTATGGAGTCTGCAGACCTGTTAGACCGTCTCACTGAACGTGGTTACCCCATTAGGCTTCTTAAAAAGGCACGCAAAAGAGCCTGGTTTAACCATAGGGAGCATCTTCTGGAACCCAAAAACAGAAATTCCTCTACCCCTGATAGATTAAGTTGTGTCACGACTTATTGCACCAAAAGCAACGATATTCGCAAAACCATTAATAAACATTGGCACTTGGTCGCAGACGATTTGTGTTTGCCAGACCCCCCCGTGCATGCCTTCAGAAAAGACAAAAGCCTTAGAAATGTTTTGGTGAAATCCTTACTCCCATCAAAAACCTACAATGTCCAATTGCCACTTTGGAATATTGCCCCGATCAAGGGTCATTTCAAATGTGGAGGCTGCAAGGCTTGTCCTATGACCAAGGAGATCAAGGACTTCAAACATAATGATTACACCTACACCATGAGGGAGCACACTAACTGTAATTCATCAGGGGTGATATATGCCATCTTATGCCCCTGTGAGTTTTTATACATTGGCCAAACAACACAAAAAGTGAAATGCCGCGTCTTACAAGACTGTAGTAGAATACGCTGTGGGGTACAAGGTGCCCCACTAGTGGAACATTTCACCACATTTGGGCACTCGGCTGAGAGCTTAAAGTGGTGGGTTATCGAGAAAGTCCACAGGAACCCAAGGGGTGGGAATTTCTCACATACCCTTAATTATCGTGAGTGTAAATGGATCCATACATTTGACACAATACTTAGGGGATTGTACGAATATGAGGAGATAGCTAGACAGGCAGCCACTCTCCACATTGGCTAAATCCCGTTTGGACCATGACCATTCTTTCTGTGCATCTAGTCAACTTGACATCTAGCATGTAAATAGTCAGGCTGACCCCCACCTTCTAGGATGTAAATAGGCAGGATATTTTGCACTACCGCTGCAAATAGTGTCCCAGTCTCACTAGGCACCTACGGCGCACTCAAGAGACATTCCATGTTGATACACCCTGGTACACACTATGTAACATATGCAGTGTGCACTAACATTTCAGACAGGAATCTCCATCGCACTCTGTGTGACACTGTATGCAATTTTGTTGTTCTACTAACCCATTGTATATATGTATTATTGTGAAACCAGTGCTATCCTCAGCACACTGTACATAATCATTATCACTGTACATATTGGCACTGTAGAAATATGGAATATTTTCTAGTTAAGTGAATAAATTAATGTGTTTTTGATTGTGGTTACACTGTATATACTTGCACTACTTCTCATTGTAAATATCGATAAGGTATTCCAGTTTACCCAAAGGGGCACTGCCGCTATCGCACTGTTCAATGGAACTTAGCGCGATAAGGAATACGTGGGAATACTCACAGCGTTCCTACTTTCGCCCAAATGTATTCCCCTGCTTCACACTCACTGTACATAATCGCACTGTCAATACCAATTAGCAAACACGCGTGTGAAATGCTCACAGCGGTTTTAATCCCCCTTATACTGAGGTTAACATTCATTGGCTGTCTCTTGCCTGGCTTCTTCCCCTACCGGGCGGCACCACTAATCTAGTCCACTCGATGTTTTCAGCCTTTCATCTCATGCAGCAACTCGGGGCTCCATGGGTGCCTGATTGACGCCTAGCAACGTGCGCACTACGTGCACGCTTCGCAGGCTGTCACTGGCCGGTTTAGTTAACCGCGGTGCGAATTCCGCCTCGGTGCAGCGGTTTGAAAGAGTGGGCGGGGCCACGTCGGCCAACGGACTTGCGCAGCACTAGCGAGGTAGTGCTCGCGACGGCCGTTGGCCGACGGAAGCATGGAAGGGGTTGAAAGCGGATGCCGTCTGCCAGTTCATTCTTGCACTTGAACTCGGCAGGACGACCATCGCGAGGCCGCGACGCCCGTTTTTCTTCCATTAAGGTAACCTTTTGATGTTAATGCCTCCATTCCTTCACCTTTGGACAACATATGGGATTATTAATTCCTTCCCTTATGTTTTTGTTTTTGATTAGATATTCTCCCGATTTAATCGGATACTGCATAACCATGGATGCTCAGTATTACGGTCTATATTACCGTTGAGGACTTCATAAGATTGGTCCGCTTAAGTGGAATTCACCTTTAAACAGGGGGTGAGTGTTCCACTAACCACACTACACACTGTAGCTCCAACTTTAAGTCTTTATTACACTAACCCTTGGTACGTTTTTCCACAGACATTACCGACCTGGTTTGGAACTTTTCCTTGACACACCTGTGATGCCTGCGTGGCACCAGGATTAGGTAAGTACTACCACTACGTTCATCTCTAATCCTGTCCTCGGGTTCTTCAGCGCCCAAGTAACACACAATTCTCTACCCCTAGGTTGCCCAATTTCCGTCCTGAAGAAGACTCGCAGCAGAAGTTTAAGTCACCCTCTATGCACTAGTCGAGTCGAAACGTCGACGCTCTCCACGCACATGAGGCCTGTACCGTATTCTTCCCCCATCGTCTGAAGTTGCATTGATGCATTAAAAAGTATATAATATGATGTAAATATTTTCGCAAGGACAGGTCTCTCTATACTGGTCTTTCTTACCAGTTTGTTTTTGTAATTATTGAAATAGTGTGTATTCTTCAACCAGTGACTTCTACCTATCCCTACCCATCACGAGCACACCCATCCCTCATTTCCCCTTTTCATGCAACCTTGTATCTTTTCAAATGCATAAATTGTTATTTATTTCAAGTATATGAAATAAATATACTATAACTGAATTACTTTTGGCGCATTTTCCTTGTTTTACATTTATTGTATCTTTAAACTCTTATCTTGCTATTTTGGAACGTAGTTGTCTTTCTACATGGTATTAATTACTATTGCTGACTGTGATTGCAACACACACTAGATAGATTGTAATTCAATTCTCCTTTAAGCGGTCACGGACCAATTTTTCATTCCCGCATTGTACCCAGGTCTGGTGACGATTACTGGGTTACCCCATTATTCTGTAATAGGCATGAAATAATGGCTCGGAGGCCTAATGCTTATTAACTCGGTTCAGGCGCAGGTGGTCTCCTGGCCCCGCCTTGGCCTCCCCATATTTATTAGTTATAGGTTACATGGTCACAGGGTCATACTATCAGCTAAGCAAAATGGGTGAAGCAAACAATGACCCCCTTCTAGTTGGTAACAAAGTCCAAAGGTCCATTGTTCCAGTTACCTCACTGGAACAACATTACATTCCTCCCCAATTTTTGAAAAAAGAACTAACGTGAAACATCAGACAGTGTTGGTGTCTGATGGAATGAGTTACTGATAACATAATAAACTGATTACAATAAAACAATGTTGTTAGAAGGTGGTTCTGACCATCTGAGCCGCCCGGATTTTTCGCTTTGTGAACACCTATTTTTTGAGCTTTTACTGTGGGAGAGCCTCATAAATTGGGACTCACCCACAGTGAACTCATGATGAAAGGGACTGCATGTGTATTTTACCGGTGTCCCCCTGGCGCGAGTAGGCCGCTGCGCTGCAGCCAGAGTAAGGGGCACTGGGCTGGTTACATGCAGACACGGGTGTACATGCGTGCACACAAGTGTAAGGGCTGCGCAGGGGAGATTCCTCGCGTGCGCAGCCCAGGAGCAGCTACAAATTGAAGGGTGTGGCAGGAATTATGCAGAGCTGGGTGGTGACATGGAATAGGCTTTATACAATGGGAAGAAACATGTAAGGGAAACTCAGTGTGCTTTACTGTTTTCACTGAAAGACCACATCATTAGTCCCCTATGAGGATGGGGACCATTTGGGATAGTTTCACTTCCCTAGGGCCTACAAATTCCAGACACGCACTAAAGTCCACTGTAACTTAGGTGAGAAGAAGTATTCTGCAGAGTCCAAAGTCATATCTGTACTGCTTTTGGGTCATCCAGAAATGTCATATTCCTCTGAGTCAGCTCATAACCAGAGCCTGGCTGGGGCTGATCCTGCCAGGCTGGATTAATGACCTTCCTCCCCAAGCTGTAGCATCAGAGGCCTAGCCCTGCACGACAAGCATTCCAAGGGCGAAGGCCTCCTCTCCAAGAAGAGAAGATGGGTGGAGCTACAGGTTAATCCATCAGCAGCTGTCACCTGGTGCCAGACACCAAGCTGCTCTGGAGAGAAGGCAGAAAGGGTGGAAGGGGCTTTTCAGAGACCATGTGGCATGAGACCCCTGGACGACGCAATTGTGAACAAACCCAGAGGCCTCGGCAGGAAGGAGGGAGCAGGGGCAGAGGAGTGATGTGTCGCTGTCTGATAGGGCAAACAGAGACTTCCTGCCAGCCCCCTCCAAATTCTTGAAAAAGAGTTTGCACAGGAAGAGAAGCTCTCTCTAGGGTGGGTCTGCTGAGGAAGGCTGGTGCTGGAGACTGGCGCCATGGGCAGCCGGAAGGAAGAACCTCCAGACTGGCCCAGGACCCTGACTTGCGCCACAAGGGAAGACCAGGACCAGTGAGCCGGAGCCTGGGCCTCGGCGCAAGGAGAAGAGAGGCCCAGGATGAGAGTCAGGCAAAAGACTGGCGCAGGGAGCCAGTGAAGACCGCTCCCTGCTGAGTTCACCCTCCTGGAGACCAAGAGGGCGAAAGAAAGTGCTCCCATTGGCTGGGGAGCGCCACCAGGGGCAAGAAGAGGCCAGAATGGAGCCGATCGGTCGCCTGGGCGCCGAGATACGCCACCCAGAAGGGAGGCGACGTTTGACCTCTGCCAGGACCGACGACAAAGCACGTGGGGCTCCGCCGCCGGTCCAAGATGTTCCCCTGGGGTGGGTCAGGTCTGGGGGGCTGCCCCCGGAAGAAGTGAAGCCCATAAGGGGTGCCAGGAGCCCACCCTGGCCCCCTGTGACGTCAGGGGAGGGGGAGCGCCACTGCGCCACCCTCAAAGAAAAGCTCGGGGGCCCGGTGATGGCACTGAAGAGGAGGGGGGCGCGCCATTACGCAACCCCCCTCGCGAGCGAGGACAAGCCGTGGAGCGCCGTCGCGCTGCCCGTGAAGACTCTTCAGGGGCCCGGGATCCCAACTCCGGGCTCCGATGGGAGAAGCTAAGTCGGGGAGTCGTCGCGCTCCCCGTGAAGGATGGGCCTGGGGGACCCCATCTCCGGGCCCCGATGTGAAGGAGGAGGCGGGGGAGTGCCATCGCATTCCCCCGTGGCAGCGGGAAGGCGGGGGGAGTGCCGTCGCACTCGCCCGAAGACCCACCAGGGAGGAAGCCGCCTCCGTGTCTGCCCGCCGGAGCAGGCAGACCGAAATGGACTCTCCGGCTCCCGCGGCCGCACCAGAGGGTGCGGGCCGAGTGGGGAGCCGGCGGGAGCCACGGGGGGTGGGCTCCCCAGGTGGCTCTCCAACAAGAGGTGCAAGGTGGGGGCCCGGGTGGGACCGGGCCCCGAAACGAAGTGAAGAGCGGCTGGGGGTGGGCTCCCCGAGCCGCACAGAGATCACCTGGCAGCAAGGGGCCCGGGTGGGACCGGGCCCCCGAAAACAGCCGGAGCAGCCGGGGGTAGGCTCCCCGAGCTGCAATGACTCAGCACGAAGATCGAAAGTCCCCCCCCTAAGTCTCTGGGGTCTCACTGGGAATAACCCCTCAAGGGCTCAGCCAGCAGTAAACAGCATCCTGGGGCTGGAACTTTTGTTCTACAGCTGTGGGTGCGTGTGGGACTGCACCAAGGTATGGAGGGTTGAGCTGGGGCTGTCTGGAGAAGAGCATCTTCTGGAGGTGAAGAGGTGCAATTGCATGAGAAGTGCATTTACCAATGTTATTTCTACTGAGGGACTGAAAGTCACATGTGTAATGTGAAGTCATAAGCAAAGTGGGGTTATGTTGCCAGACATTCCTGCTAGGATGTCTGGCTGTATACGCTTAATCCTGTGATTATAACTGTGATGCCTTTTAGGGGCTGTGATTTCAATGCATTACAACTGTTATCAGCTATGATAAGTACCTCATTTAAAGTGATGCCCCAACATGTATTCTTGCTACTGCGTTAGGTGAAGAACAACCCAGACTGCTAGCCACTAAGATGTAGAGGTATATACTGTATGGTCAGTATGAGATGCGCAGTCAGGGTTATGTGTCCCCAGGGCAGGTGTTCCTATTTTTGATGCTTGTTGAGATGATGGGGTGGGCCGCCACTGGGATGGTGCCAGTGGGCAAGGCCCTCGCTACAGGTTGTGTCAACCCACTGCATTAGGGAGCAAGATGATGTGCATACATGGGAGTGGTGGTACTAGACCCCACCCCCCCTGCGGGAGGGGTGGAGATGTTATGCATTGTCACAAAGTAATTCCAACAGCTTATGTATATTTGTAAATTGGTGCATAGTATTGAGTAGTGTGTGTGTTTAATAAATGTACTCTTACTTTTATAAAGCAAAGTACAGACTGGACAATCAATTATTGAGTGTTATTTCTGCGTACTGGTAAATGGCGATTACTAGCCTACACCACCTCCCTTGAGTAATATGCGCCCCAGTCCTGCACCCATCCAGAGACTCTGAGACTTTGTGTGTGTTACGAGGTTCTCCACAGACAACAAGGCATATGTACAAGCCCCTATCGCCACCACAACGTCACTTTTACGGACGTTGTGGTGGCGATAGGGGCTGCGCCTTATGTACAAGGCAGCGTTAAGCCACGGCTTAGCGCTGCCTTGTACATAAGGCCCCCTTTCACGTTATGGTTAGCGTGAAAGGGGCGTGCAGTGGGTGTTGTGGTGGGCATTCCACCGCAACACCCATTGTATTTGACGCTGCCCCCTATGTACAAGGGTGGTGTACAAAGGAGGCAGCGCCAAAATTAAGACCAGGAAAACCCTGGTCCTAAGTTGGCGAAACGAGGAGAAATGCATTATTTCTCCTCGTTTTTGCTTTTACCATGTGTGCTGCCTTGTGCAGCACATATGGAAAAAGCAAAATGCCATGGTTTGTTTATGTGTAGAAAGGTGTCCCTTCCTGTACATAAACAAACCTTTTAAAAAAATGCAATTTTGTGACTTTCATGTGTGCTGCACGAAGCAGCACATGAAAGTGATAGAATTGCATTTTAGGATTGTTTATGTGCAGGAAGGGACACCTTCCTATACATAAACAATCCTTTCCTGCACGCAGACACCCTTGCACTCTGGTGCCAGGGTGCCTGCGTTGCCATCACAGGGGGAAACGCAAGGCTGCACCACATTCTTGTAAATATGGTGCAGGCTGCAGCCTTGCGTTTCAGAAGTGGCGGAGCGTGTCATTAAGCCAAGGAGGCTAACGACACGCTCTGCCACTACCTAGTACATATCCCCAAATGTCTGTAACAGACGTTGGGGGGGATGTAGGGTTCCACACACCCTCTGACCTCCATAAACCTGACGGCCGGGTGCGGCCAGAGGGTATAAATGAAAAAGATTAGAACGGCTCGAGGTTCGATCCCAGTGCATACAATATGGTGTGCATTCTGGTTATTTCTAGCAGCATGATCCGCGCGCTGAGCGGGTCTCACCAGTATTCGGCCCCGTTACACCACCAATGTTTGCTTTCTATGCTAGATGCAGGTTTGTTCAATCCAAAAAGACATCAATGTCTGCTGAAGAGCTTTATTTATGTTATTGATTTGATGCACCATAAACCAATACGTCACGAGTCCGACACGTCCTCCATGAATATTTCCCATCAAAGATCTCATATCATTGCACAATCTTATTAGCTGGCATATATTTTTAGAGGCAAAACGAGACTCATACGCTTCTTTGCTTTCCACAGTTCCTAGTTTGATATTACGGATTTCCCATCGGTATTTTACGGAAAAACTGTGGGTTGGTGACTTCCACTATGACGAGTATTTGGAGCAGACTGTCGGTCACATTTCCATGCCCATGATGATTTAAATAGAGCTTCTTGGATTGAACAAATTCGAAACATCATATGAGTCTCTTGCTACTATTTTTTAAATCCGAAAATAAAAAAAATAATCCGTGGTCCCTGTTGTATGACACTCCAATGACCTTGCTTTGAGTGGAAAGCTACTGAATAAAGGACCACAATGGTTTCATTTTGTAAGTACTGAAAACACATTCCTATTATTTCATATGACATCACGGGTGTAAATGAAATGTTATTCTATTTGTGTATATTTTGTTTGAACCACGCTTTCCAGTAACTTTAAAAATATGTTTTAAGTGTATTTATGGATTACAACCAGATACTTTCCTGTAAAGAACAAGTTGACTGAATCATAATCTGACAGTAAAGGGGACTACAACCCGTGCCAGCATTTTCTTTACATAGGAAATTGTGCATGATGTTTGTCTTTTTTTGCTAGATTAAGACACATAAAATGATTAAAAAAAATAGAGAAGTGTAATATTTAACTCACATGTGAGAAAGATTTCTCAGTGAACTGAACATCCGTCTCTGGATATTTGGAATTTCAATGCCCTCCAGGCTCCTAGGATGTATAAAGAAAAGACAACACCAACTCATCACTGAAATTCTTATATACCATAATATTTCTTTGCTAAGCATATGGTAATAGTCGCAAGTATTTGAAAACCCACAAATATTTGATGATTACCCTAATGCTGTTTCTTTCCTGAGTGGGAGCTACTTGAAAAACAACACCTTAAACTTGCAATGATCGGAAAAATGTCAGAGGTCCCAGAATGACTCTGGGACCAGTGGACTCAAAATGGTGGTCAACTATAGTCAAAAGATTGAACTTTGGAACAAATAAGACAGTTATTATCTTCCTAGCTTGTCCCCTGTTTGGAGATAGATGTCATAGTTTTAGTTGAATGTGGCTGTGGGAGTGGCTTATCCATATGTGACATCCATAATAATAATTCTACTCTTTACTCCACCAATGGATGTCAACTGGTATCACATACTTGCCTACACTCAAAAACCTGGGCCTATCATTCCTTAGTTTTTTACAAGAAGGAGATGTAAGGGCTGTAGCATGGGTGACAAGAGGGTGCAGCTCTGGCTAATTTATCTCACCATACAATTCACAGGGCGTGCACTTCTCCTCACAACAACACCGCATCTTGACGGCAGTTGAGTGACTCATTAAAAAGAGAAGATAGCAAGGCTTGGCCATGGCTGTGATGAGAGCAAGGTACCTTCTACTTGGTGGACTGTGGCTGTTTCTTTCTTTTTGTTTAAAAACACAATTGTTTATTGAGTTAAAGTCACAGAAAGAAGCATAAGTGACAGACCAGGCATGAAGATTTGCATCTTATTACAATATTTGGAGTCATAGATTGCTCAGACTCCTGCAGTTTTGATTCAGTATATCCTCTACCTACATCCAGAATAGACTCCTGGTCATACATGGTATCTCATGACAGGCAATGGAACTCGGACCATTGTCCCCATACTTTTTAAAATTTATTTTCTTCATTGTCTTTTCTGCCTCCATGAACTAGTTCATATTTTGTGCAACATTCTCTAAAGCCAAATGGTTGTGCATGTCCCCATCCGGCACCTATGTCATGTCTGACATTCTGGTATTACATAGCATCTTCACATATTTGTGTATGGTATGGCCACCCCCCCCACCCCCCCAATTAACCAAGAAGCATTCCTTTGGCATCCATAGTGATCTGCAGCAGATACTCAATCTAGGAGGTTCTAAACCTTATCCCAAAATATATTTATCTGTGGGCAACCCCACCATGTATGCAGCAAATCTCCCCTATCTTTACAACATCTGAGGCATAGGTTATATCCAGTATGTGCAACAGTTTTCAGCTGTGTACATGTGTAATATGTCCAGTGCAGTAGTTTGAGCTAAACCAGGAAGAATCCAACCTTTGCCACAACCTCTGTGGGCATCAACATCGTTTCCTCCCACTTTGTGTAGTCCAAACTCCAAAAAACCCTCAATCACCTGTCTCTTACCAGTGCCATATAGTCAGAGGCATTGATAATTAGTGTCTTATAAATTAATGATATCGCTTCAGTTGGCATACCTTCAGTGAGTACTCTATTTGGATAGAGGAACATTACTGAACCTCTGTCATTCTCTCCTTGTATTAGTATAATACATATCTAAGGTGGAAGAACTTAAACCGCTGACTCTTGACATACCTGAATTCCACTTCCAATTCTTCATATATCTTAATGTCTGAGTCAGTCCGTACATCAATGTCCTTAGCTATCTCGATTCTGTCCCATTGTTGGAACCCTAACGATGCCCCGACATCTTTCAAGAGGTGGCAGTCCCAGACTGGGGTTTTTCTTGTTACACTGTTCCACCAACCCGTTGATCCCTGTGCATTTTTTTAGGTTTGTTCTACAATATGTATTCGGCTTGGCCAAGCCTTTTGGGGAGTTTCCATAGATCAGCACCAGATAGCCCCTATGTACCATAACTTGCCTATCGGCACATTGGAATTGCTGTTATGGAAGCTGGCTGAAGTTCAGCAACAACTGATTCAAGTGATCCAACATCTGCAGCAACAAACCCAATTCAATTATCAAGACTTTGAAAATTAGATGTAGCTTCAAGGTGCCAGATGGTTAGCTGCCTATGAAAAGGAATAAGAGGCCATCACCAGGCTTACAGATACTATGGCCTCATGTACTTGTATCAGTGCCAAAATAATCTACACCTGGTGAAGATCCTGAATATGTTTGCAATACTTTTGATCACATAGCACGCAATGCCATATGGTCTCCAGAGCTATGGGCTCATTACATTTCCCCCTTAGTAATGGGAGAAATGCAGGCCATGTGCCAGGCTGCAAATCTTGATGGGACAACTGCTTATGGAGACACCAAGAAGGCAATATTAGAAAGACGTGGTTTGTTGAGAAGATTTACAGGAATCAATTCTACAGAGACAGTTAAAAGCAATTGTTTTGCACTAAGGATCACTCAGATAAATGATTACACACCCCAGCAGTTACTTCAAAGCAAATTTCTGATTAGACTGTTATTGAGTAATTCATTAACGTGGGACCGCTACCAATTCTGAGATGGGTACACCAGCACCCTAACCCCTCTCTGTCTGATGTAGTGGCTTTGGGGACCTCGTGCCAATGGGCTGCTGTGAATAATCCTCTGCTTCGTCCACTGCTATCACAAACTAAGTTGCTCCTAACAAAAATCACTTTAAAATTAAAAAAGAAGATGTGGCACCAGTGCAATTACTTATAAAAGGAAATCTCTCCCTGATAGTACCCCAAAGTTATGACTCCGAGGAGCGGTATCACATAGCCGATATATGTCTTACTAAAAACAAGCCTGAATCCTTGAATGTCAGTGTGTTGGGGAACAATTAGGCTAATACCTTTTCAAGCCCCCATCTGTTTATAACCGGAGTGAAAATAAATTGTGAGAAAACATGGGGTTTAGTAGACAGTGGATATTTACAAATGCTGGTCCTCCCATCTCCCTGAAAAGAGCCATGATTTTATCAGTTGTATGCCTGAAGATGTGAACTCCTACCCTTGTAAGGTAGAAATGCTCCAGGGTCAAGGAAGAGAGATTTCCCTAATGGTGAAGCTATGACCTAAGTTGCCTGAACCTATTATACTGGGAACTGATGTACCTAATTTTAGGGAACTATTCTTTGGCAATCCTCTGCAAGTATTGGTATAAGAAGCACCTCTGACAAAAGAAGACATTAAAAGAACTGAACCCAAACCCAAAAAAAGTAAACACCAACTAGTTGAAGAGTAAAGGGGAAAGGTGCTGTTAGGTACCCAAGAGATATCTACCTGTATGGACTGGATCTTAGAGAAGTGTTTGTCCTCCAGGGCAGAGCAAGATCAAGATCCCACTCTCCAATGTACTACTGGTAGAGCCAGAGGAGAGGAAGATATCACTCCACCTCCAGAAGCACTGTACTTCAGCAGTTGTGCTCTGCTGTTCTACAACTAGTCTATAACGACATCAATGGAAGCCTTCAAGGAGCAGAGAAAACCCAAAAGAGGATGCTACAAAGGTTGTTTTGTCCAAGTGCATAAGCAGATGTTATCAAGCATTGCCAAACATGTCAGGTATGTAAACTGAAAAGTCCAGAATATTTACCAAACAATACTCTACAACCTTTACAGATCCTACAACCCCCTTTTTAGAGAATGGACATAGACCCAGGGGACCCATAGCATAGTCATGAAGAAGACACCGGTTATTGTTGCTGATTGTGGATTATGGCACAAAGTATTCAGAAGCCTTTCAATTGCAGCCATATTTTCGATCTCTATAAGCCATTTATTCCCACGTAGGGATAGCAAAGGAAGTAGTAATGGGCCAAGGGCCAAGGACCAAACTTCATGTCTCAATTGATGAAATAAGTCTTGAAAATAAAACAGTTGAAGACTCTTGTGTACCATCCCCAAACAAATGGGTTAGTGGAACAATTTTATAAAACAATGCAGAAAATGTTAAAGACAGCTATTGGCCGTGATGGGAAGGATTAGGAGAAAGTATTACTGCTAAAACTATTCACTCTCAGGAATACCCCTCAATCTTAAACAGGATTTAGCCTATTTGAGGTATTATTGAGACATCAACCTCAATCAGTGCTCGATAGATCACTAGAAGACTGTGAAGAGCAGGAAGAAATCTCTATGTCATTTGTAGAGTATGCCCTTCATCTTTGGAAACCATTACAAGCCATTGGACAGACCACTGCAGGCAGTATTCAAGAACCTCAGAACCTACAAGAAAAGTGTTACAACCAGAGGTCTAGGCCGAGAATATTGCAAGTGGGTGATAAGGTATTAGTATTTCTCCTCAATTCAAAACACAAAGTACTGGGCCAGTGGCATGGACCTTATGAGGTATTGAAGTAGTTGAAAGAGCTCGCTACAAAACACCTTACCCAACAGGAAACATAGAGAGTAGCAATATCACTTAAACATGTTAAACAAATGGGAACAACCTGACACTGCATGCATGATTGCCATCATCCCAACGAACATGAGGAATGAGAAAGATATGTGCCCTGTCACCTCTCCCAGGACTTGAAAGAATCTTGTTGAATCTTGTAAACGAGATGACCTCATACGTCTCATGGACAGGCCAGGCATGTATTTTCCATAAAACCAGAAAGACTGAGATACTTGGTCTCCAACTAAATGCTACACAGTGCACTATAGTAAGATCACGTCTATATTACATATTGGAGGTCCAATGTTAAGCTTTAGGTATTGAATTAGAAATCATGGTTCAAATGGGTATCTTTTAACCCTCATGCAGCAACTGGACATCACTTATTGTGTTGGTATTGAAACTTTTAGATCGCTGTGGTTTTCTGTAGACTTCCAAAGAGTAAATCTAGTATAAATCTTCAAATGCCTGTCTAATGCCTAAAGTGGACGAGCTCATAAAATGATTGGAAAAAGCCAAATACATAGGTGCCATTGACCGTACAAAAATGTATTTGCAGGAGCCCTTACAACCAACTGATCATTCCAAAATGGCTTTCTCTACCCCACATGGTCTCTTCCAATTCATGGCGCTGCCATTTCGCTTACAATGTACACCTGTCATCTTTCAGGTGGACTTCTGAGGAGTGGCCACTGTGGCATCTCTCTGCCTTACTGCAGCTCTCTCTCTCAGCCAGACGAGAGAGAGCTCACTTGACTTGTGCTCCTTACCAATGGGTTGGGGAGGAAGCTTAGGAGTCACTGAGCAGGTAGAATTAACAAATGTGTGCACTACATGCCCTAATTCATTAGAAGGAGAAAGAGTGGATAAGTGACTTTTAAACACTGCACGGTTATTTTATTGTGCAATCTATCATAGCTGTCAGCCCATCAGGGTTGTAGCAAACAGGAAAATTCTGGTCGAAGTTGAATTTTTCATTCAAATGCACTGAAATGGATTCATGTAGCAGGTAAATAGGGCATGGACCTCATCATTGCTTGACTAAAATGGAGCAAAAAATGTAAGTCGCTTACGAGCAAAACATATGTTAGATTGGAAAGGATGACATATTTTCTGCAAATACTCTTTTGCAAAACAGGAGGTAAGCATTTTTCCAACCTACAATATTCAGGCAGCTTCATTTTTTAGTAAGAATTATTACGATGAGTGGGTGCCATACAGGAGAGGAATAGAAAAGTCCAAATGCTGCTGCTTACACTGATATTTTTGGCTTCTCTGCATCTGTAGCATCAAATACCAATTGTTGCACTTTTAAATAATGTTCAGTTGCCTTCCCCAAATCTGAAAACTCTGATACAGTAGCAGCATTAATATTGGCATGTGTTTTCTTTCATGTTTTCATAGCAGAGTTGGAATTCAGCAACTTCACCTCTTACTTGCCTCAAGCATATTCCCTGTGTCCTTGTCAGTGCTTCATGACAATTCAAATGAAAACACACTTTCATGGTTTTGATTAGGTGTGCAGCTATCTGTAGTGCAGGGCACACCATGGGGTGGGGTGCAATTTCCTTTTTTTGCATTAGGGTCCAAGGCACATGTGCTACACCACTAGTTCTGATTATGATCTGATTTTAATTTTGATGCAAATCCCAGTTTAAATTTAGACCATCAAAGCCCCCACTTTTGTGAAATCAGTTATTCTATTATCTTAACAGACTAAGATGACCATTTATTGTTGGACAGGGAGTTGCAAGCCAGCAAGGGCAACAGAGGCTCCCCTAGTGCAACTGCCTTGACTGCAACTGCCAGTGTATTGGGTGCAATGAAGGCAGAGCACTTTGAAGGGCGGGTGCCTTGTTATTTTAGCCTAGCTCTGTAAAGCAGGAGTTTATAACTGAAAAAAAACAACAGTCATTGCATAATGGGGCTTTTCTCGCTGCATGTTGGGACCAGAAATTGATTGTCCTGCCCGCGAGTGTCATGCAAGGTAGTTCCAGGAAGGGACATCTAATGACAGTTAATACGTCTTAAATGGGACAGTGAAATCATTACTATGACTTGGTGGCATTGTGGTTAAGGTTATCAGTCAACTGAGGCTACACTAGTGGAAATCCTGTAGTTCCCCCATCTTGGAATTAGACAGGAAAATAATGAGTTTGGCAGAGAGGGTGAACTGGCAATTTATTGAGGTTCAGTCGCTCTGCCAAACTCTAAATGACTCCCTAGGTTTTATGTCACACTAATAAAATCAGTTTCTTACTGTTCTCCCTATGTGAAATCCAGGCTCCTTGTCCCTCGTAGACATTAACATTTATTGGGCAAGCAGCGGCAGTGGGAAATGTTTCTTTCATCTTTGCCTGGCCCTCAAGCGAATAAATCAAGCCTCGCACTCATGCAGTCTAAATATGATTGAATTCCTTGAGCAGAAATCCAAGTAACCCTGCGCTTTGACAATTCTGGATGCCCCATTTTAGTTTCAACCCTAGCACTACGCCCCATATCATGGCAAGAGCCCAGTGTCAGGGCTAATCGCCTCTCATGCAAGGTGTACACTTAGCAGCTATTTCTCGTGATCCTTAAATTATATCCATGGGCACTAGCAGGACCTTCTCCATCTAAGGATATTGTTCACTCACACAAGAACATTTACTAAAAAATAGCGTATCGCAGCAACTGTTACTTTTAGGGCCACACCTCAGTACAAAAAAGTGTTGTGCTGGAAAGTAAATACTTTATTAACACTCTATACTGGTTTGCATCACTTTGTGTGCTTTTCTCTGGTGCAAAGTCTTGAAAGAATCTGCCCCTATGACTTTTTAAGGGAGAACACCAGGCCAGGCCCTGCCTCCAACCAATTGCAAGCAGCCAACTCCATGCCATGCATGGTCTTCTGGCATGTGTAGTATGCAGTTGGTCTTGTAGGTCCTGGCCATACTCAGGCAGACCCCATCCCCGGATGCCCCCCTCCCTGAGCCTTTACGGCCCTGGGGACCCCATCCCCCATCCCCCAGGCCCTTTCTACTTTTTTCAGCAAAGGAGGCATGCAGCACCCATCCACATGCCCTTATGGCTCTGGGGACCCCATCGTTCAGTGCCTTTATTTTTTTAAGAGGGGGTGCATGGCCCTCCTCCCAGAGCCTGTTGGGGCTCCGGGGACCCCATTCTCAAGGGCCTTTTTTTATAAGGGCGCATGCAGTCTGCCTCCCAATGCCTTTTTGATACTGAGGGTCCTAGCCCACAGGGCCAAAACATATATTTAGAGGGGGGGTGTGTGGCCCCACTTCCTGAGCCACAGTGGGTACTGGGACACCTTCCCCCGGGGCCTAGCGTGGGTGCCCCAGTGCCCACCCGGGGCACTCACAGTGCACACAGTTGGGGGCCATGGGGTCATCCCAGAGGCCCCGCAGCCCACCAGCTCCCCACATGCACCCATCTGGGTGCATCAGGAGTCGACTTTGCTCCTACCTTGAGGGAGGAGCTGTTTTTACTTGCTCCCACCAGGCAGGAGCAATCTGGGTTTTTCCTACCTGGAAGATCGTGGGCAGGGAAGCGCATGTCTGCACCCACCCGGTAGGATCATTTTTAAAGCTCCCAGTAGGTGGGAGCTGGCTATGCTCTTGCTAGCAGGGAAATAACAGTGTTCCAGGAGTGGGCTCCCCAGGACACATTTATTGAGTTGGCACTGGGGAGGGGGGCGGCGCACCCCCTTCCCTCTTTTTAATATTCGACCCTGGGGGGTGGGGTACCCCGGGGCCCATAGTTGGCTTAGGGAGATGGACCCCATGCCCCCTCCCCTATGTTAAGTATTTGGTCCTAGGGTATGCAGCCCATAGGGCCCATGACCATTTTGCCACGGGAGATGGGGCCCCACTCTCGCCCACTCCCCAAATATAGTAAAATGTAGACCCCCAGGCCCGGACCACCTGGGGGTCAAATAACTATAAATAAAAATGCCAGGAGAAAGTTTTCTTTTTTTTTGTTAATGCTGCGATCCTGCGAGACTCCTGCAGTATTGCAGCTTAAAAAAAAAAAAAAAAAAATATATATATATATATATATTCACTGAAAAAACCATAGGTTTCAGACACGTTATAGTTACAAATTAGCATTTAAAAAACCTTTGAAATTCACTGAAAAAACCATAGGTTTTAGGGACAGTTTTAGTTACTTGGACATTGCACTCGTACAAAACCCGTGAAATTCCCACGTTATAGTTAGTTCAGCTAACTATAACTCGCGCCCCGCAATGCACTGCTGATGACGTCACATATTACATCACTCATGACATGGTCAGTGACATCACTGATGACATCACTGATGACATCTCAAATGACATCACTGATGACATCATCCAGTGACTGTGTGTTTCTGTAAAGTTTAAATATTTTTAATATATATAGGAAAAGACGTATTGAAGAATGAGTGGGTGTGTAAGTGTCTGTATGGATGATTTAGTAGGTGCGTGACTGACTCTATAAGTGAGTGATTTAACGTATCTTACTGAATGCATGGGTTAGTGACTAAACTGGGTGAATGTCTGTATCCGTCTGTCTGTTGCTGTGTAAGTGGCTGCATGTGTTTGTGAATAGCTAAATGAGTGTCTATATGAGTTATTGAATGCTTGTCTGAGTATCTGTATGGGTTCCTTGAGTGTTTGTGTGGGAGGGGTGTGTGCAACTCTGTGCATAGATGTGTGAGTGGGTGATTCACTGGGTGGATGGTTTCAAGAGTGCATCTGTGATAGACTGTATGGGTGGGTAAGTGTGTGTAAGAGTGTGTTAGTGAGTGAATGTATGTCCCAGTGGTACATGTGTGAGTAACTACATATGTGAAAGGCAGTATATATGTGTGTTGGAGTATATAAATAGCTATAAGCAAGAGTGAGTGATTGTGATAGTGGCTGTATGGATGAGTGTGTGCTTGTATCAGTGATTGTATAAGAGCGTAACAATGTGCTACTATTTGTATGAGTAAGTGAGCTGGTGTGTGTATAACTGTATAGGTGATTAAATGGCAGTGTGTTTAATTATTTGCATGACTGACTAGGTGTGTGAGTATCTCTATGGATGAGTGGCGTTGTTTGAGTGTCTATATAGGAGTAAGAGTGCATATGATAGTCCTGTACTGAGTGACCGTAAGTATGAGTGACTGTACGGGTGAGTGAGTGGATGTGTGTGTGTAGACCTAAGAATCAGTGAGTGGGTATGTAGTTATTGGTGTTGGAGTGTCTATGGTTTTGCGAATGGCAGTCTGTAATTTAGAGTGGGTGTATCAAAGGTTATATTAGGGTGTGAGGAGGTGCATCAGATTATCACGTGGATGATGTCATCAGTGATGTCATTTGAGATGTCATCAGTGATGTCATCAGTGATGTCACTGACCATGTCATGAGTGATGTAATATGTGACGTCATCAGCAGTGCATTGAGGGGCGCGAGTTATAGTTAGCTGAACTAACTATAACGTGGGAATTTCACGGGTTTTGTACGAGTGCAATGTCCAAGTAACTAAAACTGTCCCTAAAACCTATGGTTTTTTCAGTGAATTTCAAAGGTTTTTTAAATGCTAATTTGTAACTATAACGTGTCTGAAACCTATGGTTTTTTCAGTGAATTTCAAAGGTTTTTTAAATGCTAATTTGTAACTATAACGTGTCTGAAACCTATGGTTTTTTCAGTGAATTTCAAAGGTTTTTAAATGCTAATTTCTAACTATAACGTGCCTGAAACCTACGGTTTTTTCAGTGAATTTCAAAGGTTTTGTAAATGACAATTTTTAAATGTATTAATTGTTATATTAATTTTTTTCATACTGATTTACTACATTTTTAGAAACATTTTTTTTTAACATATTTTATTTTTTAAATTACATTGTAATTACATTATACATTACATTACAAAAAATACTTTCTCAGAATGAATTACTTTAGTTTAAATACTTTGCAGATAGGCAATAGACTTTTAAGTACAGTAGTTACAGTTGTTGCAATGGGCAACACATTTTCAAACACAATGCAACATTCAGCTCAATGTGAATTTCTAGTTAAATGCAATTAGTTACTTTATGGATTACTTTTGTAACCACAGGACTGGATCCTAGATTCAGTCCTGGTACATCTCCTGTAAACAGTTGAGTAAAAGCGTTTTGGTTACAGTCGTGATTTTTAAGGAATATTATTGTATTTTAAAAGTTGACACTTAGAAACTTTTTCTCATAGAATCACCAATGTTATCCTATGGAAGGAAATTCACTTACAGGTAAAAACTGTTATCGTTACTTTTTCTTACTCAGTGTTGGATCCTGGATCCAGCACTGGTGCATCTCCTGTAAACAGTTGAAAGAATGCGTTTAAGTCATACAGGCGATTTTTAAGGAATATTTGTAGTTTGTGAAAATCAACACTTTGAAACTTTTTGCTGAAAACCAGTCAATCTTAGCCTATGAAGGAAATTCAAGTTACCGGTAAGTACGGTTAAAATTACTTTTGAGGACCAGTACTGGGCTGAAAGATGCAGCACTGAGGTCTCTCCTGATAACAGGTGAGTAAATCGGAATTCGTATTTCGGCTGATTTTAGAGGAATATTTTAAAGTTCCAAAACTCCACACTTAGAAGAATTTCCAAGTGAAACCAGTCAATGTTAGCCTATGGAAGGAAATTCAAGTTACTGGTAAGTACGGTTAAAATTACTTTTCAGGACCAGTACTGGGCTGAAAGATGCAGCACTGAGGTCTCTCCTGATAACAGGTGAGTAAATCAGAATTCGGATTTCGGCTGATTTTAGAGGAATATTTGTATGTTTCAAAAATCAACACTTAGAAACTTTTTCAGCAAAAAGCAGGCAATGATATCCTATGGAAGGAAATTCAAGTTACTGGTAAGTACGGTTAAAATTACTTTTGAGGATCAGTACTGGGCTGAAAGATGCAGCACTGAGGTCTCTCCTGATAACAGGTGAGTAAATCGGAATTCGTATTTCGGCTGATTTTAGAGGAATATATTAAAGTTCCAAAACTCCACACTTAGAAGAATTTCCAAGTGAAACCAGTCAATGTTAGCCTATGAAGGAAATTCAAGTTACCGGTAAGTACGGTTAAAATTACTTTTCAGGACCAGTACTGGGCTGAAAGATGCAGCACTGAGGTCTCTCCTGATAACAGGTGAGTAAATCGGAATTCGTATTTCGGCTGATTTTAGAGGAATATTTGCACAATGGTGAAGGGAGGGGCGGGGCCTGAGGTGACATCTGTGCAAACGCGCCCCGTTGCGCGTTTTAATTTGGGGGATTAAGTCCCCTTGAATCCTGAGGGTCCCTAGGGGCCAACTAGCCCACCAGGAACCTCCAATATGCGCCAGGGGCTGCGTTGCAGAGACGTGTAGAGAGGCCACACCCCTTTTACACCTCTCTGCAACGCAGCTCTGTGGCGCTTTCTGGATGTACCTGTTGGGCTAGTTGGCCCCAGGGACCCTCAGGATTGAAGGGGATTTAATTCCCCATCTTAAAACGCGCCACGGGGCCTGTTTGCACACATGTCACCTGAAGCCCCGCCCCTCCCTTCACCACTGTGCAAATGCGCCCCGTGGCGCGTTTTAAGTTGGGGGATTAAGTCCCCTTGAATCCTGAGGGTCCCCGGAGTCCAACTAGCCCACCATATACCTCCAAAAGCGCCACAGAGCTGCGTTGCAGAGAGGTGTAAAAGAGGTGTGGCCTCTCTACACGTCTCTGCAACGCAGCCCCTGGCGCATATTGGAGGTTCCAGGTGGGCTAGTTGGCCCCAGGGACCCCCAGTATTCAAGGTGAATTCGTTCCCCTCTGCAAACGCGCCAGGGGGCGCGTTTGCAGAGTGGTGAAGGAAGGGGCGGGGCCTGCGGGCCCGATCGTTTTTTTGAATTTTTTTTTGTCCCCTGAAGGGGGCTGTGTGGCCCCCCTTCCTTTTTCCTGTTTTTATGCCCTGGGGACCCCATCCCCCAGGGCCTTACCCCTTTTTTTAATTTTTAATTAAAAAAAAAACAGGAAGGGGCCGCGTGGCCCCCCTTCCCTGGGCCTGTATTGGCCCCGGGGACCCCATCCCCCGGGGCATGGCCTTTAATTTTTATTCTTTGGAGGGGGCTGCGTGGCCCCCTCCTCTGGCCATTTAAGGCCCCGGGGACCCCATCCCCCGGGGCCGGCCTTTCCTTTTTAAAATTTTTTAAATTTTTCATATTTGGGGAGGGGGCCGCGTGGCCCCCCTCCTGGGCCACTACTTTCCCCGGGGACCCCATCCCCCGGGGCTGGCCCTCTCCGTTGGGGACTGTGGGGGGTCCCCAATCCCCCACAGTCCCGCCGGCTCCCCACGTCCCTTGGGAGCCGGCATTGCTGTTCCACATGGGGAGCAGCTGACATGCTGCTCCCCATGTGGAAAAGCAATCGCTTTGAATATTGGAAGAGAGAGCAGGTTTCCCTGCTCTCTCTTCCAATATCCAAAGCAGTTTGCTATGGCAGGACGGGAGCCGCGAGGCTCCCGTCCTGCCATAGCAAACTACAGTGTCCCGGGGGTAGGCACCCCGGGACACTGCAGGAGCCGGCCCTGGGGGGTGGTGGTCCCCAGGGCCATCAAGGGCTCCAGGAGGGGGGCCGCGCGGCCCCCTCCCTACATCAGCACAGCCCCGGGGAGGTGGTGGTCCCCGGGGCTTCGGGAGTCCAAAACGGACCCCCATTTTAATTTGTTAGTGCCCCGGGGAGGTGGCGGTCCCCGGTGCGTGTGGGGGGGCTGGAGCCCCCCCACACAGGTTATTAAATTATTTTAAAAAAAGCCCCGGGGAGGTGGTGGTCCCCGGGGCTGCGGGAGGGCTCAGAGCCCTCCCGCACCATTTTTTTTAAAAAAGCCCCGGGGGGTGGCGGTCCCCGGGGCTTGGGGGGCCCTTTGAGGCCCCCACACATTAAATTATCCCCCCCCCACCATGCCCCCGGGACTTGTGCCACCCGGGGGCCAATGCATCGAAGCGCGGGAGACCGCGCTTCGATTTTTCCGGCAGGATTCGCGCACCCTGAGCGCATCCTGCCGATATTTTTTTAAAAAAATGCTTTTTTGCCCAGGGGGTCCTTGTGGGACCCCCTGAGCAGGCCTAGGGGGTTAGGGTGTTTCTACCCTGCCCCCTTTGTGCGTTTTGCGCACTTGTTTCTTTTTTTTTTCTCGGCGGGATACGCGCACCCTAAGCGCATCCCGCCGATTTAAAAAAAAAAAATATATTTTTTCTGCTTAGGGGGTCCTTGTGGGACCCCCTGAGCACACCTAGGGGGTTAGGGTGTTCTTTGCGCACTTGTTTCTGTCCCTCGGTTCTACCGAGGGACAAAATGGCTGCCAACACTTCCTGAATCGGAATGTTGACAGCCAGCTGACAGCCAATTAGCATGCAGCTCGTGATCGGGACGGTGCGCGCAGGGTGCGCTGAGGGTACGCGTATCCGACGCGCCCATAGATATATATGTACTTTTACTTTTGATTTTCTCAGGAACTACTGAACGGATTTACACCATTTAAGCAAAAGGCACCATTCTGAACCAAGGGCTACCTCTTTGCCAAATTTGGTGTAATTCCGTTCAGCAGTTCGGGCTGTAGCTGCGACTAAAGGTTCCTATGGAAAAATGAATGGGGAAAACGCGTTTTGGGACCCCCCTTTTTTCTCGGCCCCCGCTTCACGTATCACCCCGAGACTTTCAGGGTAGGAGCGGAGCGCCCCAACAAGTTGGAAACTTTCACGAAGATTCGTCAACCGGCGCCAACGTTATTTCAAATAGAATGTTGCGGATTTCCTATGGATAAAAGGTTGTAACTATAACTATCTACTGGCGACCGCCAGTAGATAATATATATATATATATATATATATATATATATATATATATATATATATATATATATATATATATTTTGGCCGTGGGGTCTCTCTGGGAAGCCCCCATGAGGTCTAGGGGGCAGAGTATACCTACCCTGCCTTATATACATATATATATATATTGCACATTTGCTCCAAATGGTTGCCCTCCACTCGGGCTCAGCTTTCCACACGTTTACCAGGGCAAAATGAAGCACAGTACTTACAGGAACTGACTTCAAAAGGGCTTTATTAAAATATAACAAAGAGCCTCTTCATACGAAGCCTTCACAAGCTAAGTGCAGGGGTGCATACAAAACGATGACCTACGCGTTTCGGCTTGCGCCTTCTACTGGGTCCAAAGTGTGCTAACAACGTGTCCATTTAAAGGGGAAGCATAGTTCATTTCCCCCACCACCAATTAAAAAACAAGGTCAATTTCTTAAAGGAGCCACGTTCAAAATTGGAATCATGTATAGTTTAGACATAAACAAAATAGCTTTATCTTACTTTACATTCTTTCTCTATTTTTCAAAGTGACATGAATAAATACATATTATCAATTTGTGAAGTACACCATCTAATCCTTCATATTTATGTCATTTTCTTATTAATAATCAATAGAGCCCCAGACTTCCAGTATTATGTCGATTATGTGTAATGGTTCGATCTCTCCCAAAACATCATGCTACTCTTTTAATTCAATCTGTAATAACACCCCTTACATTGCTTCAAGTTTATTTATATGTTCTTACTTCTAGATTCAAATTTATATACTAATAAAAATGACAAACACTGCCGAAAGGTGCAATGTGCATATTTCCTGGGCTCCAGGGAAGAATCTGCGAGAAGTGCCAGGAAGGTCTAAAGTGCCTGTGCTTATACAAGTACAAAGTGCAAATGTCCTCTATCAACAAGTGAAAAAATCTAAAAAGATCTAAAACGAGGAGGTCACTAAAAGCATTATATTCAAAAAGATGGGTTCTATAAAACCCGCTCTTAACTTACTATACCTTTCAGTACTATATATTTACACCATAAATATAAAGTGCTTTGTGCTTATTCGTAGAAACTTTTCCGTATTCTACTCTGTATAATATTACCTCAACTGACCTCCATACAGTATTCCAAACAATTTTCCACTGGACCATTCAAATCCACATTATCAGATGTATACATTGCTGATCGATATATGATGGAGTAAAACTCCATCATTAATGTCTGTTAGTAGAAAAAATTATGTTCAGATATACTTCATCATTATTCACTTGAAAGTATAAGCCCTTAAATGATCAACTTACTCGCCATTTCAAAGAATAATACCTAATGCAACAATTACACATATGCAGTGCTCAATAAGGTGATAAAAAGTTATAAAAAGAGAGATTGTCAAAAGGAGGGAGATAAAACACAATAACTGGGCCCATTGATTAAAATTGCGGTACACTTAAAACCCAAGGATACCAAGTTTTAAGACATGTCTGAGGCAGGTAAAATGATAAACATTATTACAAGAAGGTGTATAGTTAAGCATCCGCATTCAGGCCCCACGGCATCTCTGTACCCAAATTGACAATCCATCTTGATTCTGCACGTCTCAATAACAACTCTCTGTCTCCCCCTCTGATATTCGTTGTTATATGTTCAATACCAGAGTACGAGAGTGTGTTTTTATCTAAAATCCCTTCATGCTCTCTCAAGATATGTTTGGCCATCACATACGCAAAGTCCTTGTTCAATATGGCTCGCAAATGTTGGAGGATGCGCAATTTTAGTTTATTCACTGTACTTCCGATATATCTTTGGCCGCATTTACATTCCAAAAGGTAAACCACGTGGGTGGTTTCACACGTGATCCTTTCCTTAATTGTTTTTTTCAAACCTTGAATGGTCATAACTTCTGTCATATTGCGGCCATAGTTACAGGCTTTACATCTTGCGCATTTCACAAAGCCCTTCTGTGATAACCAAGTTGTTTTTTGTAGATGTACAGGTTTGTTGGAGAAGTAGCTTTGTGTCAATAGTCCCCCTAGTGAGGGTACTTTTCTGTAGGTGACATTGGCCTGTTGTTTGATGAAGGGTTTTAATTCCTGATCTTTCTTAAGGACACCCCAATGTTTATTGAGCGTCTGTTTCACCTTCTGATTCGAGCTGTTAAAATCTGTGATGAATCTCACTGGTTCCACATTCAACTCAGACGACATTTTCATGTTCTTGGGTAGCAATAAGTTCTCTCTTATGGCATTGGTTGCTCTTTCCCGTGCATTCTCTAAGACCATCAAAGGATACCCTCTTCTTTGGAAACGAACCATCATTATAGACATCTGTTTAATAAACTCCTCCTCCTCAGAGCAGTTCCTACGCGCCCGCAGGAACTCTCCATAGGGGATACTCCACTTAAGGGCTTTTGGATGTGCGCTGTTAGCGTGCAGAATGCTGTTGCATGATGTGGTCTTTCGGAAGAGGGTGGTGCAAATTCTCTCATTTTCAATGTAGACCCTTATGTCCAAATAATCCACCACGGTTCTACTGTATGTATACGTGAATTGAAGGTTGAGTGAGTTGATGTTCAAAGATGACAAAAAACATTTTAACTCTTCCTCCTCTTCTTCCCAAATGAGAAACAGGTCATCTATATAACGGACCCAGAGCACCACCCTCTCCAGGTTGATGTTGTTATTTTCTGACCACAAGCATTCTGTCTCCCAGAAGCCCATGGTGAGATTGGCATATGTTGGCGCAAATGATGTCCCCATGGCAGTCCCTTGGTTTTGCCTATAGAATTTTCCATCAAATACAAAGATATTATTGTTCAAACAAAAGGACATCATTTCGAGGAGCATGTTGGTATGGCTCAATAAACTCAATGATCTCGATCTCAGAAAATACTCACATGCCTTAAGACCGTCTGTGTGAATGATGGAGGTATATAATGAAACCACATCAATTGTGGCCATGATGTAATTAGGTTTCCAATGGGTGTTATTAATTCTGTTGAGGAAATCCATTGAGTCTCGTAAGTACGATGGAAGATCAGCAACATAGGGGAAGAGGAAAATATCAATGAACCTCGAGGTGTTTTCGAGTAATGAGCCACATGAACTCACAATTGGTCGCCCAGGAGGATTTTCTAAGCTCTTGTGTACTTTAGGCAGTACATACAGAGTCGGCAGGATTGGATGCTCTGTCTTCAGATAACGCAATTCATCATCATCAATTACGCCTATTCCATGCCATTGTTTTAATTTCTCATGGAAGATCACTTTAATGTCGTTGGTGGGATTAGATTTCAACTTTTCATACTTGGTGGCATCTCCCAACTGTCTTCTGACCTCTAGAAGATATTTATTCCGGTCCATCACAACGACATTGCCACCCTTGTCGGATTGTTTGATGATTATACTTATATCTTGTCGGAGATCTGACAGTGCCCACCAGTCATCCCTTGACATGTTGGTATTTGTCGGATTATTATGCTCTTTTTCTTTAACATAGATGTCCCTCAGGTCTTCTGCCACAAGTTCCTGAAAGACATCTACCCTGTTCCCTGGTGGTAACTGTGGGCAAAACTTTGATTTTCCTTTACATCCACTCCTGGCGGACATGTTCGTCTCAATGCCTAGAGCCACACATACATCAGTTGCTGTTGCATTATCTGGCATAGATTCTTGCTGAGTTTCCTCATTCATCAGATTCTGTATGGTTCTCAGGGACTCAATGTCTTCACTTGTAAGATTCGTGAGTGATGTTTCAAGCTCTGTTTTTGAGAGACGGGTAGATCTGTTCATAAAGTATTTTTTTAATTTTAATTTTCTGCAAAATTTATAAAGATCTACACGCGTAGATGCCAAATCCATGCCAGAGTTAGGACAAAATGTTAATCCTTTATTAAGTAGGTTCATGTGTTTGATGTTCAGTTTTTTGCTGGAAAGATTGATCACAAGGTTGTCTTCCATTGCTGATTCTTTATTTGTTATTTCCCCTTCTTTTCTTTTCCTCTTCCCCTGCCTCTTCCTACTGCGCCTTGTTCAGTTCGTTCTTCCAGTGTGGTTGGGGGTGATGGAGCTCCTCTTCCCCTTGTCGTCATGCGCAACAGTCGCATCTCCCCGGGAAAACCCATCCTTGATCTTCCCAGTGCTGCTCCTTCGTCCCCGAGCTCACTTCAGAGCTTTCCGCACTGGACATTCTTGTTTGGTCTTGCTGCTGAATTTGCTCCATGGATTGTTTTTTGTAATTGGAGTCAAAGCGACGTGCGAAGGTGTAGACTCTACCTGAGGCATAATCAATCCTGTCTCTGTTAAACTTCTTTACTTTTTTTAGCTGTATTTCATTCTAATGCTTCTCAAGTCTTTTTTCCAGTTCTTCCAGAGATTTTTTACCCTCCGCTGTTTCCCAAAACTTCTCAAGGGATTTCTCTAGTGCGGCAATTTTCTCCATTGCCTCTTTAAGTCTCCTTTCAGCATGTATTATTAAGGTCGCCAATAGTTTCATGGAACAATCTGTGGTATCACTCTGCCATTTAAGTAAGAGGTCAGTATCAAGATCACTTAAGGTGGGTAGCACAAAGATTCTCAAACCCCTTGGAATACGTTTGCAATCAATATATTTCTTAAGTGTCACGCTTTCCCACCATTTATTGACTTCCATCACCCTGGCTTGTTCCAGTAGATAGTTATAGTTGGGACCTATTTTCCATAGGAAATCTGCAACATTCTATTTGAAATAACTCTTGTGTCGGTTGACGAATCTTCGTGAAATTTTCAAACTTTATGGCCCGCTCCGGTCCGCTCCTACCCTGAAAGTTTCGGGGTGATTCGTCAAGCGGGGGCTGAGAAAAAAGGGGGGTCCCAAAACGTGTTTTCCCCATTCATTTTCCCATAGGAAACGAACGGAATTACACAAAATTAGGCAAAGAGGTAGTTCTTGGTTCAGAAAGAACCCTTTTTGTTAAATGGTGTAAATCCGTTCAGTAGTTGCGGAGAAATTAAAAAAATAAGAGTCAAAAAATCAATTTCCCATAGGAAACTTTATGCAAGGCTACAGCCTGAACTGCTGAATGGAATTACACCAAATTTGGCAAAGAGGAAGTTCTTGGTTCAGAAAGAACCCTTTTTGTTAAATGGTGTAAATCCGTTCAGTAGTTGCTGAGAAAATCAAAAGTAAAAACACATATATATCTGGGCGGAGCCTAACCACACATGTCATCGTGAGATCTGATTGGCTGTCAGCACTTCATCCTGGAATTGCTGGCAGCCATCTTGGTACCAATATAAATGATAGTACCCCATTGAAATGCATTGTAGTGAATCGAAGATTTTGAGGGTTACCAAAAGGAGAACTATAAAGGGTGATAACAGACTTTAGTTACATTAGAATTCATTTGTTGATGGTACCATACTCATTTTAGGAATTGTGGTGTGTTCTAAGGTGATTTTACCCTGTGAAAAACCTTCTGCTGGGATTTCATGATCATGTTTGAGAGAAAACTATTTTCACATGCTTGTCCCATACAGTTTTGGAAGGTGCTCCAGAAGCTAAAATGAGAGCATATTTTCTGTAAATTCACATTATCTTTCTCAGTCATGTGAGAATGAAGTCTGACATTCTCAGTAAAACATGTACATCCAACAATGGCAGAGACTGTCAGTTGATTCCTTTGTGTTCTACTGCAGCTTCCCAAAGTGTTCTAAAGAACAACTAGAGTGCTAACAGCCTTACTTATGACAAAAGTATGGCACACCTGAAGCCATCTTGATTGGAATAAACTGGTAACACTTAAAACATTTAATTTAAAAAGGAACAAAATGATGGGGTTCATTTTGTCATAGAAATTATGGTTAGTGCTGTAGAAAGAAAAATTAGGACATGTTTCAAGTGTGATCTCAAATATCTTCCTGTTATATTTCAACAGGAGCAGCCTGTCAGTTGATGCCTTTGTGTTCTACTGCAGCTTCCCAGAGTGTTCTAAAGAACAACTAGAGCGCTAACAGTCTTACTTATGACAAAAGTATGGCACACCTGAAGCCATCTTGATTGGAATAAACTGGTAACACTTAAAACATTTAATTTAAAAAGGAACAAAATGAGGGGGTTCATTTTGCCATAGAAATTATGGTTAGTGCTGTAGAAAGAAAAATTAGGACGTTTTAAGTGAGATCTCAAATATCTTCCTATTATATTTCAACAGGAGCAGCCTGTCAGTTGATGCCTTTGTGTTCTACTGCAGCTTCCCAGAGTGTTCTAAAGAACAACTAGAGTGCTAACAGCCTTACTTATGACAAAAGTATGGCACACCTGAAGCCATCTTGATTGGAATAAACTGGTAACACTTAAAACATTTAATTTAAAAAGGAACAAAATGAGGGGGTTCATTTTGCCATAGAAATTATGGTTAGTGCTGCAAAAAGAAAATTTAGGGCATGTTTTAAGTGAGATCTCAAATCCTCTTCTATTTCATTAGAAAATTCTGACATGCAGACTGAAACAATCACTTTCAATACCAGCAGTAGACTTCCCGTTAACTCCTTGTGAGCAGTAGCTTTACTACAGTGATCTAATGAACAACTAGAGTGCTAACATTCTGAATTTATGGCAAATGTGTGACACATCTGAATGCCTTCTTGATGGAATCAAAGTAAAAACTGAAAGCATTTCCTACTGAGGAGACTGTAGTAAATGAGGAAATTAGGAAACTTCATAACAAATAAGTCTCCCAAGATGGCCACCAGAGAAAAAAGAGCCCAAATGTAGCACAAATATCACCCAGAGCTAGCCCACGTATAGCCCAATGACAGAAGTGCGCAAAACACTTTTTATTTTTTTTTTTTGCAGTTTTATATAGTGCAGACTGGCCAGGTATTGGAGTGCTTTACATGAGCATTGGTTACATCACACAAGGACAAATTCATGTTCGTTGACCCCTACACTACCCAAACACCACTGCACTACCCTAAACCCTAAAACACTACCCCCAGCACGACCCCCTTCACTATGCAAACACAACTGCACTACCCTAAACTCAAAAACACTACCCCCAGCACGACCCCCTACACTACCCAAACACCACTGCACTACCCTAAACCCTAAATCTACCCCCTACACTACACAAATACCACTGCACTACCCTAAACCCTAAAACACTAGAACCCAGCACGACCCCCTACAGTACACAAACACCACTGCACTACCCTAAACCCTAAAACACTACCCCCTACACTACACAAACAGCATTGCACTACCCTAAACCCTAAAACACTACCCCCAGCATGACCCCCTACACTACACAAACACCACTGCACTACCCTAAACCCTAAAACACTACCCCAGCACGACCCCTACACTAACCAAACACCACTGCACTACCCTAAACCCTAAAACACTACCCCCAGCACGACTCCCTACACTACACAAACACCACTGGACTACCCTAAACCCTAAAACACTACCCCCAGCACGACTCCCTACACTACCTAAACACCACTGCACTACACTAAACCCTAAATCTACCCCCAGCATGACCTCCCACACTACACAAACACCACTGCACTACCCTAAACCCTAACACACTACCCCCAGCACGACCCCTACACTACCCAAACACCACTGCACTACCCTAAACCCTAAAACACGACCCCGTACACTACACAAACACAACTGCACTACCCTAAACCCTAAAACACTACCCACAGCATGACCCCCTACACTACACAAACACCACTGCACTACCCTAAACCCTAAAACACTACCCCCTACACTACACAAACACCACTGCCCTACCCTAAACCCTAAAACACAATGCCCAGCATGACCCCTACACTACACAAACACCACTGCACTACCCTAAACCCCCTACACTATACAAACACCACTGCATTACTCTAAACCCTAAAACACTACCCCCAGCATGACCCCCTCACAACACAAACACCACTGCACTACCCTAAACCCTAAATTGACCCCCAGCACGACCCCCTACACTACCCAAACACCACTGTCATACCCTAAACCCTAAAACACTACCCCAGCATGAACCCCTACACTACCCAAATACCACTGCACTACCCTAAACCTTAAAACACTACCCCCTACACTACACAAACACCACTGCACTACCCTAAACCCTAAAACACTACCCCCAGCACGACTCCCTACACTACCCAAACACCACTGCACTACCCTAAACCCTAAATCTACCCCCAGGACGACCCCCTACACTACCCAAACACCACTGCACTACCCTAAACCATAAAACACTACCCCCAGCATGACCCCCTACACTACACAAACACCACTGCACTACCCTAAACCCTAAAACACTACCACCAGCAAGACCCCCTACACTACTCAAACACCACTGCACTACCCTAAACCCTAAAACACTAACCCAGCACGACCCCCTACACTACCCATACACCACTGCACTACCCTAAAGCCTAAAACACTACCCCCAGCATGACCCCCTACACTACTGCACTACCCTAAACCCTAAAACACTACCCCCAGCATGACCCCCTACACTACCCAAACACCACTGCACTACCCTAAAACCTAAAACACTACCCCCAGCACGACCCCCTACACCACCCAAACACCACTGCACTACCCTAAACCCTAGAAAAGAAACCCCCACCCCATGCCCAATCCCCTTACCTCTCACTCCTCGTGGTTCCTCTCTCCTCATGGTTCCTGCTTCACGTCGTCTCTGAGGGCGGTGCACGTCGTTGTGAGGAAACGGAACAGCCTCTGTTTCCTTACAACAACATGGATCGTCTACATGTTTTTAGAACGCATGGTCATTTACCATACATACCTTTACAACAAAATTCGTTGTAAAGGCATGCGTGGTAAATGACCATGCGTTCTAAAAAATGCGTAGTAATGACTTCGTGATGTACAACGCATGCGTGGTAATGCATGCGTTGTAATGGTATCGCAAAGTAAAAAAGTCGTTGTAACGGCTGTTTACCGATCGAAGCTGGCCCCTGTTCTTCAGTGAAACGTTTATTTGATTAATTAGGAGGAAGGAATGTGTTTTTTTTACCGAAAAGTGCATTCCCGGCTGTTGTATTGTGAAAGTGTCCGCGTGGCCTGGTTTCACTTCCGTTGAGAGTGGAAGAGTCTGTTTGGATCTAAAGGAGTTCTGTTGTTGGACGGGGCCGGCGCGACATGTCATCAGAAAACATAGCTAATGGAAAGCGTCCTCCCTGAAGTGTGGAGCAGTGCCATGAGAGGTCAACGAGTGTGCGTCCCACCGCAGTATGACCGTACCGCGTGACCCATGTGCCACCTCCAGGGTACAGGAGGCAGAAGCGGCATCGCAGGTCCTCTTGAAGACCGTTGTAGCACTAATTCTACATTTTGGTACTAGGGCATTTTAACTTCGTTGTTCCTGCCAGATACAAAGAGAAGATCCTGTGTTATTCAGTGCCCTCGTTACCTTTTTGTGGGTTGTGGTGCTTGTCACTTCGCTGCCCCGCCGGTGCACACGACTGGGCACCCCACCTCATGTGCCATCTGCAGGGCCTCTGCCCTCGGATCACTGGTTTCGGTTTCTGGAGTGGCAACATAAACAGTTGCTCCCAAAGGACTAGCCTGAACACTTAGGTGAATATCCCCTGCACCAGCATTCCACGGAAATTCTTTCCTAGCTCTCCCACGTCAACGAGGACGATATAATAGCACGGCTCCGCTCGCGACACCGTATGACGTCATCGGAGCCATAAGAGAACCTCGTCGGCGTGCTGACGTCAGTTCCACCCATTTTTTCCGTGCCACCGAGGCAAACAGGGGACCGAGATATTTTCACATGTATACATAGTATAATAAATATATATATATTCACTGAAAAAACCATAGGTTTCAGGCACGTTATAGTTAGAAATTAGCATTGTGGGACCCCCTGAGCAGGCCTAGGGGGTCAGGGTGTTTCTACCCTGCCCCCTTTTTGCGTTTTTCTTGTTTTTCTCACTGCTTTCTTGTGCCTCGGTTCTACCGAGGCACAAGATGGCTGCCAACACTTCCTGATTTGGAGTGTTTATAGCCAATTAGCATGCAGCTTGTGCTCGGCAGGGTGCGCGGATCCTGCGCGCCCATAGATATATATGTGATTTTAATTGTGATTTTCTCAGGAACTACTGAACGGATTTACACCATTTAAGCAAAAGGCACGAGTCTGAACCAAGGGCTACCTCTTTGCCAAATTTGGTGTAATTCCGATCAGCAGTTCGGGCTGTAGCTGCGATGAAAGGTTCCTATGGAAAATTGCATGGGGAAAACACGTTTTGGGACCCCCTTTTTTCTCGGCCCCCACTTGACGAATCACCCTGAGACTTTCAGGGTAGGAGCGGACCGGAGTGGGCCACAAAGTTTGAAAATTTTGCGAAGATTCTTCAACCGGCGCCAAAGTTATTTCAAATAGAATGTTGCGGATTTCCTATGGAAAATAGGTCCTAACTATAACTATCTACTGGCGACCGCCAGTAAATAATGTGTATATATATATATATATATATATATATATATATATATATATATATATATATATATATATATATATATATATATAGATGTATACATATCACTCCAGGTGCCCCAGATCTCAGAGACGCCACTCCACGAGGGATGATTAACAAAACCTTTATTGACGGAGCCACGAACACAGCCCCAACTGGTGTCTATCCATTAATCATGGGAAAGGGAGTTGGCAACATCCGGGCTGGAACATCAAAACATTGTCCCAAATGGCATTCACTCTCCAGTCTCTTAAATTAGGACTTCAATTCCCGGCATACCACTCACTGGAGAGTGAATGCCATTCGGGACAATGTTTTGATGTTCCAGCCCGGATGTTGCCAACTCACTTTCCCATGATTAAGGTGCAGGTGCACCGAAACGCGTAGGGATAGACACCAGTTGGGGCTGTGTTCGTGGCTCCGTCAATAAAGGTTTTGTTAATCATCCCTCGTGGAGTGGCGTCTCTGAGATCTGGGGTACCTGGAGTGATAGATGTACGCGGCAGGCTCCAAGCCGCGGGAGATGCACCGCCTGTAAATGGACACAGGACTGCGAGGCTGTGAATTCTTTCAGCCTGCCAGCATGAGGGATCGAAATTGGAGCCAAGAAAACAGCCCTGAAGCCCACTGGAGGGCTTGGAATACTGTAAATAAATCGGGAGAAAAACAAGTTTGGCAATAATTACGGACCCTATTGGAAGGGTTAAATTAGGACTTCAATTCCCGGCATACCACTCACTGGAGAGTGAATGCCATTCGGGACAATGTTTTGATGTTCCAGCCCGGATGTTGCCAACTCCCTTTCCCATGATTAAGGTGCAGGTGCACCGAAACGCGTAGGGATAGACACCAGTTGGGGCTGTGTTCGTGGCTCCGTCAATAAAGGTTTTGTTAATCATCCCTCGTGGAGTGGCGTCTCTGAGATCTGGGGCACCTGGAGTGATAGATGTACGCGGCAGGCTCCAAGCCGCGGGAGATGCACCGCCTGTAAATGGACACAGGACTGCGAGGCTGTGAATTCTTTCAGCCTGCCAGCATGAGGGATCGAAATTGGAGCCAAGAAAACAGCCCTGAAGCCCACTGGAGGGCTTGGAATACTGTAAATAAATCGGGAGAAAAACAAGTTTGGCAATAATTACGGACCCTATTGGAAGGGTTAAATTAGGACTTCAATTCCCGGCATACCACTCACTGGAGAGTGAATGCCATTCGGGACAATGTTTTGATGTTCCAGCCCGGATGTTGCCAACTCCCTTTCCCATGATTAAGATGCAGGTGCACCGAAACGCGTAGGAATAGACACCAGTTGGGGCTGTGTTCGTGGCTCCGTCAATAAAGGTTTTGTTAATCATCCCTCGTGGAGTGGCGTCTCTGAGATCTGGGGCACCTGGAGTGATAGATGTACGCGGCAGGCTCCAAGCCGCGGGAGATGCACCGCCTGTAAATGGACACAGGACTGCGAGGCTGTGAATTCTTTCAGCCTGCCAGAATGAGGGATCGAAATTGGAGCCAAGAAAACAGCCCTGAAGCCCACTGGAGGGCTTGGAATACTGTAAATAAATCGGGAGAAAAACAAGTTTGGCAATAATTACGGACCCTATTGGAAGGGTTAAATTAGGACTTCAATTCCCGGCATACCACTCACTGGAGAGTGAATGCCATTCGGGACAATGTTTTGATGTTCCAGCCCGGATGTTGCCAACTCCCTTTCCCATGATTAAGGTGCAGGTGCACCGAAACGCGTAGGGATAGACACCAGTTGGGGCTGTGTTCGTGGCTCCGTCAATAAAGGTTTTGTTAATCATCCCTCGTGGAGTGGCGTCTCTGAGATCTGGGGCACCTGGAGTGATAGATGTACGCGGCAGGCTCCAAGCCGCGGGAGATGCACCGCCTGTAAATGGACACAGGACTGCGAGGCTGTGAATTTTTTCAGCCTGCCAGCATGAGGGATCGAAATTGGAGCCAAGAAAACAGCCCTGAAGCCCACTGGAGGACTTGGAATACTGTAAATAAATCGGGAGAAAAACAAGTTTGGCAATAATTACGGACCCTATTGGAAGGGTTAAATTAGGACTTCAATTCCCGGCATACCACTCACTGGAGAGTGAATGCAATTCGGGACAATGTTTTGATGTTCCAGCCCGGATGTTGCCAACTCCCTTTCCCATGATTAAGGTGCAGGTGCACCGAAACGCGTAGGGATAGACACCAGTTGGGGCTGTGTTTGTGGCTCCGTCAATAAAGGTTTTGTTAATCATCCCTCGTGGAGTGGCGTCTCTGAGATCTGGGGCACCTGGAGTGATAGATGTATATATATATATATATATTCTCAGGACAAGGGGCATTTTTGTTCATGTTGCAGGCAGCCAATCAGAGTTCTCAGTTCTACGGGACCCCGCCTCCTGCAGGAGCGATTTGGCCGAAAGAAAAAAATCCCCCTGGACCAATCAGATGCTCTATGCTTTTAAGTTGGGTTTGAGGGACTTTTGTGAGAATTCCTCAAAGCCACCCGCCCAGATATACAAATATGTTTCATCCTGAGGGAAGAGGTGTGGTGCAGCGGCCAGGGTGGCTGACTCCGGAACACCGGGGCTCATGGTTCGATCCCCGGCACCGGCGGCAGGTTAGCCCAGCACCTTGTGACTCTGGGCAATAGCTTGCTTAATCTTCCCGACGGCCCCCAGCACCGGGACACCTCTCCAGAGGTAGCTGTGCGCTTTACAAATGCTGCTATTTCATATATTTCATCCTTAATATCGCAAGAAAACTACTGTACCGATTTACACCAAATTACAAAAAGCACGTGTTCTGGACCAAGATCTAGCTTCCTTGCAAATTTTGTGTAATTCTGAATTCAGAATCATGACGTTCCCATAGTACTGTTGCTGGGCGGCCTGACTCATCCTAGATGGACCGAAAGTTCCTCATCCCCATTATGGCCTGTGGGGGCCATGGTGTGATATTGTGTTATCAGTTTGGATTTAAGGCGCCTTACTTCCTGAACCCTGTCACCCCCTCGTTCGTGGACCAAAATGGTATCAAGCACACAGAATGAAAGATGGTTGCTGTTAACAGCAACAGTACTATGGGAACGTCATGATTCTGCTGAGCAACACAGTTTTAATGTTTTTTTTATATCTTGCTACTGTATGAGTAATCATGCTTTTAACCTCACTATTTGTTTTTTCTTAATGCACTTTAGTTGTATGAACAAATACTTCAAATGTGACTGTTAATCAGATTGCTTATGTTTTTACAGACTTCTATTGAACCTGGCGACAAGTGGAAGGCAAAGGAGCTAAATGTATCTTCCCATTATGAATGAAGCACGAAGATGATGCAAGATTAGATATGAAAGTGTAAAAGTGGTTTTGGACTGGTCTATGGACTTTACAGTTGAACAAGAGCAACACTAGTCGGCAAAGCCCACTGGGGGAGTACTGATTTGGGTTATTAGCAAGGGAGATCTTTGTCGAGATTGAGGCCGAATCATATATGGCACACCCGCAGACCCACTTGGGCAATAGTCTTTTAATATTGTGATGACGAGGGTTCGATGTAATCTGTCATTGGAACAGGGGTTCCTTAAATAAGGTGAGTTGGTTTGGATCACTATGCCCACCGGGGCGGCATTGCAAGTTTCTTGTTACCCTTGACTCGACTAATACAATATTAGCGGGGTTTGTTTTGCTACTGTAACATATGGAAGAGACCTCAGGGGCTTCCATGTGACTATACGATCTCCCTACACCCTTAACTCGCAGATGCGGGTAAAACCATTGTTGTCTTGCTGCTATATTGATTGGCCAATAAAGTTGGTCCAAAACTTTATTATCACACGCGATAGCAGCATAGTCCGGACGACTTGGTGGGTTAAGACTTGTAGACTGAATACCCTCGTGCACCCACTTGCCAATTAAGTTGTATTTGTAATTTGCAGCGTGATTTTCAGTGTTTTTAACTGAATTATGAATATTCACCAAGTGAGAAAAGACGAACTCGATATATACAGGAAGTCTGTTCGCAGTGTCTATTATTGAAAGGTCACATGTTTGTTTTATTTAAACTGTTCTTTCACTGCAACAAAGTTACTCGTGAGCAAGGAGCGTCTGATCCGAAACACGTAGAGTTGTTGTGCCACCATTAAATAACGCTTTGCAAACACTTGGAGTCCGCGGCATTCTGTTTCTTTGATGTTATAAACAGCGTTTGATTGGATCTGTTGGGACCCGCCACCCCGCCGCGTGAACACCGCCGTAAGAGGCTTGGGTAAGAGCGAACTTTGTTGTTGGGGAAAAACTAAAAAAAAAAAAATATATATATATATATATTTTCACTCACAAAAAACAAAGGGTACAGGAATGTTATAATTAGATTCACATTCCCACATAAAATCCTAGAAAATGAGCAGTTCTAATTATACTTACAGTATACTTATGATAATAAAACTAAAACTTATGGCCTTTTGTGTGGGTAAAAGGTGAACCTAACTATAATGTCCCTGTAACCTTTGTTTTTTTCAGTGAATTTGTATGTTTTCTTTTAATGTAAAGTAATATGTAATTGGATCCGTGAGTAGGTACCCGCGGATCCGTGGAGGATCCGTGCCCCTAGATATACAAAGTTTTATTTCTTTATTAACTCCAAAACTACTGAACAGATTTACAGTAAATTACAAAAAGGGCTCTTTCTGGACCATGAGCTAGCTTTCTGACAAATTTGGCGTAAATTTATCAAGCAGTTCGGTCTGTAGTCGTGTCTAAAAATTGCAAAATCCCTAAAAACACTGCATGGGGGAAATTGTTTTGGGGTCCCCCTTTTTCTCGGTCCCCGCTTGATGAATCACCCCAAGACATTCCATGCAGAACTAAGCGAAGTAGGCCACTTTTTTGGGAAAAGTTAATGAAAATTCATCAAACAGCAAGGTTATGAGCAAAATAAAAAATGCTTTGTCTATGGGAAACGTTGGTCCTAAATATAACTACCTACTGGCTATATATATAGCCAGTATGTATATTCACCAAAAAAGACAAAGGTAACATGGACGTTAAAGTTAGGCTCAGATTTCACTTGTATAAAACCAGTGAAATTCAGCAGTTATAGTTACCTGAGCTACCTATAACTTACGCCCCCACAATGCTCTGCTTATATTTTATATAATTCGCAAAGATATGTAGCATAAGGTGCATTATAAGAAACTATATTTATGAGAAAAAGCTCGGACTGGATGCAGCAATAAAAAGTAAGACATAATAATGAGAACAAGATACTTACAGTGATTTAAGTCTCACAATGTGGTCAAAGTGATCTGCTTGTATTTTCTGGATGGGGTTGCATGATAGGTTCCTATAGGCGAAATAAAATAAAAATTTGCCTTGTATGCTTAGGAATAGTTTGGCACAGTTGTATGTTGTTTAATAGCACAACCCTCTGCCTATTACTTGGAGCAATTTCTGAAAAGAAAGTATCAAGCGAACAATTTATTGAGATTACAGCTAGTACATCATTGTAATACTTCATTCCTGTCTAACAAGCATACAGATACTAAATTTAAAAAAAAGAAATGCAAAATTTATCAAAGAACTCTCCTATCCCCACTCTACTTATGAGGAAATCGTCAGATGATTGGCCTAAGGTTTTCCCTTCAATCTGTGGGCAAATTGTTGTGACTACGATTGCATTACATGTTAACCATTCCATGTTGAGCCTTTTGAGCTTCCATAGTTGGAGGTTCTTACAATGATGTAAGTAATAGAATGTGGAGACAAGAAGGATCTAAGTGAGACAAGAGCTGGATGCATTCGCTGCCTCTCTATACCTATATTGTTCCGGGGTAATTTTATTGAAAGAAATCATTTTGAGAACTCAACCAAGTCCACATCTTTACAAATTAGCGATGGGACTGGCCCGACCGACCTTGGTACAGTCTTTCTACAGTTTACTACAGCAGAACTGCATTAGAGAATTCCTAACATTGTAAAGAGTGTGAGGGGAATTGTGACTGTAGTTTGGGACAAAATGCCACACTCTTCATCGCTTATGCCCTACTATGCACAACTGAGGGATTCACATTCCGGATGAATTTCAAAATTCAACAATTTGAAGAGATGAAAAACTGTAAGTTGAGCCTGCCTTTTTTTAAACGGGTCCAACACTCTAACGCGCACTCCGAGCTGCTTCCTCCTTGAGCGCACTTCCCAGTGAACCACTTCCTCCTCGAGCACAACAATCCTGTGCACACTGCCTCTAGCGCCACTCAGCCATGCTGACAGAATACCTGACAGCCTGACCACAATGCAACATAAACTTTAACATTATTTGTGGCCATCTTCAATGTACCAGCTGTGCTCTGCACAGAGCTATTCACAACTCATACTCCAGCAACTACCCATTTCATACTTCAGGGTTAGCACTCAAGTTTATTACATAGTTCGATACTTTCCGATGCCTTCATTCCGGCACGAGTTTTGGGTATGTGACAATTTGAGACTGCAACAAGATTTTACTGTCGCATCAGTCGCATGTACAGTTTGTTATAGCTGTACCACAGCAGTGCAGGTACATGCATTGTACCGACAAATATTAGAATAGCATTTTGGTAAGAAAAGTTTTATTTAAAGTTGGTTACTATGGCCTCACTTTTAAACCTTACTCCACCACATGCTTTTATTCCAGCTTCTGGTGAACCGTATATAAAATGGGGAGAATGGCGAGAATTCTTTTTAAACTACATATCCACTCTGGATGAAGATGATGACTTTGCTCCTGAGAAAAAGAAAAATATGTTGTTACATTGTTTGGGACCAGTTACTTTAAAAATATATAACAACATTGGGGAAAAGTCTGACAACCTGAAGTCTGACAAACTGGACAGGGTGATGTTTTTACGAATGCACTGGAGGACCTGGATAGTTACTTTGCACCACAGTCTGCGTTTGAGTCAATAGATATAAGTTTTACCACTGGAAACAAGGCAAAGATGAATCAATATAGAAATGTGTTTCTGCTTTAAAAAATCTGGTGTTAACTTGTCATTTTGGTTCGCTACAGGACAAACTAATATGTGATCAAGTGGTGATGCATGCCTCTAATTCATGTGGTAAAAAAATCTGAACTAATGGGTAGATGTGATAAACCTGTGTTGATAAAAGAAATGGAGAAGGAAGACAAAGAAACTGTTGCCAAGGTTAAAACGGGAAAAAATGTAACACAGACAATAAAAGAAGCCAGAAGTCTGGAAATGTACAGCAGACATATTCTAAGAAAAATGCTTAATCGACTGTGTGTTACAGATGTGGTAACAAAGGCCACTTTGCAAATTACAAGAAATGCACTTCTGGGGATAAAAGGTTTACTGGTTGTGGTGCGATAGGTCATTTTTACAAAGTGTGTTGCAAAAGAAAAGACAATACAGTCAAGTTCTTGGATGAGAATTTTGACTCAAATTCAGATTCAGAATCCAATAAAAATGGATGAATGTGAGATGAATATGTGTTTTGAGCATAGATGACAGTGAGTCATTCAGAGAATTAGGGAAGAAACCTATATGTAAGATGACACTTGGTGGGGTGAAAATGTCCATTGTTGCAGACTAAACCTATATGATCATTACTAGAAAAAGATGGGAAGAAAAATTTGTCAAGAGAATTGGTGAGCATCTGGAGGTGTCAGGCATTGCACCAAAAAGTTTCACCGTTAAAACCATTGACTTTTTAGGATTCAGGAAATTACTATTTGATTTCAAGGAGAGACAGGCTGAATGTAAATTTCATATATCTAAAGAAGGCCCATCTGTTTTGGGAGGGATCAGGGTGAGTTGCATATAATAATGATTCCATTAGGTCTGAGCCTGTGTTGGTGTCTTGAGACAAGGAAAACGAAGAATTAATAGAAAAGTTTCTAGCGTATTTTCAAGGAGATTTTGAAAATTGCAACTGTTCCAACATATGATTGTGCTGAAGGAAGATGCTGGGCCATATGTTCACAAGGCGAAACAGATACCCATGACCATCAGGGATGAAGTCCTGACGGAATTGCAGAAACTACAGTCTAATAAAGTCATTGAACCCATAGAGTCCTCTGATTGGGTCACACCACTTGTGGTGGCAAGACATGCTAATGGGAAGATCTGAAAATGTGTGTACCTAAGAGATTTGAATAGGAATATTTTGGTTGGCCAGTTTCCCCCACCTAAAATCAACTAATTATTGTCTTTGACTAAGAACAGTGAATGGTTCACAACTATCAACCTTACTTCTGCCTACAGCCAGGTCCCACTACAGCCCTCAAGTAGGAGACTTACCACGTTTAAAACCCTTTTTGGGTGTTTCCAATTTGCCAGGGTACCTTTTGGACTTGCTGGCAGCGGCTATGTTCCAAAGGTTAATGTACTAATTGTTCAAGGGGGTGGAGAATGTCATTTTTTTTCAAGGTGACATACTGTTGATGGGGAAAATCAAGAAGGATCATGAACAGAAACTTGAGCAAGTTTTGAGCATTTTAAATGAAAAGGGTCTTACTGCAGAATATGGGAAATGCAAGTTTTCAAGGAAAGAGGTAACATACTTGGGCTATATGATAAGCAGAGAAGGAATAAAACCTAAGACAGAATTGTTGAATGCTATAGCGAATGCTCCTCCTCTGAAGAGTAAGGTTGACGTAAGGGTGTATTTAGGTCTTGTGGAATTTTACTCAAAATTCATGAAGAATTTTTTGAGTAAAACGTATCACATTAGGAACTCTTGAAAAATAAGAACAAGTTTGAATGGATGAGTGAGTGTCAAAATGCATTCCAGGAAATAAAAATAGATATTTGTCAGACTCCTCCCTTATGTCGATTTGACCCAAACCTTAGAAGCATAGATACCACAGATGGAAGTAGAAAGGGTATAGGAGCAGTTCGTACACAAATGGACAGCAGATCAGGGAAGGAAAATGTTGTCACCTTTGCCTCATGTTCTCTAACTCCAGCTGAGGAGAAACATGCTGTAATAGAGCATGAAGCTCTTGCGTGTGTTTGGGGCCTGGAATACTTTAGGGAATGTATTTGAGGTTTGGCTGTTACATTAAGAAGTGATTATAAACCCTTGGCGAATATCCTTACTACAAAAGGATTGAACAATGCTTCTCCCCGTTTAGCGTACTTATCTATAAAATTGCTGGACTATAACTATGAAGTACAATATGTACCAGGTGTAATAAACAGAGTGGCAGATTTTTTGAGCAGGGTGCCAATGCCTTTGAAACAGGCACCTATGGATGAATGTGAAATTTTGTGTGAATGATGAGCATATCTCTACTGATAAGTGGTCAGAAAAATTAGCACTTGGGAAAGATTTGAGGAACTTCTGGGAAGTTAGAAATTGCTTTCTGAAGTAGAAGGCAAGGCTATGAGAAATGATAGAGCAGTTCCACCAGAAGGGGGTCAAAGGTAAGATTTTGGATATTTGTCATGAAGGCCATTTAGGTATTACTAAGACCAAAGGAAGGATGAAATTGTTGTATTGGTGGCCTGGAATGGATTTAGCAATTGAAAGGAAAGTAAGAGAATGCGTTAGTTGTAATGATTCAGACAAGACACAAGTAACCCTGAGGCCACCTTTGTGTCCAATAAGTAGTCCCAACATGCCTTGGGAAAGAATTGGCATTGATATACGGGACCTATTCTTGAGAAAGAAGATTTGAAATATGTCATTGTGGTGTTTGACCATTTCTCTAAACGGCCAAAAATTGATTTTGTTTCTAAGGCAGATGCTGCAGCAGTTTCTTGATGGCGTATTTCCAAAGGAGGGCTTACCGAAAATTGTCATCATGTTTTTTTGGGCCCGGCAATGACATTGTACATAAAACCACATCTGTTAATCATCGTGCTGGAAATGGCGCCATGGAGCGCTTTATAGGATTATTAAAGGCACTGTGCAGTTAGCTGTTAACTCTGGTCTAAGTTGGGGGAAGGAAGTGTTGCACACACTTCGGGCATACAGAATCACCATTGTGGGTCAACAGGTCACAGCCCATTGGAATGTTGAGAAGAGAAGGATTTAAAGGAGACAAGATCTGGATGCATAAGCTGGCTGGCTGTATTGTACCAGGGTCATTTTATTGAAATAAATCATCTTGAGCACTCGACTGATTGCACATCTTTTCACAAATATGTACACTATATGCTAATGAATCAAACCTTAATGGCAAGTTTGTATTTCTGTGAGTTTTCTATGTTGCAAGGATTCAACCCCATAAGCTCAGTTTCTGCTAGTCAGTAACTAGGATTGGGTGAAAAATTAGCAGAAAGGCACACTGAGCAAAATCTGCAATATATAGGTTATCCTGCTGCGCACAATTGAGCTAAAATGAAAAATAAAACACCCAAAATTGCTGAATAGGTGTACCACAGAAACAAATGTCTTTCAAGTGTCACCCACCTTAAGTTTCCAAAATTCCCAATCTGCCTGCTGCCATCTGGTAACGACCTGTAGTTCTCCATTTTGGCCCATTGTGTGTGGATGCGCATCCGGGGATGTTCGTGAATATGTCCTGTGATTTGCCCCCATGTGTCATAGAGAAAAAAAATCACCTATCCTTCCTAATGACCACCCACAGCCCAAATTGGGAGAGCAGTTTGTAATATATTGCATGAACGTGTAGTGAGAATTTGTTTCTTAAACTAAGCTTGTCTGCAATATTTCACTTGTTTGCGCTTAAAGAAGTATGCACCTAGTGAAATTTTAGTTCCCATTCACAAGAGCAAACATGCATGATACCCCAAAGTCTACCACCTTTCTATACTTTTAGAAAATATGTGCCTCTTCTGTTGAAATGTTCTTATTGTGTATTCGTTCCACACTAATGCCCTTCTCTTCTGTTTGTAATAATGTAAACTGTTTTTCTCGTCCCCTCCATTCACCATTTTTTAGCAACCATAATGTTAACATGCTTACCATTGTAGTGGGGTGCAGGAATTTCAAAGCTAATATGAGATAATATGTGCAGATGACTAACTTTGAATCACACTTAATCGCTCTTCATTGAATATCTCCAGATAAAACATCTTACCGTGAATGTGGGCCAGAGTAATTTTCCTTTTTAGACAAATATAAAATACCACTTTGTATCTACAGTAATCTACTAATTTAGGCCTAAAGCCACCCATACCCCATCTCACAGGCTATTCTGCTTTCTATAAATCAATTATAGGTTCAAGGTGATCAAATAATTTACCATGTGGTTCAAAACCAAATTTATTAAGAAGTGAAAGAATTTAAGTGAAGTGGTTTTACCTAGCCATGTATATTTAAGTAAATGTGAATTTTTCTCTGGAATACATTCCTCCTCATCTCCCTGTATCCTATTTCTTTCTCTTGCATCTTTGCCCTTTTGAGGTCTTGGCTAGCAGTCCCTATTTTCAATATGCAACATACGTGTATGGTGTGCTATGTGTTATCTGCTTGCCCAAATTGGATGTCTTTGTTTTCTATCTCACATTCCAAAAAGGTATTTCCTCCCTATACTTGTGTTTGTCCTACTCAGGAGCATTTTGGTGTTACAATGCTCTTATTGGCTGATGTATCGTTCCACTACTCCTATCAGACCTTCCTTTTCAGTACCTGGGCGGGACTATTTCCTTTTCCTCTCTCTCACTGCTCCCCATACCCTCTCCCCCACAACCCCGCCTAGTGTCTTCTTGCACTCCATCCCTTTTGTTTTTTATTACATGCTGTTTTACACTTTTTGTGCCCACCGCCCTATCGACGAAAGACTATTTTAAATTTTAGTTTTCAATACTTTCAAGATGGCTGTCCACATATGCGCATATATAGGCACGTATGGAGGACAACTGCTAATTCTTTTGTTTTATATTAACAAATGCCATCTGTCAGACAATACAGCCTTAGGGTAGTCTTCTCCCAACTTTTTGCTTGCCTCCCTACATTTTTCTGACCTCGTTTTTGCTGGTATCAGAACTCTGTTGCACTTTACCACTTCTAACCAGTGCTGTAGTGCTTGTGCCCTCTCCCCTAAACATGGTAACATTGGCTCATACCCAATTGGCATATTTATTTATAGGTTCCTTGTAAAGTGCACTACATCTGCAGAGGGCCTGTAAATTAAATGCTACTAGTGCTCACCGCATCACTGGATTCATGCTAGCCTGGCTGATGAGGGGTGATACCCCGAAACCTGTCCCAGGATGCTTGTTTCTGGTCCAGGGAGGACCTGGCTTGGCAGTTCGGGCTGGACTGTTCCCATGAGGAGCAGGGTAAAGACTGATTTGCATATGGCTGGGTACAAACTGGGGTGGCTTGGTGAGCAAAAAAAAGATGAATTAAACCTAGATCTTTGTGACTGAGGGTGAAAGTTTGCATTGCTCAGCATTCTGTCCATCATTTGTTCTTTTTGCTTTTTGTAGCCCTAAGTGGGAAAGGTATGCCCAGATGTGGGTCCCATGCCCACTGTTCCACTGGATTCAAGCCGCCGGGTCGATGAGTGGTGATACCCCGAAAACGGTCCCAGGATGCTGGTTTCCACATTGGGATTACCTTATTACATCTTTTAAGTGTAATTTCTAATTGTGAAGAGATAGAGATAGACTTTTCAAGTTTGGTGTGTACACTTCAGGACCTGTGACCACTCTGCCAGAAAGAAGAACTGCTGAAAAGACTGTCGCCCTGATGGACTGCTGCTTTGCTGGACTCTTGCCTTGCTGTGATCTTGCCTTGCTGAGCTGCCTGGCTGCTTGCTGTTCTCTTGCCTGGGTAAGAAGGACTGGACCTGCATCACTTGAACCCAGAGTGCCTCCTGTTTTATGGCTCAGGGATATCAAAGACTTCAAATACCTGCATCTACATCAGGACTGTGAATCTGCCCTGTCATGTGGTTTCCTGGACCCATGGAAATGAGGCCTACAGTGCTTCTAGATCCAGAACCCACACATTCTCCTTGGATCAGCGCATTTTCACCTTTGCGTGAGTCAGAACCCAGCGCATCCTCTTTGTTGCATGAAGCAGACTCAGCGCATCGCCTTTGGAACCAGCACATCACCTTCAGAAGCGACTCATCGCCTACTGCAGGAGAAGGAGCTGCACATTGCATTCGGAACCAGGGCTTTGCTCTCGGAACCAATGCATTGCTCTGCAGTTTCATAGAGACAACCGACACATCTTGTCCACTGCCTGGCTTGACACCGACACATCAATTTGGCTGCACCTCGCATCTTTGTTGACGACGACGTATCCCGGATCAAGGTACTTTGTTTTAGTGGGCTCAAGTGGGTCCCTGTATCTGGCCCCCGCTCCATTATGGTAGGCCTGAACTTTTGACTTTGCCCCGGTCTAGCGCGGCCAGATAACCCATTTAAGTGGTTATTGCTTCTAAGTGCCATTTTACATTTATTCTTTGAAAATTCCTATCTCAACTTCTTCTTGTTGGATTTTCGCTGTTTTGGTCTTGTTTTATGTATAAAATGTGGAGTCTTTTTGTGGTGTTTTCACTGTGTTACTGTTTGAAATGTTGCACAAATACTTTACACGTTGCCTCTTAAGTTAAGCCTGACTGCTCTGACCCCAGCTACCAGAGGGTGAGCACAGGATAATTTAGGGTGTGTTGTTACTTACCCTGACTAGGAATGTGGGTCCTGCCTGGACAGGGTGCATACCTCTGCCAACCAGACACCCAATTTCTAACACCATCTAAAGCTGGCTGCCGCGAATGCATGCACATCCGCCACCATAAGGGCAATTTCCTGGGCAAACACTGGCGCTAGAGCAATTTTTACACAGCTCCTGTGTCCGTTCTACCACCTATTAAAGGGTGTAGCTGACCCCACATGGTATTCGTACCAGCAGATATGATTATTTAGAGCTTGGCCACTGCCACTAATTTGACTAATAACTAAGGACAGAAGCTGACTTGATGAAGGTCACGTGGTATGTGAGTATTATTTGTCTCACATCAGGGAAAGCTTACATCTGTGAAATATGACCCGAGCTATCAAAATATGTTTGTTACAGAGGAAACAAAGAAACATCTGACCTATACAGAGCTACTGTATTCATTAGAGGCCTAATTGTTTTTCAAAGAAAATTTGAATTTTTAACAATGATTCATAACATTATCACATTTGCTTGAATGACAGCGTTAAATGAGTTTGTGAAGATCATCCATTTCATAGAGAACTAAAGGCCAGATCTATCAGCATTAGGAGTTGTGATTTCCAATTTACGATTCATACAGAATCACAATTTGGAAATCACAATTCCTCATGTATAGCAGTTTTATTTTTAAAATACCGATTCCTAGTGGGCTGCAAATCGACTTACTCGTGAATATTAATGAGGTAGGTTGCCATTTGCGACCCACTAGGAATCACAGCCATCACAGGGATGGTGGCCTGCTGGGGTCAGCAGACCACCATGACTGTGATTGCTTTTTGATAAAGTAATCTTTTTTTTCAAAGACAGCCCATTTTCCTTAAAGGGAAATGGGATACGTTTCAAATACGAAGATGAAATGTTTAAGTTTCATTTTTAAAGAGTAGGTAGTGGTGAGTTGGACCACTACCCATTCTTAAAAAATATTTTGTTTAATATTCTCAAAGGGGAAGGGGTCAGTTGTGAATGGGTTACCATCAATTTTGAATTGGTTGTAAATTATTACTGTTTTGCGACTGGAATTAAGTGGCAAAAATTAATACATACCACTTCGATTTAGTATTTAGAAGGGATGCCCTAAAGATGCCCCTTCCAACTACCGAATCAGTATTGGGTCGTAAATGCAAACTGTAATTCAGTAACAAGTTACAGAATCACAGTTTGTATTTTGTACAATAAAAAATGATTGTTTTTGTGGTTGCAAATGGCCCAATTCTGCGAATCGGGTCGTTTGTCACCTCAAAAAAGCTTTGTACATCTGGCCCGATTGCATGACCATTGACGTTAACATTTAGCTTTATTTGCAAAGGACTTGGAGGACTTGGATGCCTTTGTGCAACTGTATTTGAACATCAAAAAGGTCCCTCCACTTTAGCAGCCGTGGTTGGCAAGCAGCAACGGCTTGCATTAAACAAAGGGCCTGCAGAAAACAACTGAGCGCCATTTTTTTCTGCTGTGTGTCTAATCCAGTCATTTAACAATTACTGCAAGTGCAATAAAATTAAATGTAAAATATAATACTAAAACTTACAATTGAGAGAGGTCCTTCAAATCTTTCAGTAAGGATGGTGAAAATATTTCTATGCTGTTGTCAGCCAAATCTCTGTGAAAACAGGACCAAAAAAGTCTTGATTGCAAAACTATACAAGTAATATCAATTGGTAAACATTTGTGATTTATACTGGGGGACTGTGCCGTTGTAGTTGTGTAGAATAAGCATAATTGGCAAATCAATGATATTTTTCAACATACTCCAACTAAAATAGAGGTGAACAAAGCACCGGAAATCTACACACACGTGTTATTCATGCTCAGTGCGACAAGCTGTGTTTTCAGTTTGGACTTAAGGAACTGCTTCATTATGGTAAAACTTGTGGAATGCCGCATGAGAATGACAAGTGGAAATCATGAAGCCTTTTTCTAGTAAAAATGGTAGAAACAGTCGTATAAAAGCAAATCACAACATACAGATGTGTAAATTATGTGTAAATGTCAAAAGAAAAGAGATGTATAGTTCACCTGTGTATGCTATGTGTGAGAAATGTGTGCTATATGTGTGCATTTTGCACATGTCAGTTGTGCATGTGTTGAAAAAAGTGGGTATGCCCAGTGTAGTGTCAGAGAATGGCCAACAACATGCAATGTAAATTTGCTTTACACCGACAAAGCAATCCAGCACAAGGAATTAACAAACAATCAGGAATGCAGGCGCTACATTCAACCTAACACTTAGGGCTTCATTAGGATGTTGGTCGGATCGCAACCAACAGGCCGTCGGTTGCGGTCCAATTGACATCTGGTGCCGCAGTCCGACCGCTGCATTATGATGAGCGGCGGTCGGAGGAAGTGGGCGGAGGGACTGACTGACACTTCTGATGACCTCAAAGAGCCCGTCCGACAATCGGTCGGAATGTAATACCCTTCAATAGGGCGGTGCCTGCTCAGGCACCGCTGAAGGGATTACGATGTCCCTTTCAGACAGGCCCTCTGCATAAATGTTTATGGACCTGAGTGAATTGTGTGGAGAGCAGGATGAACTGAAGCAATCAATTCAGTATTTAAATGATGCGCATATAAAGTGTGGAATGCATGAAAAAAATATTTTGATGGAAAAAAATAAACTTTGAAAGATGTGAAAATAGCATACGTTTCCTTTCCCTACGCATTCCATGCATTGTGCATATTTTGGTAAAATAGATGTAATCCTCCATTCTACATCAATGCAATACATCTATGTGAACACCTTATGCAACACTTACATACCTGTTCTCTGGGCCACTAATGCCCCTGTTCCTTCAGTCGACAAGGTGCTGGTATTCTATTCCAGTGTATTCACCTCCCACTCTAAACTCCTCCATCTACCCTCTCCTCCCTAGCACCTATCCACAATGTGTGAAATCCACATTTATCATATTGGTGTTCAAGAAATCGACGCCTGATCTCTCTTTCTCACCTAAGTATCGCTCAGCCTCCCAACTCTCCTTCATCGCTAAAATGCTTGATTGTCTGTTGTTCTATCAAGACATCCTCAACACTTTACAATTTGGTTTGCTTTTCACCGCCTGCTTGCAGCATAGGCTTCCCTCATACATGTGTTCAGCTTTCTTATTTCCTTCTTCTCCATGACAGCTCAGCATCATTCAGCTTGGGTGACCACCCCAACCGGTTAACTTCTCTCGCCTCTCTAGGTATCTCAAGCACAGTGCTGGACTGCTTATTCCACAATGTTAGAGCGGCTCCTTGGATGTCTTATGGTGCTCCTCACCTTCCCAGCCAGTGGGCGTACACCCTGGCTTGATCTTGGGATCATTCCTTTTCTTGCTATGCTTTGTTGACAACATCTCTTCCTTTTGCTTGTCCAGTGACCTCAATACTGATGACAGCCTGACAGTGGTGCTGGAACAATGTTTAGAAAGGAGGTGCTGACCCGTAACCTCACATTACTAAAGGTATAGAGGAAATGTGACATTCTGTATTTGAAAACAAAATAAAATACTGCCAGAAGAAAAATATTTGAAGGGCCCCGTTATTTTGCATTCTCCATCTAAACTATTTCAAATTTTATGGGGGTTCTGCAGCACATCCAGCACCTCTAATTCCTGCACCATCCAGACTGATGTTCTCCTTCCTATGCCTCAACTTTTTCATTCAAACTAAAGTTTCTTACAGTATTATATGTATGAGGTATTGGATGGCCCACCGTGCCCTATTGCTAAGCTGAAATCACATGCTTCCCTGCATCCTCAGTCAGGGCCATTATGCACACAAGGAAACCAGGATTGCAGTGGGCCCCTCATATCACTGGGCCCTGGTAAGATTCCGCCTAAAGCATTAATGATATCTATGCTCCCGCCCGCTGTCTCTTAGCCAATCACAAGACACTTCTTAAACCCCCCATAACCTCTCTTTAGACCTCCTTTCCTCAACACTGCATTCATTTAACCTCAATCACATGTCTGTCAATAAAGGACCCTTTTCCCCATTCAGGTTCAGGTCCTCTAGACTACAGGTACACTTCCAGCAAATTCTGTGACAAGTCCTCCCTTCCTGTCAGCAAGTCTACCCTCAGTGCCCGTTTCCCAAGCCTTCAGATCTTCCTCTGCTGACCTCCCAAGGGATGACTGACATCTCCCTGACTACGGCGCCTGGCGCAGGAGCTCTGTATTCCCCTGCCAATGTTTGCCCTGTTTCTTGAAAATCATCAAATGCAAAACTACTGTATCCTTCCACTCAAATGCTCATGCCATTATGCACCGCCTTAGTGTCAAGGCCCTTCACGGTAAGCCACTGCAGCCTGCACCACCCATTGCCCCTCCTGTGCTGCCAATGACAGTATCAACACAACTACTAAGCATCAAACTCCTACAAGTGTGACAATTCAGGCTATTCCAGGCCACCCAAAGCTATGATAATGGCATGAGCGGCAGGTAGTATTAATTTTTAATGTGTATTGTCTTAATAAACACGATTGTTGTGCACATCTCAAAACTATACAGACAGCTTCACATCTGGTGGCCTGTCACTAGAGCCGGTACTGACAATTAAGTGCCGGTGCCCAGCACTGGAAACCACCGGCTCAAATTAAGCACTGCGGTTATACCTATATCAGCATCCCTGTCCCAATGCGTAGTTGCAAATAAAATCACATCAAAGCATGAGTTGCACGAAAATGTATGTTAAATGCCAAAATGTGTATGCAAAGCCTACGTCCATGCAATTTTAGCTGTGTGTAAGTTACACCAAACATATGCTAATCACTTCCTAGATGCTCATCTGATGAATGAGACTGATTTTCCATCTTTGCACAAGAGTTACAGAGATGCAATTACAATATGTTCTGTACACATACAAGCTACACCTACATTGGTGATTTCCTCTTTCTCAGGATAATACACTGACTGCCTGTTCTGTTGCAATTTCATCGTCATACAGCAGAAAAAGTATTTTGCATTTGTGATTTTTGTGGAACTTACAGTTCATCTAGGTTCCGGAGCGGCGAAAAGCAATGTGAACTTAGAGTTCTGATCTCGTTTTTTCTCAAAACCCTGTGAGAGCAGAAAAATAAAAATAAAATTATTGCTTGCATAAAAACGTTAGAATTCAACCCAACCACTGCTTTGTCAAAGATGAGTCCAGCTCCGTTGCTTTTGTTAAGTCTTTAAGTAAATGTGACCTGGTGCTACACGCTGAAAGATTCACAGGATAAGAAGTCGAGAGTAAAGCGTCAGGTACTCAAATACAATCCAAAACCATACAATATTTCTAAACATGTTCTATGCACACTTGCCTCGCAAGCATTTTTGAAACATTGGCAAAATCTTTATGGACAAAATGTGGCAGAAATGAGTGAACCTCAATCAGGGCCGGTCCTAGGATTTGTGGGGCCCCGGGCAGGATAGGAACATGCGAGGCCCCTCTATTTTGCATAAGATGTATTGTCACAGGAAGTGACGTCATAGGAAGTGTCAACTGAACATCCATTTTCTGGTACTGTTGAAGCAGCTTTGCAAGAAGCTACTTCTCTAAAGTGGATATCACTGAGATGGCTACAAATACAAATAATAGCCCTGATAAAATACGTGCAAATATTATGTGGAAATATAACACGTCAAACGGTGTTGAAAAGCTAGGCCTATATCTCTCCAAAACTGATGCTTCCAGATTAGTGCATGATTAAAATTCTAAGACAGATTGTCACAGTGGGTCTTCAGGGGACTCCCCGATCCTCCTGTTGCACCAGTGAAGTTCAAGGTTAAAGCATTTGGTTTTAGCAGGCATGGTCATCAACACAAAGGGATACTTTTACGTTTGGGTGAGCGACCTGCAAATGCTCCAGTAATCAACAGAAAGCACTGATTAGAGAAAATAAGAGGATGAGGTGGCAGAGAACATATACAGGTAGGGTGGCTAATATATTGGCAGGCAGGAGCACCAAAAGCTGGACCATTCACACAAATTGTATGCCTAAACCCAGCAACTACTCTCTAACTTCTTTTTTAAGTGATGAAAAGAGCTGAACTAACTAAAAGATATAAAGATGAGATGGCAATAAAGGGACAAGAATGTGCATCCAGGGAAAACAACTGCCAAAAGCTACAATGGGAGCCAGTCACTCAACAGACAAGTAGTAAATTAAAGCAACAAAACACAAAGGATTTATTATAGCAGACTCAGTGCAGTTTTCCCTTACAAGGAAATCAAATCTAGTAGTGTGGAATATGTTGGTGCGAGGTGGTGTTTGAATTTCAAAATAAAGCTCCCATAATTGCTGAAATTTGCAGTTTTAAAGATTTTAAGCCACATTTTAAGTAACATGTCCTTAATATCTGAGAAGACACTTGCCAATTTGCGAAGGGTCCAGACACATGTCGTTCAACTCAAATTTAGCCTAAGAAATAACAACCAAATTGCACCTACCCTCAGGTAAATCCACTGGTCTTGATGAAAGAGATAATTGAATGCAAGATCCTTGAAAGACCATGTCCATCATCCAAAAATTACTCCAGTCATGCCCCACACTACCTAATTAAACACTTTTGGTCCTTCCAATCGCCAAAACAAGATTTGCCTTCCTAAACCTACTAGCCACCCACTCTCCTTGGCTCAATGACTGGCTAATGACTCCATGTGCATTGATGAGACACTTACTCCTCAGTCAGCTACCCTCTGCAGCCCCTTTTCCTGTACACTGCCCCTTCTTCTCATCTCCAAAGCAAGGCTAATTCAAACTGTACTGCTGAAAAGCATCAATTTCCTCAGGCCTCACTGACTCTCCTTGAGGTTTGGGATAATTTGTTGTGGGAAGAGGCTCACATCATCGTGTGCTTGCCCAGGCCTGTCCATTGTTATTCTGCACTTGACAGTGATCAGGCTATCTTTGGGAGCATGACCAGACTGACCCTGTGCAGCAGCCTGGTAAATGTATTTTAATACTCTTTGGGGCAGGATAACTAGTGTGTACCACATATGGCTCTAGTTTCTTGGACAGTTAGTGACAAATGATGCACTGTAAAACACATTGGAGCAGATACCTAATATGCCTTCAGAATACTTTTGCAAGATATTTGTTCTTCTTCATCTTTCCCTTTCCTCAGGGTGTTTTGTTAAATTACCCCAAATGGTGCAGATAATGCACATTTCTTTAGTTATTGTTCTGTTGGAAGAGATTAATGAAAATACTACACCAAGAGGGTATCCTGGTGCTAAGGGATATCCAAGGGAAAGGTACAGACTATACTAATGTATGGAAAAACCAGTTTTAATTTTCTTTTCGTGAAGATTTAAGATGCACCATAGCTCAAGACTGAGACATTTCCAGTCCTGTGATGCTAGAAAGAAGGATCTACCTCCACTATGATCCCTCTTAATTTTAGGATGGCACATGCATGGCTGTTACAGAGTGTAGGATTCTGGAATAAATGGAAGGAATAATACCGTGCTGAAGAATGAGCGGTCCCTTTTATGCACTGCATAATGGCAAATGGATAGATCGTTTGGTTGCTGGAAATAGCAGAAAGATTCATAGAAATGCTACAGCATCTAGGGCAGCCTCTGATGAGAAACCTAGCACTGTTCTTTATGTTCTGAAAGGAACCAAATGCAAAAGGTGGGAAGTTCAAGACAGGGAACACTTGCGTAATCTGGTTGTGAGAAGATAATTTACTGCACAACAGTCTTGCGGAAGTGACGGGTGAAAATGCAGGATTTTGTTTGCATATGGATGTAGTAGAAGTAAATGACACACTGTTTGTCCAAACAAGGAGAGAAGATGTTGGAAAATGAATCCAAGATTTTTTTATTGGACCTATTTCCATTCATGCTCTACTCTTATTCTTGTCTCTTCTTCAAATCTTATTTTGTGGATTCTGCCCCTCTTTCATAAATCTCTCTGCTATCCCTAGCTTTGTTGCTTCTTTCTCAGTATGTCCCTCTTATATCCCACTTTCTCCTCCAAGCTGTATGCCTCATCTCTCCCCCTGCCTCTAACTTTTCTCACTGATTGTGGCATTCTACATCCACCTCTCACCATTCCCTCTCTCCTCTCTGTGTAAGATTTCTTGATTGTTCCACCTCTCTTACATCTACATGTCCCATCCATGTACTGCCTTTCATCTCTCATTTCTTCCTCCAGCCTCCTAGTGTTTTTTTGCTGGTCTGCCCCTTTACACCCACCTCTCCTCTTTACCTCCCTGCCTCTTACCTTGTCTCACTGTTTCTGCCTCTTACATACGCGTCTCTCTTCCATGCTCGACACTTCACTTTATCTCTACTACTGTCTCTTACCTTTCTCACTAATTCTGCCTCTATTGCACCCACCTCTTACCTATCTGCTGAACACTTCCCCTCTCATCTCTTCGCAGTCTCTAACCTTCTCTCACAGGTTCTACCTCTCTATAACCTACCTCTCCCCTGCCTCTCTTCCCCAGCCTCTTACCTGCTCTTGGTTGTCCTACCCTCTTACATCCAACACTCACCATTCCCGCTCAATGACACTTAAGTTCTCCTGATGGTTCAACTTCTCTTATATCTACCTCTCCTATCCTAGTACTGCCTTTCACCTTCCATTGTTATCTCCAGCCTCAACTTTGTTCACTGGTTCTGCTCCCTTTATGTCCACCATTCCCCTCCATGCTCTACTCTTCATGTTTTATCTCTCTCTCTCCTCTACCCTCCATTTGCTGTTTCTGCCCTTGTAGCTTCCACTTCTCCCCTATATGCACTACTATTTATCATTCTTCTCCCCAGCCTCTTACCTTGCTGCACCTCTTGTGCCATGACACAATACAGGACCCTCCAAACCATCAGGGGCTCCCATTCAGCCCAGGGCCAATGAATGCCTGTGAGATGTGGGAGACTCAGGGGCCCATCATCACATTCTGCACAGAGGATCCCATCATTTTGTGTTACGCCACTGCTCTCGTGTTACTTTACATCATTCTCTCCCCTTCCATCCTCCCACTCTCCCCAAGCCTTTTACATTTCTCTTTTGCATGCTATTCATTTTACCTAACCAAGATTCTTCCCTTCTCTCATTGATTCTGCCATTACATACACATCACTCCTTATCCATCTCAGTTTCCTTAAGCGTCTTGTTCTATATAGCTGTTTGGCCCTTATGTTCAGCTCTCACCTCTCTGCTGTACTCTATCATCTCCCCCACCTCTTACTTTCTTTTATTTGTGTTATCCCTTTTAGATGTGCCTGTAGGAAAGTGCCCCTTTTTGCATGGTTGCCCCCACTTTTTGTACTTGAACTGAGTGTGCCCTGGGTTCCTGCCAACCAGGTTCCCAGGGTCTATGTACTTTCCCTAAACTGTACTGTTGCAAAACCGAATTGGCAACTCTCTGGCAACATGTAAGTCCCTTGTAAAAGGTACCCTAGGTACCAAGGGCACTGTGACAGGGAAGGCCTCTAAGGGCCTCAGCACTTATTGTGCCACCCTTAGAGGCCCTGTACCTTTACACACACACACTGCCATTGCAGGCTGCGTGTTTTGGTGCAGAACAAAGTGAAGAGTCGACCTGATACACATCCCTGTGTGCCATGCCTACACACTGCCCCGGCATAGGTAAGCTACCCCTCTAGCTGGGTGCACTATACCAGTGGTGAATGTACAGGTACATGAGCCCTGTACCCCTACAGTGTCTAAGTCAATTCTTAGACATTGTAAGTGTAGTAATGCCATAAAGAGTATATGGTATGGGAGTTTGTCATTACTAACTCCACAGCACCATAATGGCTTTACAGAAAACTGGGAAGTTTGGTATCAAACTTCTCAGCACATTAAACCCACCCTGATGCCAGTGTGGGATTTAATGAAAAATACACTCAGAGGGCATCTTAGAGATGTCCCCTGAAAAACTACCTAACTCTAGTGTCCTGGCTGAGTGGCTCCTCGCCAGCTGCCACCACCAGACATGTTTCTGGACCCCTGGGTCGAGAGCCTGCCGATCTCGGGGTCCTGAAACAAGGCACATCCTGGGTCGAGGTGCCAAGCCTCCTCCCCCAGGATGGACAGGGTCCACCAAGGAGAAGCTTCAAAGGCTTGCCGCCTTTGTGAGCTACCCCAGCCATTTGCTGCTCCCAGCAACTGGCCCCCACCAGTTCTGACCCCCATTATGGGCAGGAGAATCAGCGGGAAAACCAAGTTAGGAGGAGAGGTGTGCCCACCTTTGCCAACCCCACCCCTCAGGTGAGGCAGGCTAGGTGAAGCGCAACTCTCAGTCCTCGCCATTTTCCAGAAAATGGGGGGACCCAACCAACCAGAGTGAGGCTTATGCTCCCCTCCCACTAGAGGGTGGCATAATAGGGGGTGTACCCAGCCCAAGGAAGGGACCCATTGACCCCGACCTGTACCTACCTGTATCGCCCCTACATTTAGTATTTAGGGGCAACCCTGGACCTTGCCTCCTCAGACAAGAAGAGAGAAGAAGAAGGACCGAAGAAGCCGTGCTGAAAGAGAAAGAGGAGGACACCAACTGACTTGGCCCCAGCCACCGGCCTGTCCCGACCTCAACCTGCTCCAGTGAAATCCCGGTGTGTCCTGCAGCCAGCAAGCCCCAAGAACCCAGAGGACCTGCCCTGCTTTCCAAAACCAGACTTTGTCTCCCGTGAGCACCGGATTTGCTTACCCACAGACTCTGGCTCCGGCAAAATCCGCGAGTCTGCACTATTCTGCACCCGACGCCCATGGCCCGAGTTCGGGTGGCCCAACACCAACCAGCGATCCTGACCTGGGATCTGGTGATCCCTGACCTACCTTTCTGGAAGATCCCCCCGACCGCAACCGGAGCCAGTAAGAAAAACCTGGTTCCAAAAGACACCCCGGCACCCGATGTCCCACGGCCTTGGGTGGCCCAACCGATGGTGTCCCGGCATCGCAAGACATCCCAACTTACCTCTCCAACCGGTGGTTGCCTCCAGAAGATCTTCGTTCCCGAGCCTGCGGTGTTTGTTGCAACCGGAGAATCCCAATTGAAAACAACAGAGCACCCGACGCCAAAACAGCACCCTGCACCCGGCTGCCCCTGTGGGTGCATCTTGTGTGCTAAATCGGATCCCCTTTGCCCTGAGCCTAAGTCCAGGAGCTTTGCTCCCACAACCTTGTGGCCTGCTCGTGAGCAGCCACCAACCAGAGGCCCCTTTTCCCCCAATTGGATAACATTGGGCCTCAGCACTCTGCACCTGGCCGCCCTAGTGCCACTGAGGGTGCTTTGAGAGTGCATCCTTGACCTTGGGGGAACCCTGGTTCTAACTTCAGAAAACCAACTACCAAACCTAAGTACTTACCATGAAGTTTATAACTTTGTTTTCTCCCCTAGGACTGCATTGACTGCTTTCTTGTGAAAATTGTTCTGTGTGGAGTTGGTTTGTATGAAACCTTAAGAAAATGCATAGATACACAAACTGATTTACTTACCTTTTGTCTAGGAAATGTCCCAGTGTGATGTCTAGGCATATCACACTGAGTAGAAAAAGTAACTTGAAAAGTAATCTGAAAAGTAGCTCAAAACGTAATCTGAAAAATAATTCAAACTGTTTTATAAACAAATGAATTACCTGTAAACAAATCCAACTGCATTCAAACTGCATTCAAATTGCATTACACAGCATAATTCTTGCAAAGTATTATTATACTTACCTGTACAAGGCCTGGCTTGGTTCTAGAAAAATAAAACACAACTAAGTAATATTTTTATGCAAACAAATTGGTCTGAGTTCAGTCTCTGAGTGTGTGACATCATTTCTTGCCTGAGTGTGTACAATAAATGCTTCACACTACCCTCTGATACAGCCTTACTGCTTGCCCACACTACCACAAATAGAGAGTAAGGTGCTATCTACTTTTACCTCTGCCTACCTTTGGGGTTCCACTGGACTCTGTGCACACTATACCTTACTTTGGTATAGTATATACAGAGCCAGGTTCCTACAGTGCCTCTCCCTCGATACTTCTATTAAAAGCAAAAGAGGACACCAGACTTCCTTAGGTGTACCCAGGAAAACTGGAATTAGGGATTTCAGATGTGAACAAGCAAGATGCCGGGGAGTAGTGCTACCTTTTCAGATGTGTAAAACAAGTAATGGTGTGTGGTGTGAAGGGTTATATAACTGGAGTTTATCTTGGAGGGTTCATTGCACTCCCCTTGGAGTGGTAAGGATGGATGTGGAGTCACTTCTCCATCCCGCCCCCCAACTGAATGTTATCATCTCCACTATTCTTTTACAGACCCAAATGTTCATTATTCCTTCGTTTCATGTAAATTACATGAAAGTAAAAAACACTAAGTGCTTATACTTAGCTGGAGTTACTATTTATGTTTAACACTTTTTATGTTACTTTTGGATGCACATGCTTGTTTGGAGAAAAAAAAAACAATAAAACAGATTTGTAAAAAAAGAATAACCTCTCTCTCTGTTTTCTGCTTTTCTCCCTTTCCCTTCATTGGAAGTGAGCAGCGCCTATTTTTTTGCGAGGTCACTGTTTTTTGTTGTTGTTGTGAGCCCTGCAGGATGCTCTGCTTTTCATTCATGCAGGGGCAGGGTTCACTTCACACCTCAGGCCAGTTCAAGCATCTGCCTAACCGCTGTTATCATGCAGATGCAGCGATTAGGCTAAGACAAAGAGGTGCCAGTAGAGGACAGCCAATAGCGGGCAGAAACCCAGCCCTGTCCAGTCTGCCGCAGCTGAAAGGGATGCAGGAGTCATATTGCCCTTTCAGCCCAAGGCAGCAGGGCCCAGGAGAGGGGGGCCCACCCTGGGTCTTTCATACTTCACCATGACTGCGAACCCCAAGGGAGGGGGCTGCCCACATGGAACTCGTACAATGGCACATTTTGAACAGGATGAAGAACTCGTGGGGGGCCCCGTCGTAGATAGAAGGCTGTGGGGCCCTGGGCTGCTGCCCACACTGCCCATGTCTAGCGCCAGCCTTGACCTCAATCCCAAACTCAACCCCTAAAACATAACCAGGCCGGCCTTCAGAGTTAGCGGTCTGCTTCTTCATTTAAGCGAAGGCAGCGGGAGCTGTATCACGTGACACTGAGTTCCACCACTTCTGCCAGCTGCTACTGTGAAGTACTAAGCTCATGTTCAGTCCATCACTTTTGCCACACCCACTTGCATGTGCGGGTTCTGGGTGCATAAAGCTGTAGCAAGTGCTGGACAAGGGCAAGGGGCAGCAGGTTCCCCTATAGTCAGAGTGCTGATTGCAATTATTCTCATTAGTGGGAAAGTCTTCATGAAGCCTCTGCATCCTTCTCTTATAGTGTGAAAACAAGCCTTTTACCGGGCCTGGGTAATGGTGATGCACATGGCCCTGGGTCATGGAGCAGAAGAGTGGCAATATATAGTTCTCATCCTCCAGTTTCCTGGAAAGCTGTGCTGTGCTGTGCTGAGTCACGTGGCCAGGTACTCCTCAAGTGGGAACCTGCAAGGTGTGACAAAGTGATTTTGTACTGGGGAGTTACTGTCTTTGTGTATATGTGTCACCTGTGTGGGCGCCTTTGTGTGAATTTCTGTGAATGCATCTGTGTGCACGGAATTTGGGAGGATTCCTTTTGTATAGTGTCATTGACTGGCAATGTATATGTGGGAGTGCGACGACCTCAAAGGAAATGACTGGCAATCCTTATGGAAAAACTAGGGCACATTATGGCACTGACATGAATGTGAGATTATATTTACGCTGCATGGTATTGACTGCCATATTAAGGATAGCTGAAGTACATCATGGCATTGACTGACTTGAGGAATGAAACAGAAGCACAGGCATCTGTGTTCCTAGTCGACTCCGACATATTCCTTAGTCCTTATAATTTCCCCGTATTTTCTCCTTTTTGCCACAGTTTCAGAGTCCAGGGCCCATGGGATTCTGGGTTTATCAAAACTATAGATCTAGTGCTCCTCCGGGGCACCCTTGCTGTATGCTGATATTGAGCAGACCCTTAAATGGTCTCCCTACTCTCTAGTCTTGAGGGGGTATCCCTCTCAACTGATTTGTCTTGTTCCTCGAAGGCAGAAATTTGTACATTTTGGGGTGCAGTAGCTTTACTTAGCTCAAACCATGGGTCAGAGCTGATGCAAAAACATGAGGTGGGACCAGAGGCCTTCAAAAAGTGAGTCAGGTTACGGTGGGGTAGATTTGTCAAACTGTATGAGCATGTGTGCAGCCACCAACTGAATCCACAATTGCTGCTATTGGGACTCCCACTCTCCTGTGGACATGCTCCACCAGGGAGTAGGAAGCAGCAAGAAGCAACAGGGAGCAGGCAGCATTGACAACCATGAGAACAACATTTCCATAGCAAACTGTTCTGCCGAACGAGAACCAGAACCAGCACTAGGAATGTGTGGTGATAATTTGCAAGTGATCTTCACCATCTCCTGTTCCAACACATGCTTGAGTTCCGCTCAGGATCAACATTTGTCCCTCAAGAGCAGGATTGAGGTGACCATCTTGGGGGGCCTGAAACATGAAAACTCTGCCCATCGTATAACCCCCCAGCCACTGACTAACTTCAATGAAGGACCATAACTCATGTTCTACTTAAGCACTACTGAAGTAGCTTACACACCTCAGGAGAAAATGTTTCCTTGCAGAAAGCCAGGGCAGCATGAGTTATCAAAAGCGGGGTTGCTACTTAGGCAGCCTTCCGGTTTGTGGCAAAGATTTTTCAGTATAAATGCTGTGCACATATATCAAACACTTAGCAGGCAAAACGCAAATGTTTTGAAAATGTATTTTTCCATTTGTAAACTGATTCTACCTAATGTAGGCCTGTATTTTAAAATGACTTAAGTCAGTTACCATTTTGTGAATTGTGAACATTTTCTAGTCAAAAAGCTGAAGTAACATTGAAAAATCTATATTTTTTCTTGTTTCTCATGTAGAAAAGAATGTTTTGTTCTTTGAGATTGTGGTGAGATTTCTTAATTGATTGAAGGCCTTTTAGCTGCACCTGCAAGCAGCCCATATGTCATATCTGCTAGTTTGAAGGTCACAGTGGAAGCTTGCTTTTGAGAAAGTTTTGTATCTTTTAATGAGACTGAAACTGTATCTTTTAAGAGTGTTTACAACCTTCAGATTCAGATGCTGTTCAGATTCTATTCAGATTCCCTTCAGACTCTCTCTAATAATAGAGTTTCAGATGCCTTTTCACTTGCATTTATGACTGCCTTTAGATGCAGATTCCCTTTTCCCTAACTTAGAGCAGATGTTTGCTACAGCCTTCAGAAGCTTTCTGGCAGAATTCCAGTATGTTGATTTTTCTTCTGATTTTTCCGACTTTCACCTAGCTTAGCAGTGTAGGAAGGTCCTATTTATGGGAGAATTGATTTGCTCCATTCTATCTGAGACAACTTTATAATCGTTTGTCATTGCTTATATGATTTTGAATTGCTTTTAATATATTAACTAATGCATTCATGTATCGGCTATTGAATTACAATGAATCCAGATGATTTGAGTTGTAACTTGGCAAATCTTTTAATCAGCCTTTATGGTTTAGAACTTCAACTTTCTGGGCCTGATTCACAAAAATAAACCTACGCTCTTGTGTAAGTTTACTCTTTTTCGGTATTCACAAACAAACAATTTAATAGTAACTTTATCAATACTCGGGGTAGTAAGGTACGCACATAAAAAAGATAGGCATGTCCTATCTTTTTATATGCGGAGTTCTCCGCCCCAACTGCGAAGCCACCGCAGTCATAAAGTTAATATTAAGTCGTTCGTAAATAACGAAAAAGAGTAAACTGTAAGTTTACCTTTATGAGTCAGGCTCTGCATGTCTTCCTTGTGGAGCCAGTTATTGAACTTTATTGAGTTTGATGTCAGCCTCAGTCGGAACTACAGATTCATCAGAGGGCACTTATTTGCACCGCAATTTGTACAGAGCAAAGTGCTCTAACACTCGCCTATATCCTATGTTGCGCGTATCCTTTTTTGGTTTCATGTATGAACTTGGTAAACTGTCAGCTAAAGCACAGCAAGGACTGAAGACTGTTTTTTAGCACAAAGAGAGAATTGATCTGTAGCCTAAATGTTAGACCTGGCACCATTGGCGTGGGTCTCCCTTCCATTTTTTTGCTGTTGCCTCCTGTGTTTTTGCTGTGTTTTTGCTGGTCTAGATGCTTTGGGCACTTTGCCACTGCTATTCAGTGCCAAAGTGCAAGTGCTCCCTATTGTAAATTGTTGTAATGGATTAGTGACTCCATGATTGGCCATTTGATTTACTTGTCAGACCCTAGTACAGTGCAACATGTGTGCCCAGGGCCTGTAAATCAAATGCTGCTGGTGGGCTTGCAGCACTGGTTGTGCCACCCACAGAAGCAGCTTGTAAAATGTGGCTCAGGCCTGCCATTGCAGAGCCTGTGTGCAGTCTGGGACTGCCATGTCGACTTGCAAGTGCACCCACTTGCCAGTCCCTAAACCTTCCCTTTTCTACATATTAGTCACCCCTAAGGTAGGCCCAAGGGTAGGGTGCATTGTATGTGAAAGGTAGGACATGCCCTGGTCTGTGTGGCATGTCCCGATAGTGAATTACAGCCAATTTCGTTTTTCACTATTACAAGGCTATCTGTTCCCATAGGCCAGAATGGGCAGTTTGATTATAACATCTTATAATCCTAACTGCCCTAGGAACAAGATAGGAAAATAAAGTTTAGTATGCCTGAACTCAGAATGTTAAAATACATCTTTTAGTGTGGGTGATTTTTACATTCTGTGTTTGAAAATACCACTTTTAGAAAGTAGGTATTTTCTTGCCTAACCATCCAGTATGCCTCTGCTAGGTTTGTGTATTCCATGTCTGGTTTGTGAGTGACAGGGGGCTGGAGAGAGCCTTGGCTCCAGCAGTCTGATGGGTCAGGGCTGGGCTGAATAGGCCCTGCATTGAATAGAGAGTAGGGGGAGGAGATTTCCTTTCAGCTCCCTGAGCCTTCATAGAATAGAGAGGAGGGGGAGGAGTTTTCCTTTCAGCTACCTGGGCCAGGTCTGCTTTCAACAATGCTGTCTCCACCTCCTGCCAGGAAGCTGCACCAGGGAGGACAGAACTGGTTATGGCTGGGCACAGACACTCTCTGCCTTCAGAGAACAAAGGATTTAGTAGTATAAATATTGGGGCCCAGAACTTTAGATCACTTCTGGGAATCAAGACGAACCCTTTGCCAAGGAGAGAAACCAAGGAAGCTGAAGGAGGAGACTGCCCCTGTGCTGTTTGCTGTTTGGGGTTGGCCTGCAGTGGTTTACTCATTGCCAAGGAAAGGAGAAAAGGAACTTTGTGTGTACTTTTACTATCTTGAGGAAGATCTCCAAGGGCTTGAAGTTGAGCTTGCCTCCTGTTCTGAAGTCTCAGGGACACAAAGACTTCACCACCAGCTCCCCCTGAATTTCCTTGCTGGGAATTCTACCTGCAGTGAGGTGCCTGCTGTTGTTTTGGGCCCTCTGGAGACTGCGTGTCGCTGGGAGTTGGAAGCGCAACGCAACGAGGAAGAAGCGTGACGCCGCCGCAGCAGTTGCCGTCGCATCGGCGAAGAAGCGTGTCGCCGCCGCAGCTGTTCGCCGTCGCATCGCCGAGGAAGCATGTCGCATCACCGGAGAAGCGTGCCGCCGCCGCAGAGGTTGCCGTCGCATCACCAGAGAAGCGTGTCGCAGGGCCTGTCGCGGCTCCAAAGTTCATCGATTTCGCCGCACGGCCATCGGGCTTGCACGCACCACATCCACGTTGTCGCATAGCATCAAAGACGCCATTTTGTCGCATCACACCGGATCGTCGCATCGCATTGAGGCACCATTTTGTCGCATCGCTCCGGATCACAGTAAGAAATAGACGCTTCGCCTCCTCTCCGGTAAGGAACAGACGCATCGCCTCCCCTGCGCTGCAGTAAGGAACAGGTGCGCCACCTCCCCCGAAGCAAGGAACTGACGCATCGCCTTCCCTGCGACCCTGTTTGTTTTGCGTTACGCATCCAAGGAACTTTGAGAGTAGAGTGTCGCATTTACCATCTACATTGAACTAAGCTATTTCTACCATCTGAAAGTCATATTTTTATTACTGTATTGTGGATTTTTGTTGTTTGGTCTTGTGTTAAGTCTAGATAAAGATTACTTATTTTTCTAAACTGGTGTGGTGTCCATTTGTAGTGTTTTCACTGTATTACTGTATGTGTTCACAAATGCTTTACACACTGCCTCTGAGATAAGCCTGCCTGCTCATGTCAAGCTACCAAGGGGGTGAGCAGGGGTTGTTTTAGGAGTGTAGCCCCCTTACCCTGACTAGAAGCAAGGGCCCCTACTTGGTCAAAGGTACCTACCTCTGCCAACTAGAGACCCCCATTTCTAACACTAAATCATATGTGAAAAAATATAGCAACCCCTAAATATACTTTAGAACTTTGGGGCATATTTACAAGCCCCTATCGCCACCACAACGTCACTTTCAGTGATGTTGTGATGACGATAGGGGCTTCGCCTTTTTTACAAGGCAGCGTTAAGCCACTTAACGTGGCTTAAAGTTGCTTTGTAAATAAGGCACCCTTTCACGCTGTACTCAGTGTGAAAGGGGAGGGCAATGGGTGTTGCGGTAGGCGTTTCACTGCAACACCCATTGATTTTGACACTGCCCCCTATTTACAAGTGTATAGGAGGCAGCGCCAAAATTAAGACCAGGGAAAACCTGGTCTTAACCTGGCGAAACAAGGAGAAATGCTTTATTTCTCCTCATTTTTGCTGTTTCCATGTGTGCTGCCTTGTGCAGCACACATATATGCATAATTGCAATTGATTGTGTATGTACAGGAAGGTGACCCTTCCTGCACATAAACAATCCAAAAAAAAACCCCATTTAAAGATTGTTTATGTGCAGGAAGGGAGACCTTCCTGCACATAAACAATCACTCCCCTCTACGCAGGCACCCTTGCACCAAAGTGCAAGGGTGCCTGCGTTAGCGCTAAGCAGCTTAATTTAGTGCCAGCGCAGGGGAAAATGCAGAGCTGCACCATATTCTTGTGAATATGGTGCAGCCCTGCGTTGCTAAAGTGACGAAGCATGTCGTTAGCCTTCTAGGCTTAACGACATTCTCCGCCAATATCTTTGTAAATATGTCCCTTTTGTACGGAGTGGTAGGCAATGGAACAAAGCCACTCCTAAGTACATCGGAACTTTGGTGCAAGGTGTAAGAGATTGGGTTAATGGTTGAGGGCAGTGAAATCCTACTGAAGCAGCAACCACAATCTTTGTCAGGGTGAAGTCACAAGCAAACCCCAAATTAACCTGTGCTCAGCCCTCCGGTAGCTTGGCACAGAGCAGTCTGGCTTAACTTAGAGGCAATGTGTAAAGTATTTTTTGCAGCACTTCATACAGTAACAAAGTGAAAGCACAACACAAGAAAAATCCAACACCAATGTAGAAAGATTGAGTAAATTTTAATAAACAAATCAAGACCAGTACGAGAAAAATCCAATCAGTAGAACTGGAGATATGCAGTTATAAATATGTCAGTGATAGAAGCACAAAGCGCCAACTGTGTTTATATGGTCTCCCCGGCCGGGACAACTCACAAGTTCAGGCCGGCCTCAATGGAGCATGGGCCAGTTACAGGGACTTAGTTGGGCCCGCTGAACAAGAGCATCTTAAATCCTGGTTGCAGAGCGTTGCGAGGTCGCCATCTAGGATGTGTCACACAGCTGAGGTGATGCGAGGACCAGGTCGGAGATGTACTGTGCAGTGTTGATTCCAAGGAGCTGTGAGACTGTGTACGAGGTCCTGCGTCATCATTGAGGAGGCCCTCGATGGGGGATTGTTTGGGATGTGAAATCCTCCGCCGAGGGTGCCTCATGCTCTGGCTGGTTCTGAAGAAGCTATGGGGCTTGCTATATGAAGTCCTGCATCGTTGTCGAGGGTGCTGCAATGAGGGGCTTGCAATGTGAGGGCCTGCATCGCCGATGAGTCTCACAGCGGTGGTTCCATTGAGGCTGCGGGCTGCGAGGGCGATGCAAAGTCCTTGCGGTGGGAGAGTCCTCATGGCAGAGGCAATGCGTAAGTTCTGCTTGGGGTTGCACCACGCAGCAGAGGAGATGCTTCAGTTCTATTGGATCCACAGATTTGCTGGTAGAGCACCTTCAAACCCACTTCCAATGGTCCAGGACTGGGGTGGCACCACATGGCAGGATAGGACTCACAGTTGCAGAGTCCAGGTGCTGGTTACAAGTGACTAGCCTTTGAAATCAATCTAGTGGTCCTTGGTACAGGTCGCATGTCCAGTCCTTCTCACTCAGGCAAGATAGCAGCAGGGCAGCAGGTCAGTACAGCAGTCCTTCAGGGCAGCAGTCCAGCAGAGTGACAGTTCTTTCAGCAGCGCAGCAGTCCTTCTTCCTGACAGAGTCTTCCACAGGTCCAGAAGTCTATTGAAGAGTTGGTGTCTGAGCTCCAATATTTATACCTGGTGCCTTGTTTGAAGTGAAAGAAACTTGTGCTCAGGTCTCCTGTCTCCCCTGCCCTGGCTACAGACTAACTAGAAGGGGTATGCAATCCTTTGTGTGAAGGCAGGACACAGCCTATTCAAGTATAGGTAGGGCTGTGCCCAGCTCTGCCCCCCATGCTGCCAGTGATGGCCTATCCAGGCACACCTAAGTTCTCTATTGTGTGTTGCTGTTAGAAATGGAGTTTCTGGTTGGCTATGGTATGCACCTAAGCTAGGCAGAACCCACCACTCTAGTCAGGGCAAGTAAGTTGCACACAAAAGATAACTTGTGCTCAACCCCTTGTTAGCTTGGCACAGAGCAGTCAGGCCCACAGGTAATGTGTAAAGCGTTTGCGCAACACACTCACACCCGTAACACAATGCATACACCACAAAAGAGACTCCACAAAGGATTATATAAAAAATACCATTATATTATTAACACATTAGGATAAAAAATGACATAAATAGTAGGTGTTCTTTTCCAGATATCAGAAATCGAAATAGTGCTGGTTACCTTGATAAAACCAGGGCAAAAACGATCTACATCACACAGTTAATTTTCAGATTATCATTGTTTAAAAACAGTGTTAATTGTCTTGCACCAAACACAATAAAAACACCAGAATTTGTGTTGTAATCTGTGCCCAAGGGGCAATTGCTAGGATAACCTATTGGTGTCCGGTTCACAACAAGCCTGAAATGATCAAAATCTGTTAAGTGGTTTCCAACGTATTACCGTTTAAACAACTAGGGCAAAGAGCAGTATTTAAATGAGCTGGGCTTTTTCTAGAAGCCTTACCGTAATGCTCTTACCATAGGAATGACAACAGTGGTTGCTGTAGAGATGCCGAGGTCCATAGGAAGTCTCGAGTGAGACAGAAATGCGGCCTCATGAGGTTGCGGGACAGCTGTGGAGACTGCGCTGCCCCGCTATAACAGTACCTTTTGGTAAGAGCTGGCACGCTCCGCTACTCCTTCAGAGATCGGACCAGGGCATTGGATCAGCTGGTCATGATGCTTGTGGGCTGAGCGCTGCTCCTTCGGTGCTCGGGTCGAGTACATCGCTCGGCTTATCGCTGCAGATTGTCGAGGTTGATTTGAACTGAAGGCGCTGCTCTTCATGCGCTTGAGCAGGGGAGAGCATTTCCAATAATGTGGAAAGGTTGTTGTCAGAAAGAGTGTTTCTCCTTGGGCTGGGAGGAAACACTGGGCTGGAAACAAGAGCGCTTCGCTCGAGGGCGAAACAAACGCTGATTTGTTGAGTGTAGCTGCATGTGGGAGATCTGTGATGTCCGTCAGATCTTCTAACAACAGGGGGCAAGCCAACAAGCCCTTGGAGAGCAATTTGGGTTCCAGTGCGGGGGTCTGTTACTAGTCCTCAGGAAAGAAAGATCAACAGGCGGCGGGCAACTCAGCAAAGCAGGAAAGCAGTCCCTTAGAGCAGTCAGTCCAGGCAAGGTGGCAATCCTACAGCACAGCAGTCTTTACTCCAGCAGTTCTTCCCAAATCCAGGAGTCCACCAGTCCAGTAGCACAGCAGTTGGTCTTGCAGAGCTTAGTTACCGGGCCCAAAAGTGTCTAACATCATGGGGTCAGAGCTCCTGTACATATACTCAAAATGCCTTTGTTTCAAGGGACAACTTCAAAGAAAATCTTTTAAGTGTAACACAAACCCCTTTCAACCCAGCCCTGGCTCCAGACATCAGTAGGGGGTAAAGGAGCCCATTGTGTGAGGGCAGGGCACAGCCTAAACAAATGTAAGTGTGCCCCGCCTCCCTCTCTCCCAGCCCAGGGAGACTATCAGTATGCAAATGCCTCTACTGTCACACCCAGCCCTTCCTGTGTGGTGGCTGTCTGGAAAGTATGTATACAGTGTAGCTGTCAACCAGACCCAGACGTGGATTGGAGTCAGGCTGCAAAGTACATAAAGTTATAAGCGCAGAGAAATGTCCACTTTCTAAAAGTGGCATTTCTAAAATAGTAATAAAAAATCCAACTACACCAGTAAGCAGGATTTCTCACTACCGTTCTAAACATACCAAACATGGCTATGCTACTCCTTTCACATCAGGATTTACCACTTAAACATATATTTGGGAAATCCCAATGCTACCCTATGAGAGGAGTAGGCCTCACAGTAGTGAGAGACAAAATAGGGTGCTTCTCACTACCAGGACAGGCCACACAATAAAGGTACATGTCCTACCTTTTACTTACACAGCACCCTGCCAATAGGGCTACCTAGGGCCTAACTTCGGGGTGACCTATATGTAGTGAAAGGGGAGTTTAAGGCTTGTCAAGTAGGTTTAAATGCCATGTCAAAGTGGCAGTAAACTGCACATGCAGGACCTGCAGTGGTAGACCTGAGGCAGGTTTGAAAGGCTACTTCTCTGGGTGGCGCAATTAGCACTGCAGGGCCACTAGTAACATTAAATTTACAGGCCCTGTGCATATGGTATACCACTTTAAAAGAGACTTCTAAGTAAATTAAATATGCCAAACAGGTGTATACCAATCATACCATGTTGAAAGGGGAGAGCACATGCACTTTATCCCTAGTCAGCAGTGTTAAAGTGCCCGGAGTCCTAAAGCCAACAAAAAGAGGGTCAGAAAAATAGGAGGAGGAAGGCAAAATGTTTGGGGATAACCCTGCAGAAATGGCCAGGTCCAACAGTGGCTGTCTGGGAGGAATACGCAAAGACCAACTGCCAACTATACATAGTCATGTGACCCAGAGACAGGAAATGTAGGAAAATGGCAACTTTCTAAAAGTGGCACTTTCAAAATTGTAATTCAAAATCCGACTTTACCATCAAAGAGGATTTTTTATTACGATTCCAAAGACACCAAACATGAACTGTTCACCTGTTCCCATTTGGAAGTAATACTCATTAAATATGATAGGGTAACCATGATGGAATGAAGATCTTTATGGCCGAAGGATGCTCCCCTCCCGGGCCCTCACCAGGGCGCAGTAAAGAACATAGGCATTAAATTCGATAGTGCCCTCTCCTTCCAACCACAGATTCAGGCACTGATAGGCTCCTTCTTCGGGCTGCTAAGAATGCTGAAAACTTGTCTGCCCCTTTTTTCAGAGTGTTCCAAAAAAACTGTAATCCAAGCATTGATAATTTCTAAACAGGATTACAGGAATGCTCTCTACCTAGGTCTCCCAGAGTACCTCCTTGGCAGACTTCAGGTGGGACAGAACTCGGCAGCCCCGATGCTTCTCAATCTTCCCCTGAGAACACACATGTCCTCTTATCTGAAGGCCCTCCATCAGCTTCCCATTAAAAAAAAGGATCTCGTTTAAATACTTGGTCTTGGTACACAAAGCTCTTCAAGGCTCAGGGGCAGGCTTTCTGAGGGAGAGGATTCATGACTACGTCCCACCTAGAACCCTATGTTCTTCTTCAGAACATCTGGTTAGAGTTCATAAAATTCGTTGGCTCTGAACAAGCGGTAGATCCTTCTCCTATCTTAGTCCAGTTACATGGAACAAACTCTCTTGGGAGCTACGTACTGCTTTCAATCTCCCCACTTTCAAGAAAAAAATTTATGACATGGCTCTTTCAACAATCTTCATAGGCCAAACTCTCTGGGTGCCGTTACGTCTGTTTAGCGCCGGGACACTTGCTGAGAGCTGCACGCCATATAAAACTCATTAACATAACATAACAAACAGGGCTGATCCCCGCTGTTCTCCTTCCAACAGGTCGGTGGACTTTGGGGGTTGGATTTGAGAGGATCAGGAGCAAATCATCAAATGAAAAATAATCACAATCTCTAGCTTAAGTTCAATCAATAATGAGAGTACATTGATGTTTTAAAGGGTTTTATTGTTCAAAGTTTAGTAAATCATCTTTTTTCAAAATCATAACTTATATATTCGTATTAGTTTCAATAATCAATCAGTTACAGAAATTGATAAAAAGTGGTTAATTCAACGTTCTAATAAAATGCATAAGCGTGTTCCATAAAGGAAGAGTCCCTATATAATTATATAGTTGGGCTAGAAAGGTGTCAGAAGGAACCCAAAAAGAGTTCAAGTTCATAAGAGCATGAGATCAAGCATAAAGTTCAAAATTATTCTAAAGTCAATAATCAATCAAAGCTGAACTTCCCATAAAGAGAAGTTCAGAAAATTCGGTAGAGTCTCAAAACAATAAGGAATAAGGCAGGGTAAATGTGCAGTAGCAGTAGCAACCGCAACCGCAACCAGCAATAGGGTCTGGTTGATGGTCTGGGTAAAATCGTTAGCCTACTCTAGGAACACATACTGTTATAAACAGTCGAGAATGATGTTGCGGTTCATGATGCATCTTTTCCTCTTCTCGTCCAATCAGCCTTCAGGACTGTCCTGTGAACAGGATCACTACTCTTCTTCTCATGCAAATACAATGGTCCACAGACAGTAATCTCTAAGTCTGCAACTTTGTTGTCTCTCTAAATTACCCATGAGGCCTTATCAATTCAAGACCTCTTTCCCAGGAGTGAGACTACTTCTAATAAATCAAATTGTATGTTAGCTAACAATGGGCTATGTAGAAATCGAAACATCTGCAGTCGTAAGAGAAAAGTATTAGCACAACATCATTCCTTGGAAGTAAAACAAGTACGTTAAAAGAGGTCAAATTCAGTTTATGTGCTGCATTTTGTGTGTGATTGTTCTTCATAATTCTACTAAATGATAACTCCTAAACAAGTATTTCAAACCTTCTTTGTGTAATTAGAAACATTTTGCAAAGTTATGTGAAACATTTATTTAATAAAAAACATGATCATTGAAAGGTCAAGAACTAAACATTTTATGCGTGCTTCAGCACATTTTGTCAAATTAATTGTTAAGCAATGTTGCTTTAAACATTTCGAGTCCAAATACGAGTAAGTATGACTACTTCCTACAATTTACACTTTTTAAATGCATTTTTAGGTTCTTTTAAATCTGTACGTTAATGTTGCGCATGTATTTTAACTATATTATTTTGTGTTTTGCTTAAAACGCCCCTTCGAATTCTACTTAAGTGGGTGGCACAAAAAGTGCTGCAGGCCCACTAGTAGCATTTAATTTACAGGCCCTCGGTACATGTACTACTGCTTAGCTAGGGACTAAGTAAATTTAATATGCCAATTGGGGATAAGCTAATTTTACCATGTTTTAAGAGTGAGTACACACACATTAGCATTGTTTAGCAGTGGTAAATTGCAGTCCTAAGGCCAACAAAAGCGAGATCATAAAAATATGGAGGAGTAAGTCAAAACGTTTGGGGGAAGACCACCCTAAGGCTGACAGGTCTAACACAAGGCATAACTATGACAAACACAAACTGAATACAGTCTAACCATAGTAGTGTGAGGGAACAAAATCATCCTTGATTTGAGCAAGTGTGCCCCTAGCTAAGGTGAGGAAGGTAATCATCCATAAATACTGAAAGTAATCCATGTTCCTTTATTTGTAGCCATGACTAGTGGGTGCAATGAACCCTTAGCTGTAGACTCTATTCTGGATAAAGAAGGTGGGTATAGGAGTATATAGGGATCTTCCAGGACACCCATGTCAATCAGCTCAATAATCATTCTGTCGCTCTGTTTCTTCTTCCCTTTCCACTAAAGAATGATGCAGAAGGGATTGCATCAGCCAAAAGTACTCCATCAACAGTCAGAGGTCGACCTACACTATGCCTTAATGTTGTGGCTCTCCTGGTCTCCTCTGATCAGACTCTATTCCAGTCTGTTCAGACTCTGTTCCAGCAGGACCTTGTCTGAGGGATTTAGGGGCTAAGTGTTCACTTTGTCAGGTCTAACATCACCCCTGCATTGGAGAAACAGATATTCTGGCACACTAGAAGTTATTCCTGCTGGCCTCCTCATGTAAATTAAGCACAGTGACTTGTGTCACAAGGAGTTACATTGTATTTATTTTTTTAATGCTTAAATAAGCAAACACTATGATCATGTTTTTTTTATAATGATTGCAAACATCAGAATGGATGAGGAGTAAAGGCTTACCACAATCACCTTCAATACACCTGTCACTATTGTTATTCTTCGCTGATTGTGGGCACTGTTTTCATTTCAAATAGTGAGTGTAAGATGTAGGGTGACTGCTGCTCATGGTGACACAACAAAGACTGCCCCAACTCCACACTTCTGCCTCTTTCCATTGCATTGCCTCAAGTTCTGTCTGAGGAGAATACCTAAGATTTCTCAATAGAACATGCCCTTACAGAAGGTCCCTGCCATGAGTCTTGTATACACCATTCATAACTCTGAATTTTAATTTTCAGGGCAGTCCTGTCTGAACCAGAATCCCTTCTGAGGAAGAAATTCTGTGCCAACCTGGTTGGCTGGAAATATGAACTTTGGAGATGCACTAGCATTGGCTCTGGGCTGCTCGTCAAGCCCTGAGGTTGAAGTATTGTGATCATCTGTGTTCTCTTTGTTCAATGAACAACACAGTATTTGTGATGTCACTTACACTGAAAAATGTATTGTGTATAGCTTATGGGACAAGTGTTTACTTCATTGCTTTTTCTTACCTTGTTTCTTATTAAATGTCCGTAGTTTTGATCATTTGGGAACTTGTTTACTGTACACACGTTCATATATGTTTAAGTTTTATTAAAATATTAAACACAGTGGGCTCATTCCCACCCTCTTTGGAAGTGTGATTGTTATGTTTTACCTTAACTCTAAGGTCACAACACTTCCCTTGATGAGAAGAACCTTGTGTTTCACCGCTTCACAAAGCTACCCAGTTATTCAAGGAGGCTTGGACAACCAACCTTTCATCACAAACTGAGCATCCAATGCCCTGGGTAGTCAATCAATCGACATTTATAAATCGCTGCAAATCACCCAGTGAGAGCCTTGAGGCGCTGTAGTAAGAAATATCTGCAGTCTCTCCTGTGATGTTGTTAGACTGTCTGTGTGACAGCACGTATCCTGGAAAAACAGTAGTTGACAAATGGAGACAAAGGGGGGACATCGTATCTGACTGGCATATGGGGCTCATCAGAAGTGCTATGGCACTCAATGAAATATTCGAAGGTAATAGTTGCTACCTTATAGCATTGACTGTACTTGCATGACAGTGATGAATAACATATAGGGGATACTATGGGAAAAATTGTACATGTAGTTGGGATAACTGACATGCTTCATGTCATTACCTGGGGTAGGACGAGGTGCCAGGTAGCTGGTTGCAGTGATTGACAGATGAGTGGAAAATAAATAACATATTTTACCAAAAATCCGTTTATGAAAACGTATATTTTAGGAAATGACAAACTGATGTTTAGAGATGAAATTAGTATCTTCATCAAATATGACAATCACAAGATTTTCCATTATCCAACCAACTCTAAATTCAGGCCTTAGTCATTGGCATTCCATACGACCTTCATTCCTAAACCTTATCTCCTCAGTCTTATCCAAGCACTCTTTTTAAAAAAAATCATATAGCACTCATTTTATATAAAATTAATTGCGGATTATTTTTTATTTTTGTATGAATCATGTCAATGTTAGTTTTTAATGTACTTATTATTTCTTTTTATTTACGGACTCATATCCAGGCTGTCCTGTTTTCCGTGTTTATCTTTTTTAGATGTTTATGTCGTTTTCTTAGTGTTTTCCAAACCACGAGGAGGACTTCAATTAAGCTGAAAAGAGCAGATGGGAACAGCAGGGCTAATCTGATCTTGCTAAGACATACTGCTAGCTGGGGCGTTGGGGGGACATACTTCTTGGGCTGGACAGACTGCCTTCCACAAGTGCAATTGCAAACTCGGGTTCTCCAGACGAGATTCACCTTTCTGGTCAGAGATGACGACTTTGGTTTTGTTCCATTGAAGGTACTTATTGTGCATCCAGTGTTTAATTTATTTATGCATTTTTATATACCGCAAACTTTACCCCAAAGTGTCAGAGCGCTTTACAATAGAACCAGTTACATTACATAAGGTCTTCGGAGTACATGAATTACATAAAAGATACAAACAGAAACTCTAAATTCACATAAGAATGGTAGTAAGTACATACGTCTACTACAGATACTAGTGGTTAGAGTTACATATATACAAGTTGTAAATCACTCAAGGTTACATTTTAAGAAACGTTGAAGCGATTAGGGTTGGACAAATATATATTACATATTTAGACAGCATTATCCTCTCGCTACTGCTGGGGTTCTTGCTTTCAGCCCGGCCTTCAGGGTGTTGTTGCACTCACGGGCGGTGATCTTGGGCTGGAGACATCCCCGAGCTGTTGATGGCCAGATGCCCTCCAGCATACAAAGGGGGGAGCAAGCCAGGCTGTAGTTAAGGTGCCCCAGGCGGGACAACCTTCCTGATTGTCCCCCGGCATTGCACCAGGCACTGGTTGAGCATCGCAGGCTGAGGGAAGCTGAATCGCAGAGGTGCGCAGCGATGGTCTCCTCACCTCCAATATGGCCGCCGTACTATATACTGTTAAGTCCACCGGGGCACTCCTCTCTATTCACTGGACGCTCATGGCAATGGAGTTAAAGTAACGGGAGCCAGTCCAAGCCGGGAGGTGAGATGCGGGACAGATTTAATGCGAGGGGTCAGCGGGCTCGCCACGGGGAGCGCTGCCGCCCCCCCCTTTTGCGGTAGTCCACACTTTGTTCACCGCTCGCCTGTGACTAACGCAGTGGGGGCTGATCGAGGGAGTCTTCGGGGCATCCGATAGCCAGGGGGTTTCGGGCTCCATATAGGAAAGGCTGCCGCCTCTTTTTTCCCGTGCCACTTGGCGCTGGTGCAGCGGAGACCGGTCGAGCAACATTGGCCACGGGGTAGTCGGGAGTGAGGAGGCAGCGGGACATCTCTCAATCAGTCCCCTCAAGAATGAAAGCAGGGCTCACCTGGTTGCGGCAGTTCCTGGGTCCCAGGCGTCACCCGCCTGTAATGGATCATTGGGTGCTCTGCAGCATCGGTACCCTGGGTCGCTGCTGACAGGTGGGGGGCACACTCCTGGGATTTACGCCATATGTCGATCCCTAGCCCGGGAGCTCCCGGATTGGAGCACCTAAAAGTCGGCCATCTTGTCAATTCAGCTCTAATATCATGAAGAATGGGCTGTAGCGGCTCAAGGTACTGTGAGGCCTGCCTGGGCCTGATATATAGCTAATTATCATTAGCATTCGATTGGCATTCTGCTCCGAAAGCCAAAAAGAAAGGAAAAAGAAGAGCCAGGTACATGTTTATGGTGTTGTTGACAGTGAGGAGGCCCTCTCAAGTGATGAGACCCCTCAGTAACGAAGTGGACTTGTTTCACCCCTTGCAATGTCCTTACCAAGGAAGCCTTGATGTGGTTCATTATAGCCGTAAACATAATGGCATGTCAATTTCAATACATATGACTTGTGCACTGATTCACATACTTATCAACATTAATGGATCTATGCTAAAAATTCTTGACAACAAGGTTCTTCAAACAAGACAGAATTAGATACTTACAGCACGGTTAAAGTAGTGCAGGATGTGAATGTGTCATTTTTTAACGTGTGGATTTGGTTACCTTCAAAATCCCTGAAAGAAAAAACAAAATTCGATCAACATACTGCGGAATTCAAATTCTCAAACTCCTTTAAGTGTATGGCATTAAAATGTCAACACGCCATCATACCTTATTGAGTTCAACATGTTCTTGATCGAAAAGACACAAACTTTTGTTTGGAAAACATAAAAACGTATTGGGCACATCATAGTTTTCTGTGTTCCTGGATGTTCATAGAATGAAACTATTTTTGAGTTTTAAAGTGAATTCTCTAAAACAAGTTAATGGGCAATAATTGCAACCCCTCTCCGAGGCGACTCTTCTGTGAGGTTCTTGTAACAGCAAACTGCAGAACCAGTGACTTGGCCATTTTGAAGCAATACCGTACAATGGAATGAACACGCTCCTGTGCACTGTTACTGTTAAAAAACAGAAGCAGTGGTAACTTTATTTCACGCTGCATTATGTCCATTCTCATTCACTGATGCACATTTATCTGAGGTTTTAGTTTGCTAACATAATTAAAGTACACTTCCGTTTTCATTGTGTGTACAGGTGAGTGGGAAGCGCGTTTAACATATTTTTAGTTTGAAGATTCTTCAGTGAATTGTAATTTTTCACTGAATTTGTGAAGTTTTGCTAATATCAGTATATTGTTGAAACGTGTCCAAGTGGCATTTGGCCTTGATTAAGACGTGGCCTGGTTAGCAGGTGGATGAGTGGGCCTTCAGTATTCTAGCAGCTAGAGTCCATCACAGGAAGATGGGCTTCACAAGAAAAATTCAGACAAGATATGTTTGCTCATTTTTGGAACGTCTGGACAGGTTTCCGCATATAATTTACTTTTTAGTCGGCAATATATTCTTGCCTGTATTAAATATTTATATAGCATATTAACAATCCTATTCTTTTTGTAGGCTCACATCCTGTTTTGTGCTTGATATCAGTTTTCAGTATATGCAAATGAAAAAATATATTAAAATGCAGAAAAAGGGAGCAGGCCCAGTCTTTCTTCTCAGAGAGCAAAGCAGACCTCTAACCGCAGGGCTGTCCTCTGGCAGCTGGGCAGTCCTTCTTTTGTAGCATCCACAGGTCAAGAGCTGTACTGAAGAGAGGGTCCTACTTTTATACCTGATGCCAGTTTTGAAGTGGAAGAAACATCTGGAGTCCCCCCCCACAGATGGTTATGGAATTTCCTGCATCTCAGTCTAGGTTCCACATGGTCTGGGGTCACAAAAGGCTAGTGTGAAGTCCTTTGTGTGAGTGCTGACGGAGCTCCTTTGAAATTTAAGTAGGGCTGTACACAGCTCCACCCCTCCCATCCTGTCAGGATAGCCCATTCTGCCATCTAGTCCCCCTTTGTGGTACTGTCGGAGAGGAATACACAAAGGCTGTCTGCCAGCTACACCTAGTGATATGACCAATGATATAGGCTGAAGGCAACAAATGGTTAAGACTAGAAAATGCCAACTTTTCAAAAGCGGTATTTTTAGAATTGTGACTTAAAATCGAACCAGGCCATTGAAGAGGATTTTAAAGTACAATTCTTTAGACACCAAACATGACATCTCTACCTGTTCCCAAACAAAAGTTATCGCTTTTTAAATGTAATAAGTTAACCCAATGTTATCATATGGGACAGGTAGGCCTCACAGCAGTAAAAAATGAATTTGTGAGTGTTTCCTTACTTGGATATGTAAAACTTGTAAGTACATGTCCACCTTTTTAAATACAATGCACCCTTCCCTATGGACTGTCACGGGCCTACCCTTGGGGTAACATATATGTATTAAAAAAGTTTATGCTTGGCAAAAGGTTTATTTTGCCAAGTCAAATTGGCAGGTTAAAACTGCACACAGGCTGCAATGGCAGGCCTGAGATATGTTTTGAAGGGGTTCTTAAGCGAGTGGCACAAAAAGTGCTGCAGGCTCACTAGTAGCATTACATTTACTGGCCCGAGTATATAGTATACCACTTTACTGGGGACTTATAAGTAAATTAAATATGCCAATCACGTGTAAGCCAATTTTACCATGTTTTAGGGAGTGAGCACAAGCATTTTAGCACTGATCAGCAGTGATAAAGTGCACAAAGTCCAAAGGCCAACAAGCACAAATTCGGCAAAACTGAAGGGGAGAAGGCAAAATGTTTGAGGGAGGGCCACTCTAAGGCTGACAGGTACAACATATAGCCTTGTAGTATTTCTTCTGTGGTGACTGAATGCCATCTTACAAGTAGTTAATTCCAGCTACCTTGTAAAATGTCCTCTTTTTTCAACTCGCTGTTAAGTGCCGCCTGAAAAATTTACACCATGATGAGCAACTGATAACTAAAATCCAATCCATATGCTGCATGCTTTAATGTGGTGACACAATTTGTGGAAGTGCTACTGTTCTATAAAGTTTTTTAGGCCGAGATTACAGCTCCAAGTTTTGAGCATTAGAATTAACCATGCATTAGCGGTTATTTTTCACACGTTTTTTGTCAAATTTTACATAATGAATCTTTATTTTATTTTGAGTGGGGGAATTGTATTGTGGTAGAGTTTCTGTGTGGGGTTCTTTTTAACTTGCACTTCTATATTTGGCGTATTTTGTTATAGCCGTACCTGATTTAGTGGGCAATTTATATATCAGCAAATGGCCGTTGTTCCGCCAAGGAGACAGAGAAGATTACTCCATCCCCCTGGCGTAGGGACCGCCCGCTGATTTTATAAATGGCCACCAAAATGGGGGTCATTTATAAAGCCTTGGCAGGAACTGCCATCACTGTGGTTTCAATCAATGCATATTACTGTTTGGTGCAGGGTTGCGTCAGCTTGATGCAACCCTGCACCAAACAGGTTTATTGTTTTTATTTTCAAAAAGAAAATCCCAAAACAGATTTTCTTTTTGAAAATAATAAAGATAATGCTCCCCTCATCATGTGAATCAATTCCCTTGGTGGGAGGAGCATTATTCACATTTTACTGCCCCCACTACCAAGGCTTTCCTGGTGGTGACAGAGTGTAAAAAAATGGCTACATAATGAAAATAAAATGGATGGCAGTGGTAATAGCAAACTGCTTGCACATCTGACTACAATCTAAGCTAGGTACATAAAATACAAAGGTCCGGTGTGTTCAAATGAATCAACACTATGCCACCTCAATAGTGTATATAGATAAATACAGAAACAGAGTTTCCATATAAAGACACATTTAAACAATCCAGAGCACTACACAAATGCAGTCAATTTGATCTGTCTATTTCGCAGATCCAGCTTTTATTCACAGATAGTCCAATCTAAAATTCCGTTGACACGCAGGTCAGTAGAAGAATAGTACAGCCGGCACGTGTTTCGTCGTGATGACGACTTTATCAAGGCTGTTAATTTAAAATACATCATATTACATATGCATAAAAATTTCTATTTAATATACAAATTATTCAAAAGGTGTCGACCCAATCTGATCCTGAAAAATGTGCAAAAGAAAGGCATGTTCTAAAAAATGTTGATATTTAGCACAGGTGATATCAATAACCATGCATGGTGCTGTAATCAAACAAAAAAGAGAAAAAAGAAGACAGGAAAAAATATATAATTTCACCAAGTGATAACACCCAGAAACAAGTCCAAAAAATATAGTGGAAACAAAATAAAATTGTTAAAGACCCGAAAAGGAAAGAGTATCTCCTATCATCAACACCAATTCTTGAAACATGGTGTAGAGAATGACTTTAAGGCATAGAATTACCTCATAAATCTATATAAGTGTTGAGGAAGTAAGCCTCATATATACGTTGTCAGAGAAACAAGAAAAGTCCTTGGAGCCCCAAGGACTGAAATATTTCGAGAAAGGTCTGAAGTTTTTCTAAAGACCCACAATTCACAACTATGAACAAGGAGATATCAGAAAATATCAGGAGAGGTTTATGATTATCATTTACAGATGTCACCTTAATGGGCACAATTTTATATACGGGCTCTATGCTCCTTCTATTTTTATAACTACTCATGGGCAGAATTGTGTTTACTGCTCGGGACTTTATGCTTTCTCTGTCAATGCTTTCTTTTTTCTACTCACTGGTACTATTCACACTCTTGCATCTCTTCTTCTATGATGAATGTGCGACAATTCACTAATTGGTGTTGATGATAGGAGATACTCTTTCCTTTTCGGTCTTTAACAATTTTTTTTTGTTTCCACTTTCTTTTTTGGACTTGTTTCTGGGTGTTATCACTTGGTGGAATTATATATTTTTTCATGTCTTCTTTTTTCTCTTTTTTGTTTGATTACAGCACCATGCATGGCTATTGATATCACCTGTGCTAAATATCAACATTTTTTAGCACATGCCTTTCTTTTTCACACTTTTCAGGATAAGATTGGGTCGACACCTTTTGAACAATTTGTATGTTAAATAGTAATTTTTATGAATATGTAATATGATGTATTTTAAATTAACAGCCTTGAAAAAGTCGTCATCACGACTAAACACGTGTTGGCTGTACTATTCTTCTACTGACCTGTGTGTCAACGGAATTTTGGATTGGACTATCTGTGATTAAAAGCTGTTTCTGCAAAATAGAGAGATCAAATTGACTGCATTTGTGTAGTGCTCTGGATTGTTTAAAAATGGCTACATGTCCGCCCATCTAAATTTGGCAGGTGGACATGTAGCGATTTCTCAGATGGCCCTTACTCCGTTGGGCCGGCGGAGAGGTTTGGTTAGGGCGGTGACAGAGTAGTCACCGTAGTAGATAAACTGTAGGTCTGCCTGCATCTAAATTGGGTGGGCGGACCTCCATGGTGGCAGTGTATATACTCTGTCTCAACAAACACACTGCCAACATATGAATCGACCCTTTAGTATCTCTTCAGTGGCGACTGAGCACTATCCTACAAGTAGCTAGTTCCAGCTAATGAGTCACATTTCAGACTTTTTCTGCTTGCTGTGATGTGCTGTTCGGCCTATTTAAGCCTGTCTGCATCCGTCCGCACCAGGACTTACACAGCATACAGCAATGCTGTGTGTTGTGCCTCCCATCGCTCTCTTAGTGGTGAGTGTTGTGTTTCTGATTTTTCGTTGCTGATGTTCGTAACTCTATTGACCCCTCTATTTTCCATCTAATATCAGAGCTAGGTATTCTGCATCCTTATTCATAGCATCTCTCCTGCTGAGTGTTCCTGGCCTAATGTGCAACCAACACATGTTCCTCACAGGGCCTTTTTTGCCTACGCCTGTTGCCCATATGCACACATTTTACGATTTAATTACTAACTATGGGCCTGATTCACAGAACTAACTTACGTCAAAAACGTAAAGTTAGTACTTTTTGGTATTCACAGAATACACTTACTCATTTTGGAATTCACAGAATGAACTTACTCATTTCGGTATTCACAGAAGTTAGTAGTCCTAACTTTAGGACACCTAAATGCCTTCTGTGAATACCGAAAGTCTTAAAGTTAGGATTTTTCTCAGTTTAGGAGTAGTAAAGTTAGGACTCCTAACTTTAGGACTCCTAAATGCCTTCTGTGAATACCCAAAGTCTTAAAGTTAGGACTTTTCTCAGTTTAGGAGTAGTAAAGTTAACTTTACTACTCCCAAACTGAGAAAAATCCTGCTGTCCTTTGGGATCACACTTGACCTGGGCCCTCCTTTGTAGCTTTGTGATCTTAGCCTTTCACAGAAGAGGTGTGGTGCAGCGGCCAGGGCGGCCGACTCTGGAACCCGGGGGCTCACGGTTCGATCACCGGCGGCAGATCAGCCCAGCACCATGTGACTCTGGGCAATAGCTTGCTTAATCTTCCCGACGGCCCCCGACGCCTTCGGGTAATTGTTTGCGCTTTACAAATACTGGACATTTACATTTAACCATCTTTAACAAATCCTTGGCAAATGGTGTAGTTTTCCAATAAGTGGAAGGGGCCATATTGAAAACACTACTAAAAAGGCTTTGTTAGGCTCCTCTGATGTGGATAATTTTAGACCAATATCACTTGTCTCTTATTGGTCAAAACATTTAGATACATTTGTCCTTACACAACTGCAAAATTACATTGAGAACCACAGCCTTCTGGAATCTTTCCAAGAAGGCTTTAAATCTAGTAGAAGCATGGAGTTAATTGTACTACCCGTTGTTTAGGAATTCTCACAGCTGTTGGATAGTGGTGAAGTTGGTGCCTTGGTCCATATAGGCCTGTCTGCACGGTTCAACACCATTGATCATGACATTCTAATTGCCAGGCTTGGATCTATTGGCATATCAGGCATTGCCTTGGAATGGCTGGCGTCTTACTTAGCAGATCACCATCAAGTTGTCACCATACTGCACCATATATTCAAAAACCAAAGCTCTCAAATGTAGTAATGCTCAGTGCTATATTGTTTCACCCCTTCTTTTTAACATCTATCTGCGTCTTCTTACCCAGCTTCTCATTCAAATGGGGGTGCAATTTTATATGTATGCAGACAACACCCAATTGATCTATGGGTTTGCAACGGATTCATCATCCACCCGACTGTATCTAACTGCCTGCATCTTGTCCCTAGTGGATCTCATTGAATTGCCTGAGGCCGAACCCTTCTGAGACCAAACTTAATATATTTTCTGATGTTGGTGTTAATCTAGAATGTCCTTCTTAGCTCACTGTAATAGACATCTGCTCTACATCATGCTCTGTCATTCGCAATCTGAGTATTCACCTTGATGTGATAATTTCCTTTTGTCTTCATGCAACTAAAATCTCAAATCTTTGCTGTTTTTCATCTAAAAACAACTCAGAACATTCTTCAACTTATCAGTAATGCATTTAATATTTCTGTCATGAATGGCCTTATTCAGTCCTGTGTAGACTTTGGGAACTCTATTCTGTTATCAGCCCCTGCCAATGTCATGAATCATTTCGAAGCTGCCAAAATATCAACACATTGCTCCTTTTCTGAGACAATTGCATTGGCTTCCGGTTCATCTATCTCTTCTTACTGTTCCCAGAACAAGAACTCCCCTTTTGGTGATTGTGCTTTTTCTGTGGTAGCCTCCAGGAAACGGAATGCTCTTCCTCACTTTATCCAATCAGAATCCTCTGTGACACATTTTAGAAAACTTCTGAAAACCTTTCTGTTTCCAAGTTAAACAATCTGTGGCTTATACGGTTTAGGTTATCTTAGTGCAGAGAAACTTCACAACTTCCAAATAAGTCCATACCTAACCCTGACATTTTTGTGAATGCTCAGAAAGTCATTGATCTTAATAAACCTTAGTCAGAGTCTACATGGAGCAAATTTTCCACTTGCATGGAGGTGATTTTTACATTGGACCTTAGGCCTCATTAGGGGAGGGGGCAATTTTGCAAATTAATAAGAGATGATATGGGGACAAAGTAACTTCGCTCTTACTGATAAGCGCTTGTCCTTCTATTACATACATAATGTCAGCAGAGGATCAATTATTTTAATACAATTTTAAAATATAGACATTTTGGCATGTTTAATAAAATTAAGAACAATCTCAAACTTGAATATATTCCTAATATTCACTGCTTGGCTGTGACAACAAATAATGCAGATGGTGTGGCCGATGATCTTAGCAAGACTTTAGATATATCACAGCACTTGTCTAGTAATCAAATGAGTAAGGCATGTCTCAGTAACCATTATGGCTTACTTATGATTCGATCAATTATTCCATGACTAATTCATTTTATTGCAATGCACTCTACATTCATCAATGAAAATGTTTGTGTCAAAACATATGATTGAACTCCCAGTATTGGAAACTATAATCCTAAGTGCTGAGATGCAATGCTGTGCTGAACAGAGGATACAGAGCAGAAACCCCCATCATCGTCTTGATTGGTCTGGGGATGCCACTATATTGTAATTTGGGAGTCATTAGGAGACAATGCAGAAGCAAACTTACAGTCCAGTCAAATCTCAACCCCACTGTCTTGGGGGTTAATGAGTAGTGGTGCATAGAAGTAGGTTTGCTTGCAGAAATGCAATACTAGATAGAAAAAAAAATGATGCCACTTACAGCCAGTTCAATTTAGGCATATGCTGGCACAGAGGCTTGTCTGGAAGACGATCAAGAGAATTGTTCAGCATCACTCTGAAAATACACAAAGCAAAACCAAAATAAACATTCCTAAAATGATAAAAACATGGTTTTAGACAGCAAACACAATTTTGGACTACAAGTTGAACAAACTGGGTTCAATGGCACTGGGATCTATCACACTACTCATGTTTATCAATTAATAGTCCCTCTTCATGAAAAACACACCCACCTGAATAGGTTTTCTCCTATGTAGACCTAAAATGCCATCCCTACTCACCCTTTTGAAGATACTATCAAAATACGTTGCTTAATTCTGCGAAATTTGTAGTTGCAATTTAATAAAGGCCTTGGAAAATACCTACCCTATAGTTAATGCCTATAAAGCTCAGTGTGCCCCAGTAGCTACTTACGTGACTGATATTTAGAGATATATTACTACTACTTTCTCGTCAAAAATGTGTTCTTGAAACAGTAATTCTTACTCTACAAGTGCATTAGCACGATTCTCAAGCAAAGTGAATTAGGACTCAAAAGAATTTACAATGAAATTATGCCGAAACAATTAGTAATCTGAATCTGATTGACTAATCCTCAGCTTCCGTCATATAGAGAAGGGAATATACAGGTCTCATTTATCATGGATTAACATTAAGAACTCGCGGTTTTTTCCTTGCACGTTTATGAGTTATGGACTGATCTAATTCCATCAGTAAGACCAGACTTGCTGAATTCTAAAATCCTTTATGCATTTGGGGCAATCAGCAATTCTTAACTGCACCTTGTAAATGTGTAATAGTTCGATCCTATTTGGAGAAAAAACTATTGCCTATTAGAGAACCTTAGTTAGATTTTGAATACATCCCGGGGATCTACGTGTCCCTATAGAAAGTTTAGGCTGAGGACCCATTTCTGGTTAAATTTCTCAGTAACCTATATTCTAGTGGTCACCTTTGTGATAAATGTAACTTTTTCTATCAATCAGAAAAAATTTATTCTGCAAAGTTTTTGTCTGTATTTGTTTTATTATGACTACATTTGCCGAAAGTTACCTTTTACCTGAACAATGCCAAGAACCCATGGGTGAACGTGCTCTTAAATAATTACCACAACATGACAAGACGTGACATAGCATAGCATGACATGACTTAACATAACATAACACAACATAAACATAGTAGTTCAGCATATGTGAATGATGTATGATACTTGGATGCCAAAAACTGTTTTTTCTGTCTCTAAATGTCTATGGAGTGCCTGGCAAAGTCAAGGCCAACTCTTCTTGTTAATGCATTAACCGTTTTTGTGTTGGATGGGAAACAAGCCACATTTTATAATTTCAGCAAGCAGCAATTCATTTTTTTATAGGTAGGAATTGTACTTTATGATGATTATGTCAGGCACTTCTGATATGATGAAGGTTTTTATATACCGTATTGACAAATAAGTGATTGCTGTTGAGATTAATCATTATTTAACTATCTGCTGCATTATTTATGCACGTTTTATGGGAAAATTAAAATATTAATCAACTAGATACAAATACGTTTAATTATTTGTGTTCACTATATTTTGAACAGCATGACGGATTTTGTTACGGTTTTTATCCGATTTCTTTGCAGATAAAATGTGGTGGTATAGCTCCTTTTTAGAATGGTTTGTAAAGTGAACAAAGCAATTCAAAATATCTTTTTTCATACGGCTCAATACTCATTTTGCAAAATGGACCACTTTGCCTAGAAATAGCAGGTGGAGGATGGATTCCTAAAATGTATGGATCAGGTTTCTGATGATCACGTGTCAGAAGTCGGAAGACTGCAGCCTAGATCTTTCAAACCCAACAGAAAATTACTAAACCGCACTCTCTTCCCTTTTCCACAGCTAAACTTACAGAAGAATGAGCGAGTTGAGTCCGGAAAACGTCTGTGGGGAGATCCTGTTGATTTGGTTGTTATCTATTATCCTGAAGAAGACAAAAAGAAAGCCAAAACACATATTTAATCAAGGGGAAATATTGTGTAATCGCAGTTCCCATGATTTCAGTACAGATACACCCATGATTCGAGTTTGACGTATTTGATAAAGCAAAGAGCACAGCACCACAAGCATTCCACTGTTCAATTCATATTGAACATTTGCATTCTCTTATGTCTCAAAGACAGTTTAGGGATGACTCCAATCTTAACATTATTTCCTTTAATATGTTCGGGTTACTAATATCTGTGGTATTCTGTATCGGTGTGCCAGCAGTCACAAGTGTAATAAACCTAATTTTTTATAGAAAATCCTTACAATTTAAAATATTATATATGAAAATGAAACAGTTGTCAATTTCCAGTACCTAACAAGTTGTTGCTGCTATGATTTATAGAGTGAAGAATGCTCTCTCTACTTACATGTTGAAGTTCTGGTGGCACTATGCCCTTCTCCATATTTACAAAGCGGCGCTAAGCCACTTTGAGTGGCTTAACGCTGCCTTGTAAATACAGCCCCTTTACATGCTTCACCTTGCGTGAAAGTGGCATTCAATGGGTGTTGCTGTGGGTGTTCCACTGCAACACCACCCAGTGCAATTTGATGCTGTCCCAGATTTAAAAGGATTTATAAATATGAGGCAGCCCCAAAAGCTAACACCATGCAGAGCAGGCATTAGAATGGCGCAATGAGGAGAAATACTTTTATTTCTCCTCATTTTTGCTTTTTCTATGTATGCTGCATTCTGCAGCCACATAGAAAGAGCAAAACGCCATGAATGATTGTTTAGGAGCAGAAAGGTGTCCCTTCCTGCACATAAACAGTCATTAAATATTGACGATTTGCTACTTCTATGTGTGCTCTAGAATGCAGCACACATAGAAGTAACGAATCGCCATTATTGATTGTTTATGTGCAGGAAGGGACACCTTTCTGCTCCTAAACAATCATTCATGGCGTTTTGCTCTTTCTATGCACCTCAATCAGTTCAGCATTAATGAAGGCTGGCCATCTAGTCCATGGTGTTGTGAGTGCTCAATCAACGCACAAACACACTTATGAACAATTCTTGATAAGCAGCAATGACCTTTGCATATTCTACAAGACATAGAAAACATTGTTTAGGGTACACTCTGGGCCGACTTAACAGCATTATCGGACCCCGGGCAAAGCAGTGCACTGGGCCCTGCCTACACAACCACTCATAGGAATAAAAATGTTTAACAGAAAATTTGATTAGTGTTAGATTCTGGTCTGCATGGGCCCCCTATGCTTGTGGGGCCCCCGGGCAACTGCCCAGCGTGCCCTTATGTTAAGATGGCACTGGGTACACTGTTGTAATAAAAGTGTGCCCGCTGTGATCTCAATTAGTTTTAGCATTTCAATACTAATTTATGTTCGTGATGATGTTCAACTTGCTGTGAATAAATAATTACGGAGTGCTCATTTCTTTTTTCTTTTATTTTTAACTTTCCTTTCACAAAAAACAAATATAAGCGGACTTATTCAAATACCTGTAAGCGCACAAAACGCTAGCAGCGGTCCACAGATTTCGCAAGTTTAACATTTGTATATGACTGACATTGAAGTAGTAAAATCTTCATGCAAAGACAGAGTATTCTTATCAAAGGCCTATATATTGTACAGCTACATATACCCATTGAGGGAGTGGTCACTGACAGCCCATAGAATTAAGAGAGTGCTTATTGATAGCCTCTATAAGGAAGGGAGTGCTCACTGATGGCCCATAGGAACAAGGGCGTGCTCACTGATGGCCCACATACCTAAGGGAGTGCTTATTGATGGCCTATAAGAACAAGGGAGTGCTCATTGATGGCTACAGATCCAAAGAAATGCTCACTGATGTTCCATAGACCCAAGGGAGTGCTCATTGACGGCCCACAGAACTAAGGGAGTGCTCATAAATGGCCCATAAGAACAAGGGAGTGCTCATTGACGGCCCACAGAACTAAGGGAGTGCTCATAAATGGCCCATACAAACAAGGGAGTGCTCTTTGACGGCTTATAGAACCAAAGGGGTGCTCACTGACAGCCCATTGAGCCAAGGAAGTGCTCATTGACGGCCTGTAGAACCAAGGGAGTGCTCATTGACGGCCCATAGAATCAGGGGAGTGCTCATTGATGGCCTGCAGAACCAAGGGTGTGGTCATTGACGGCCCATAGAATCAGGGGAGTGCACACTGAGGGAGTGCTCATTGACGGCCTGCAGAACCAAGGGTGTGCTCATTGACGGCCCATAGAATCAGGGGAGTGCACACTGAAAGCCTATAGAGCCAAGGGTGTGCTCATGGACGGCCCATAGAATCAGGGGAGTGCACACTGAGAGCCTATAGAGCCAAGGGTGTGCTCATGGACGGCCCATAGAATCAGGGGAGTGCACACTGAGAGCCTATAGAGCCAAGGGAGTGCTCATGGACGGACATAGATCCAAGGGTGTGCTCATTGACGGCCCATAGAATCAGGGGAGTGCACACTGAGAGCCTATAGAGCCAAGGGAGTGCTCATTGACGGCCTGCAGAACCAAGGGTGTGCTCATTGACGGCCCATAGAATCAGGGGAGTGCACACTGAAAGCCTATAGAGCCAAGGGAGTGCTCATGGACGGCCTGTAGAGCCAAGGGAGTGCTCATGGACGGCGCATAGAGCCAAGGGATGGTTCATTTGAGGCTATTGTCAGGATGATGTTTGGCAGCAGCTGTACACCGCGGCGCTATCCCAAAGAATACCACACACCGCCACATTATGCAGCATTCAGGCGAGCTCGTTGTTGAGCAGAAGATTCAGCTCGGCTCCACTTTATCGTAAATTATATGCTTCTTGTCAATCATCGATTTGATGCAACATTTGGATACAACATTGAAGAGTGATACTTGGAAGCTGATGAACGCTCACTTCCTCCACTCTCGCAGAATTACAATCATTAGTTCTACGCAAATGCCAAATCTAAACCCACAAAAATAGCTCTCCCTGACCTATTTCACTCTGCGCAGTGATTGATGTGTTTACCGCTTACGGAATGAGCATTTGAAAGGCGTTCGGGGACAGAGGGCGGACCCAGACAATGCTGCCTGGAACATTGGTTGAGCAATTAGCGTCTTAATCGGTCTTCAAACTCTCAACTGTTATTAAATATCACTAACCCGACCCCATGATGTTTTTTAAACGCACCTTGCTGTCGAAGTCAAATTCCTGTAGAAACTTTTAAGTTCGTCTCTGAAGTTGGTACGTTTGTTCTTGTACTTTCTGTAATTGGTCACCAAATAATGTTAGTATCTTATCATGTAAGTATCTAATTGCAGCCTATGTCAGGTGCATTTGTAAGCAACCGAGCGTGCCCAAACCGAGCCCACCTGCCCCACTATGAGCAGTGGCTGAACAGGACACTGGTTCGATCTTTGTCTGGTCTGCAGTGAGGTGTGATCCTATGCAAAACCTCTGACTGAATACAGGCTTAAATAATACCCTCATGGGTGGATCAAGCCTGGGGGTCCACCCCAAGTGCCTCAGCCACTAAAAACTCTCTTCTGAGTTCTGCAGTATGGCACAGCACATTCTTCCAAGGAGTGGGCAGAGCGTAATTCCCCTGGACTCTGCACATTTCACTTTTGAACAAAGATCTCACCCCCACTTCGGTATATATCACCATTTCAGTTTGTACCACCAACACTGAGCCCCGTAATAAAAGACGAACCTTAGGCCCAAATATTGTCTTTGTTTACTCTGGGCTACATTCCAGAACTCTCCCAGTGCATTCTTTACACAACCCTAATTTTCTGTCTCGCCACACTCAGAAGTTACTTCCTACTACACAGTCACAAAGGTGTGGTGCCAAAGAAGGTAAAACCTGATACACTGGATAGAACAATACAAATCTTTCTTTCCGATAGACATTCCACTGTTAACAAATATTCCAAACTTTGCATGCTTTTCTGTGCTGCACGCAACAACTATGTTTTAAATGATACAGAGCTGATGTATATAATGTAGCTAGGCAGAAGCGATACTGTGAATGTGGCCTTTGAGTATGTGCAAAGAAAATAAAGATGCACCCATATTATGCACCCTTAAGGACAGGACACCAAGATGCCAAATTAAAGATTACACATATTAATTATACAGACGATGCAATGTAAGAAAAGTCAATCAATTATAATCCTGTATATAGGAAAACACACACAATGTGTAACACTGTGGCACTGCAGTGGGAGAACATGGTTCCTTGAGGATGCTTGAAACAAAGTGAGAATGTGTGAATACTGGTTTGTGGGGAGAGATGGGCTGTGATGCATTATTATGTTTTCAGATGGCATTTCTCAAAGGCAAGTCCCTTTGTCCATGAAACTCCTTCCTTGCAGTGGCTGAACACAGACCATCATTCCAACACACAACCCAAGTCTTTTAGTCAGAAGCAGTACCAAGGTTCATAGACAGTGAAGTTGTTGTGGGAAAAGATCCTTTTGATGTTTCAGACCCTCTAAAAATGTGGAGTGCAGCTAAAACAACTCAAGTTGTCACCTTCAGACTCCTCCATTCCAGGATAAAGACCGAACAGGCTAGTTTCAACTTCACATTGGTCACTGGGTTTTATGCAGCTTTTTGCAGCAAAATCCCTACCTCACAATTATGTTTCAGTTCGTAAAGCTAACTTGAAACATTATTGTGGCTAAAGGTATGCTGCATTATACCACGAAAGCCCCGAATACCAAGCTAAATGTTAAAGCAGTGCCTTTCAATAAGCTGATTTAATATATGGCAAAGTGGTGGCGGTTCCACACACCATTACTTTCAAAAGTAGGCCAAATTAGCTCTAGCATTAAGAACACATAAAAATGTTCTAAAATTCTGTAAAAACATACAGCTGATGAAGTGTCTGGAAAACATGGATCATCCATTACATAGTGAAGCAAGGAATACATACAATGAATGTTGACCTGATCCCTGTGTGCAGAAGGTAATTTGCACGAGCCATGCAAAGGTAGAGGCAGGCAAGAATATGTTTTGCAAGGAACAACATGGCAAATGCGAGAGTTTCGTGTTACCCTCTACTCTTCACAGTACAGTCAATTAACTCAGACTCAAATTTCACTTGATTTTCCATCAGCCATTAGCACAGGAAGTGAACTCACTGGCTCTTCCATCATCCACCTACACAGAAAGTGACATCACTGAATTTTCCATCATATATCTGGACAGCAAGAGACATTACTGGTTTTCCCCGCCAAAACTGTCTTTAAAAGAAAGAAGAAGACAAGCAAGAAGACTTCATTTCCCATCACCCATTAGCACAGGAAGTGACATCACTGGATCTCCCATTGTCCACCTACACAAGAAGTTACATCACTGAATTTCCCATTATACATCTGGACAGGAAGTGACATTACTGGTTTTCTCACAAAAAACTGTATTTAAAAGAAGAAGCCAAGCAGGAGGACTTCATTTCCTATCACCCATCAGCACAGGAAATGACATCACGGCACCCTGCACTTCTCCCCCTCCCAGGACATACTTAATGGTGACTGTGCCCATCTGCACCTGGACCACGCCGGGCGCCAGAAACCCTGGTCTGATCACCGCTCAATTATAGTCCACAGCACTCCTTTGGTTGCTAGACCTTGGACGCCATTCCCCCAACTGCTGCTTGGCCGCGCCTCACACCACGGTAGGAGATTTCACCTGCACCCACTGCCGGTTCTCTAACAGTCACAAACCCATACCTCCACACAAATACTAATATTACCCTCAGCACCTTCTCCCAACACACATGCCACACAAGCACCAACAATGCCTACACCCCCAACCTACACCACACGCCACAGCAAACCTGCAAGTCAACACTCCCTTACATGCATGCTTCACAACACACGATCACTCAGCAAACACACAACTGAAATATGGGACCTGCTGAGTAGTGACGCACCTGACATCCTCTTCATCACAGAGACCTGGCTGAACCCCATATTGGCTATTGACATCGCCATTAAAATCCTAGCGGGCTATAAGATCGCTCAACAGGACCCCCTTCACAGGCCAGGAGGAGGACTCGCTGTCATCTACAAGGAATCCATCAAATGCACACCGTCCACAGAGAATGACACCACATTCATGGAACACCTGCACTTCAAGCTGCAAATCTCAGAAAACTTCACCCTGAATTGAACCCTCATTTACCGACTCTCTGGACTACAAGCCACCTTTACCAACCTCCTCACCAACTTTGTTGCTCCGCTCACCATTGACTCAAGGGCATACATTTTTTCTGTGACCTCAACGTTCACGTGAAGAATGAAAGACCCCTGCTCCACAGCACTCCTCGAAAGCTTTAGCAACATCGCACTCACCCAGCCCGTTCCAGAACCAACACACACCGCAGGACACACACTGGACCCTATCTTCACCTAAACAACAGCATCAAATACAACTCCACCACACCAATCATATGGACCGACCACTCCATCATCCACTTTGAAATCAACACACCTCAAGTAAACACCCCTACCAGGTTAAGTTTTCCAAGTGCATCTGGGGCAAAATCAGAGAAGCAGACTGGCTCAGTGCCTCAGCACAGATCAACCTTTCCCCCCAGACAACCTCAACAAGGACATCAACAACATCAGAACCTTGATCAAGAACTGCATGGACTCCCTTACACCCATCAAACCCAAGAAGCATAATAGACCATACAAGCAGTCCAGCTGGTACACAGAAGACCTCAGAGACACCAAACAACACTGTAAACAGCTAGAAAATAAATGGAGAAACAGCCACAAAACCACTGACAGAACTATCTACAAGGCTGTCCTATCACCAGCAAATAAGAGACTCCAAGAAAAATGCACTAGTGGACCGCATCGAAGGAACAACAGCTGCAAGGGGATCTCGATTGTTAAGGATTTCACCTCCCCCTCAGCCACTTTCACCAACATCGCTGCCGCTCAGCAACTCTGTGACAACCTATCCAACTTCTTCCACAGCACAATCACAAATATTTACAGCATCTTTGCACGCCAACCCAACCCCAGAGTACTTGTTGCTAACCTACCCACCACCAACCATGATGGCCACCTGACTGAATGGACAATCCTCACAAGAAATGATACAGCGGCAATCATTCGGACTGTTGGACCTGGCCCTTTTTGCAGGGTTCTGCCCAAACATTTTGCCTTCCTGACCTTATTTGTGTTAGCTTTAGGACTCTGGGCACTTTACCACTGCTAATCAGTGATAAAGTGCATGTGCTCTCTCCTTTAAATATGATTGGTTTACACCTGTTTGGAATGCTTAATTTACTTGTAAGTCCCTTGTACAGTGGTATTCCATATACCCAGGGCCTGTAAATTAAATGCTACTAGTGGGCCTGCAGCGCTGCTTGCGCCACACACAGAAGTAGCCTTTCAAACCTGTCTCATGCCTGCCAGTGCAGGGCCCGCATGCTCAGTTTGCTGCCACATTCACTTAGCATTTAAAGTTACTTGCCAAGCCTGAAACTCCCCTTTTACTGCTTATCGGTCACTTCTAAGGTAGGCCCTAGGGGCAGGGTACTGTGTAGGTAAAAGGTAGTACATGTGCCTTTATTGTGTGGCATGTCCTGGTAGTAAAAAACAGCCTATTGGTTTCTCACTGCTGTGAGGCCTACTCCTCTCATAGAGATACAAAAGGGGATGATGGACGGAACGTTTGAGCCAATCAAACACTCACCCCCAGTCAACTGATCTGGGTTTAATCCATCATCATTCTTTAGCTCACTCCACCACCCCAGTTCAGACATGGCCATATGCAAATCAGTCTGACCCTGTGCCTCATGGGAACAGTCCAGCCCGAACTGCCAAGCCATGTCTTCCCTGGACCGGAAACAAGCCTCCTAGGACCGGTTTCTGGCATTTCAGCCGTCATCAGCCAGGCTTGCTTGAATCCAGTGGCAAAGTGAGCAAGGGACCCACGTCTGGGCATACCCCCGCCAACTTAGGGCGACCAAAGCGATACAAAAGGGGATGATGGACGGAACGTTTGAGCCAATCAAACACTCACCCCCAGTCAACTGATCTGGGTTTAATCCATCATCATTCTTTAGCTCACTCCACCACCCCAGTTCAGACATGGCCATATGCAAATCAGTCTGACCCTGTGCCTCATGGGAACAGTCCAGCCCGAACTGCCAAGCCATGTCTTCCCTGGACCAGAAACAAGCATCCTAGGACCGGTTTCTGGCATTTCAGCCGTCATCAGCCAGGCTTGCTTGAATCCAGTGGCAAAGTGAGCAAGGGACCCACGTCTGGGCATACCCCCGCCAACTTAGGGCGACCAAAGCGATACAAAAGGGGATGATGGACGGAACGTTTGAGCCAATCAAACACTCACCCCCAGTCAACTGATCTGGGTTTAATCCATCATCATTCTTTAGCTCACTCCACCACCCCAGTTCAGACATGGCCATATGCAAATCAGTCTGACCCTGTGCCTCATGGGAACAGTCCAGCCCGAACTGCCAAGCCATGTCTTCCCTGGACCGGAAACAAGCATCCTAGGACCAGTTTCTGGCATTTCAGCCGTCATCAGCCAGGCTTGCTTGAATCCAGTGGCAAAGTGAGCAAGGGACCCACGTCTGGGCATACCCCCGCCAACTTAGGGCGACCAAAGCGATACAAAGGGGATGATGGACGGAACGTTTGAGCCAATCAAACACTCACCCCAGTCAACTGATCTGGGTTTAATCCATCATCATTCTTTAGCTCACTCCACCACCCCAGTTCAGACATGGCCATATGCAAATCAGTCTGACCCTGTGCCTCATGGGAACAGTCCAGCCCGAACTGTCAAGCCATGTCTTCCCTGGACCGGAAACAAGCATCCTAGGACCGGTTTCTGGCATTCCAGCCGTCATCAGCCAGGCTTGCTTGAATCCAGTGGCAAAGTGAGCAAGGGACCCACGTCTGGGCATACCCCCGCCAACTGGACTGTTCCCATGAGGCACAGGGTCAGACTGATTTGCATATGGCCATGTCTGAACTGGGGTGGTGGAGTGAGCTAAAGAATGATGATGGATTAAACCCAGATCAGTTGACTGGGGGTGAGTGTTTGATTGGCTCAAACGTTCCGTCCATCATCCCCTTTTGTATTACTCCTCTCATAGGCTAACATTGGGAATTCCCTTAAAGGTACTTAAGTGCCTGATCTTAAAGGAGTAGCTTGGCCATGTTTGGTATGTTTGGAATGGTGGTGATAAATCCTGCTTATTGGTGTAGGTGGATTTTTCATTACTATTGTAGAAATGCCACTTTTGAAAAGTGTACATACAAAAGTGTTACCATACATGAGTGATTTATTGATGGTATGTAGTGGGATCATTTTTTATGACCAATTAGCTACTAAGTAATGTATAAACAATTCCTCCGGGAACACTTTTGTATGTAGACGATAGTACCCAGTTCCTTGGAGGAAGATTGGGTTGCCCTGTTGTAGAAAGAGTAGTGTTAGCGCAGACTTTGCATCTGCAAGGGCCTGTCTGTAGACTAGTAGCTTTTTGTTTTTATTATTCCTCTGTGTATGTATGATTGTCACGTGCTTTGCGCTCACTTGTATGTTTATTTAGTATTAATAGATTTGTGTTTTTGCTTTATTTAGTTGGGGGTGTAGATGTCTGAACAAGAAACTTTGTCGTATAGGGATGAGTACATTGCTAAAATTGCGAGTGGCCCCTCGCTATTAAGACAACAGAAAACCACAATAACAAGCACACAACAGGATTCGACTAGAGCAAATCTTGAAAGACTGCACAAAAACTGATAAGGACTGAATTAATGCTACTTTTTTGACTGATTGTCTCAATTCCAATATCATCCCAGTAGATCTCCAGGTACGGAATTTTCCGATTATCTTTATAGATGATGAGGAGTTCAAGGTGGGGTTTTGTTTTGTATCCAACAAATGTTAACATAGTGGGTGGTCCTGAGTATCGAGACCCCACTGAGACATATTGAGCAAATAAAACAAGAGATTGATGAATTAGAAAAGAAGGTGTTAGAAGACCAGAGTATCACGGATGCTAAATAATTTCTAAAAAATTTGGAGGCCACGGTAGCAGAGTTTCTTAAAACTAATATTCTAAAGGAAATGGACAAACTCCAAAAAGATATCAGGAAGTACAGTAGAGAACGCACATACCCCTATTAAAGGAAGGACTATTACCAGCCGGGCCCTAATAACACAGCGGGGTTCCACAAGGTTCACCTTCTCAAATACTGCCTCATTAGGCTCAGACAGTGACAGTACCACAGGATAGGCAACCAGTCTAGGTTTCGGACGTGGCCCTTCAACTTCTAACCAGTCTATTTTACACCAAGGCCAGAGGCCACAATGGGGGCCGAGTGAGGAACGTCAGATCAGGATGGTTCAGGAACTAGTACACACCAGACTTCCGACAAACTCGGAACCAGTATTAGGAGTGGTAGACTCTAATTTTTCCAACAATAATTTGGAAGTGGTTCTGATTTTTAACTTATCTTAACATGAGCTTAGTTCTATGGAAATTGAAGTCTTGAGTGCTGGCTTATCATTTATACCTACAAGCAGGAATGATCCATTTTGACCTAAATCGAGCTCTTTAAGTTCTTTAGTACTTTAAGATTGAAGTACTTTTTCTCAACTACACCGGTTAGTGTATGTAGTGACATTACAGGTTTACATTGTCCATCTACTTTTTATCCACCCGCTAATCTCATGCCAAAGGAACTGATAACATCTGAAAATGTGGTTCTCACTGAAGTGGAGCAGATACTCAAACAACACAAGTAATTAAAATACAACTTTACTAAAACACAGAATGATATTCTGACCAGTCTAGTCAACCGTAGGGATATAATATTAAAACTGGCAGATAAAGGGGGTGGCATCCTTGTACAGGATAAAACAGACTATGACACAGAGGTGATAAGGCAGCTGCAGAGTCCTCTTAATTATGTGAGACTAGCTAAAGATTCTACCTTTTCTAGTAGAAAAGAAATTGCCACTCTTACCACAATGGGTCTAAATGGCTTATGACTTAGCCAAAAAGAATTTGACTATCTCAATAAAGAGGATTTCATCATACCAGCGTTTTATACGCTTCCAAAAATTCATAAGAATGACAAGCATCCTCCTGGGAGACTGATTGTTGACGGCTGCCAATTGATTTTGCAACCGCTAGCAGAGTATATGGATTTCTTTATAAAAAACTTTTGTCCACCTGTCCAGATCCTAAACCAGAGACAGTCTTGCAGTGATTACGCAAACTGAAGCGCTGGAGTTTGAGGCTTAATGTGACATTTTGGTAACATTGGACATCAAAAGTCTTTACACTAACATTCCCCAATCGGAGGCATAGGCAGTTATCGAAAGGACCTTAGATTCTAGACCTAGGCCTCATAAGGTACCTACTAGTTTTATTCAACACCTTGCAAGGATTGTCCTTGAATGTAACTTTTTTATCTTTAATGGGGAGGTTTATGCTCAGATAAAAGGAGTTGCGATGGGGGCAATTTTCACCCCAGATATAGCTAATGATTAATCTATATGTCGACGCATTTGAAGAAAGAGTCATCTATACCAAAACCAATCCCTCTGACAAATATGTGAAGTAATGGCTAAGATATATACAGATGATGTTTAATTGATTTGGCATGGTTATACATCTCAAGTGCTGGAGTTCCATGAGTGGTTTAATACTCATTACAATAACTTACAGTTTACTGTTGAATATAACAACTAGCCAATAAAGTTCTTAGATTTGAAAATCACAAACGATGAGGGCTCCTTATTCATAGGTCTCTATACTAAGCCCACGGCCAGAAATACACTTCTAAAATATACAAGCCATCATCCAAGAAATTTGAGGGATAATCTCCCATTTGGACAGTTTTTAAGAATTAAACACAACTGTACCAGAAGAGATGATTATTTTACTGAAGCTAAAGTCTTACTTTCAAAGTTGGTGATGAGAGGCTAGCCATACCACTTAGTTAAGCAGTCATTAAAACAAGCGTGGTACTATAACCAAGATTCATTGTTACAGGTCAAAGAACAGCAAGACCAGACAAAGACTTACTTGTGTAACCACTTTTGGTACAGAGTCCAACAGGATTAACAAGATCATACTTAAAAACTGGCCCTTATTAGATAGTCCATACATGTTGGGAAAGGCCCACGTTCACCTTTAATAGAGGTAAAAACTTGAGAGATCGATTGGTCAGGGCCTAAAATGACCCAGAACCTTTGTCACTGAATCATCTGTAGGGTTTGAGGCCGGTAGTTGGACACTACCCATGTGGGACTCGTTCAGCATGTGCTACGACGACTGTGGTGAAAACGTGTGTACTGAATGACAAGTCTTGGAACTTGAAACCATTCAAATGGCAGTTCAAAGAATGTCATATACTGTATTGAGTGCCCATGTGCAATGTTTTATATTGGAAAAACCACCCAAGAAGTCAGAAAACGGATTATCCAACATAAGTCACAGATATGTTGTAAAGTGATAAATACTCCACTTGTTGACCACTATGTAAACATGTCACATGCGCCCAATGCAATGAAATGGTTTGTCCTTGAAGTGGTCAAATGCTCCAGACGCAGACATGATGTGGATCGCTTGCTCACAATGAGAGAGAAAAGATGGATCTGGATGTCGAATACAGTGATTAAGGGTTTGAACCAACATGTTGAGTGGCATACTCTGGCCACATTATAAATGCATTTTTCAGCGTGGTATGCTGGCTCATTTACGCATTTACATTCCTAATCTGTAATTAGACATGGTTTGCGATTGATGTTTTTATACATATACTCTCTCCTCCAGTCGCGGCCGGCATTAATTGCGGGCGGGGGGCCGCGCATGGAGAGTCGCGCGGGGAGGGGGTAAATTTAATTATTAATAACAAAAACGTACTTGTCCGCCGGTCGGGTCATGCATTTTCACAGCCCTGCCTCCGGCTCCTGCTCCTGCTTTCCTGCCTCCAGCAGAAACAGGAAGCAGGCAGACTCCCTCCCCTCCCCTAAGCCAATCACAATTGTAGCCTGCATGGAGAAAGGGCAGAGTGCGCATGACTGATTTGACCAAACTAGTCATGCTCACTCAGAAGTGGGCACACCACTCCTCCCCTGCCCAGCCCTGCTCGTAGAGCAGCACCGCCCACCCGCAACCAAACACTTATGCTTTCTCACAGTGCGAGAAGCAGAAACATAAAATGGAAGTTTTACCATTTTATGTTTCTGCTTCTCGCACTGCGAGAAAGCAGTGGGGCGACGCTCCTCTGCCCTAGTGGAGGAGCCGCCCCTGCTCTCCTCTTGTGTTTGACAATTCTGTGTTTGGGGAGGTTTTAGCTGAATTCCCTTGTTAGATATTTATTATGAGATTGTAGAGGCTTTATTCTTCTCTTAGGTTGGGCATGACATTGTGGAAAATCAGGGATCCATAATTTAATTCATCTTTCTAGGGTACACATCATCAGTGTCTGTTAGGCTTAGTCTTTGAATTCGGGAGCTGTAGTTTCTGATGGACATGCCCCCCTTTGTAGGATGTTTCTGATATTAACAGTGACGACAGTCATGGCTTCATTTCTTTTCTTGATGGCCCATTTCCGTGGGTATGTTTAGTTAGCTTTTTGTTTGTTTGGCTGTGGTACACTTGTGTTCTGGCCACATCCTGTTTCAGTAACTGTGCTTCGGACACCACCCGGATGGTGATAGGTTCTGGTAACAACCATCTATTGTTGATTTCAGTCATTCCAAGATGGCCCCCGTAGTCCATTAAGGTACAAGGGACCTATCCAGACATGTCTCTGTTATCGACACACTTGATTTAAATATGCCCCAGCGCTGTAATGGCATGGACGCACTGAAGGAGTTGTCAGGCTGGTCTATGTCGGAGTAAAAGTAAGTCCCACGCTTAGCGTGGCAAGTCTGGAGTGTAACCCTACACTGGGAGTTACTTGTTTTAGTCCTAGTACATTGACTGGCATTATTGTCTTCGTAGGCTGATTTACCCATTGATAAGTTGCTTTCAGGTAAGAGATTAAGGGGCATATTTACTAAGAAGTGACAGAGTGCGGCGTTAACCTTCCTGGCTTAATGCCGCACTCCGCCACTTCTGAAACGCAGGGCTGCAACATATTTACAACAATATGGTGCAGCCCTGCGTTTCCCCCTGCGCTGGCGCTAAATTTAGCAACCTAGCGTCAACGCAGACACCCTTGCACCATAGTGCAAGGGTGTCTGCGTTAGCGGGAAGATTGTTTATGTGCAGGAAGGTCTGCCTTCCTGCACATAAACAATCTCTAAATGGCGTTTTGAAACTTCTATGTGTGCTGCTCAATGCAGCACACATAGAAATTGCAAAACGTCATTTTTTAAAAATGATTGTTTATGTGCAGGAAGGGACACCTTCCTGCACATAAACAATCTCTAAATGGCGTTTTGAAACTTCTATGTGTGCTGCTCAATGCAGCACACATAGAAATTGCAAAACGTCATTTTTTAAAAATGATTGTTTATGTGCAGGAAGGGACACCTTCCTGCACATAAACATTCAATGTGTTTTGATGTTTCCATGTGTGCTGCACAATGCAGCCCACATAGAAACAGCAAAAACGAGGAGAAATTAAACATATTCCCTGGTCTTAATTTTGGTGCTGCCTCCTATTTACGCCACCCTTGTAAATAGGGGGCAGCGTCAAAATCAATGGGTGTTGCTGTGGAACACCCACCGCAACACCCATTGCCCTCCCCTTTCACGCTAAGTATAGCGTGAAAGGGTGCCTTATTTACAAAGCAGCGTTAAACAACATTACGTGGCTTAACGCTGCCTTGTAAATAAGGCGAAGCCCCTATCGCCACTACAATGTCCTGAAAAGTGACGTTGTGGTGGCGATAGCGGAATGTAAATATGCCCCTAAGTGTCTACGTATGACCAGATGATACTACGTTCACTGTGGTTGGAAGGGAGTCTCTAATCAGTTTGTGTGCTTCTTTCGTTTATAGTGAGATTGACTCGATGCATAAGACACTTGCTGAGCCTTTTTGCAAAAATTATTTAATTTAAAGGCAAGTTAATTTCTTTGAGATTTGACTAACAAATACACTGAACCTCTTTGTGGGTATTATTTAAATTTGGAGGCAAGGTATTTTCTCTGAGTTTTGACTATCATGTGAACTGGATTATTGTTCAGACATTGCATGATTCTGGCACCCCGCATAATCATTTTTAATTTTCATTTTCTATGATGTCTTTCACGCTAGATTGGCCAGGTTTTGTGCACTGAGTTTTGGTTTCTTTGTGGTCATTTGAAGTGACACCATGGTGTTCAGATTGTGGGCAAACGATGCACATAATTGTTTGCTGTATTGTTTGTATTATGTTTCATTGGTGTGTTTATGTGGTTTATGTCAGTACTTGCAGGCTTGATTCCTTTCCAACACTGAGTCCTGAGGATGGTCTTGCTGAACTTTTGGGCCACCTGAGACCGAAACATCGACAGTCTGTTCACCCTTGTGGTGATTCAGTCCTTTTCAATCAGTTGAAAGATAAGGATTTAAACTACTTGGAATGTGGATTTGTGAACCTATATTGTTAAAAGGAGTTTGTGCTTCCCTAGATCCCCACAATTAATGCATATTTCTAGCTCTTCGAGATTGTGTGGTGGCGCCATGTTGCGATACTGATGTATTGCTGTATATAATGTCTGTTTTTGTACTGCAATTTTTCATAACTTATATGATGATATATTGATTCAGTCATATAAAAATATTTTTTGTTAACAACAATACCCTTGTGTTACCATACACATATGCCTGTGTTACCATACAAGAGTGATTTATTGATGGTACGTAGTGGGATCATTTTTTATGGCCGATTAAACTACTGAGTGATGTGTAAAGAATTCCTCCTGGAATATTTTTGTATGTAGATGTTAGTACCTAGTTCATTGGGGGAAGATTGGGTTGCACTGTTGTAGAAATAATACTTTTAGAAAGTGGGCATTTCTCTGTGCATATGACTCTATATGCTTTGCAGCCTGACTCCAATCCACGTCTGGGCCTGGTCGACAACTATACTTTTTGCATACTTTCCAGACAGCCATCTCACATGGAGGATTGGGTGTAACAGGGCGCATCTGCATACTAAGTGGTCTTCCTGGTCTGGGAGAGAGGGAGGCGGGGCGCACTTACATTTGTATAGGCTGTGTTCTGCCCTCACACCAAGGGCTTGTTTGCCCCCTACTGTACGGCTGGAGCCAGAGCTGAGTTGGAAGGAGGTGTTGTGCACTACTAAAGGTTCTTTTGAAGTCCCCCCAGATCAAACAAATTTTGAGTATAAGTGCTGGCCTGCTGCTTGTTCTCTGCTCTTGTGCCCCCAGTGATCTCCAAGGGCATTTTGGCTTCCCCCCTGTTCTTTGCGAACTCAGGACCATAAAGGTTTGCACCTGAGCACCTCTGTTATGAGGCCGGCAGCAATGTGCTCTAATGAGAAGCTGGGATTCATGGTTCCTGCTCTGGAACCCACGTAGGGTGAGAGATTTGTTGTCTCTTTCAGCGCGAGTTGATCGCTTTTTCCCAGCGAAGCCTTTGTTGTGTGCAGTACGACCACTCCAGCCGAGGGGACCACGACGGGCAACCTAGTGAAGAGCAGCACCACCCATTAGCCCCAGCTATCCCGCTAGAGAGACCGTGGTCGGCCTTCTGAAATACCCTGTGGGCCCCCCATTGCACGAGAAGTCCTTGCGCTGGAGGAACAGCTGATTGGTGTGCGCGCTCCACCTACGCCGGGACCATCCTATGGTACTTCGGGACTGAGTCCCTGCCTGGCTCCCGTCCTAGCAGCCAGGTATTACCTTATTGAAGTCACGGCTCGGGGAGTCACCAAGGAAGCTGCAGGGAGAAACAAATGCCCATTAAGGCACCTGGAGTGGTGGGGGGCCTGGAAGAGGATTGTGTTGTACTTCCACAGATTGGTACTCTTCCATTGCCACATCTGAATAGACCCGGGCAGTCTTAAGGATTTTGCTGCTCTTCTCGCAGCGGAGTATCACATTCTGCATACCTTCTCCTTACTAGAAGTGCACTGGCTTCTGGATTTCCAGGGACACCCGTACCCTGGGGGCATCTTCCTAGTGGTGGTATCACGAGGTGAGTCCTCCACGGAGGCCCCCCGAGTAAGAACTTGCCCCACTGGGGAAACTCATTGTGAGATTCTGTATATTGCAAAAAAGGCACACAGGTGTTCTGGTACCCTACGTGTTGTGGCAATTTACCGTACAGAGTATAATAGGAGCACAGATACCCTGTGTCCTGTGTTGTTATCCCAATGTATGGTGTTTCTCACTAGCTAAGTTCTTTGCCTTACAAGCAATGTGATTCCTGATCTTGTTTTTAAAACTTGCATAATGTGGAAAGCATATAGGTGTTGTGGGAACCATGTTTCCTTATTGTTACTGATGTGCTTGTGGGGAAGGTTGAGGATTTATGTGTCTCCTAAACTAACTGCTACTTTACATGTGGTGATACATGTTTTCTTTTATGTTAGAATCTGTGGCATCTCAGACACTGATGCTATGATATATGCCATTGCGAGTGTTAGGATAATGACCAATGACTCAGGATTTGCATAGTATGCACAGTATTTATGATTTGTTTTGGTCTATGTGTTATGTACAATATATACAATATTTTTATATAATCCTGTGTGGAGTCTCTTTTGTGGTGTATTTATTGTGTTGCTGTTATGACTGTGTTGCGTAAATGCTTTACACATAGCATCTGGGATAAGCCTGACTGCTCTTGCCAAGCTAACAAGGGGGTGAGCGCGGGTAATCTTTGGTGTGTAACTTACTTGCTCTGACTAGAGTGGTGGGTTCTTCCTGGCTTAGGTGTATACCCTACCCAACCAGAAACCCCATATCTAACACGGACCATCCTCTTAGGGGCCCCAAAGGGACCTATGCCCCCACCACATTTACAACCTGTAAACATACCAATCACCCTGACCCATCAACACCACCATCACGTCTACCACTTTCCCGGATAAATGGAAACTTGCTGAAATCAACACCCTCCTCAAGAAGTCCACAGCCGACCCAAATCAACTGAGCAACTTCCGACCCATCTTCCTACTTCTCTATCCAGCCAAAGTGATTAGGAAGGCCATCAACAAGCAACTCACAAACCACCTCGACCTTCACCATCTTCTAGAAAACACTCGATTAGGACTCAGAGAGAACCACAGCACAGTAACAACACTCATTGCGACCACCGATGACATTAGGATCATCCTGGACCAAGGAGAAACAGCAGCCCTCATCCTGTTCGACCTCTCTGCAGCCTTCAACACTGTCCCCCATGACACCCTCTTCAGAAGACTCCACGACATTGACATATAAGGCTCTACTCTCAAATGGATCTGTTTCTTCCTCATGGGAAGAACCCAAAGAGTCAGGCCGCCAACCTTCACATCAGACAACAGGAAATAGATATGTGGAGTCCCACAGGGATCGTCCCCCAGCCCCACCCCCACCCTTTTCAACATATACATAACACTGCTCTCTAACATCATCTGATCTGAAAACATCACTGCTATCTCCTACACCAATGACACCCAACTCATCCTCTCCCTGATGGACAAAACAACCACTGACATGTTGTATGGTTCCTACTTTCTCAGTAAGACTATGCATTTAGGCACCATAAGCTTCAAAACTATGTGGGACTGAGTCCACTTATACCATCAGAATATGTTGACTTAATTTCTGGCTAGCTTACAGTGCGCCATCTGGGCCCTCAAACTGACAGGGCACAGGATGGTGTCTGCAACTTCAGAACAAGACAACCCTAATTCCGCCAAGGAAATAGTGGAACCAGATCTTATCCTTTCCTTAGTAACTCAGGCATGCCCAAAGGGAGGCACAAGAAGTAGGCAAATTGACATTTCAACATTTATTGAAACAATTGTACTCTTTTGTAAAATATGTGTTCTGCAATGATTAATAGAAAGGAGCAAAACAATGTTACTAGCATTACAGAAATGGTGAACGGAATGAATAATTCAACCATTGTGCCTTTGCATTAGGTTATATAAATACATATAATTGCACTCCTACCTAGCTCAATCAATCAGGAGGGGGTCTCAAGGTGCTGTGCTTTGCATATCCTATAAAGCATAGGGTGTGCAGGTCTGCCAGAATACCTTAGAGTGGTCTAACTCCCCATTTACCTGTGGGCAAGTGTCATCTGGCAGCCAGCCTTGGTGAAGAACAGGCCACTGTCCTCTTCAGAATAGTAATGGAATTCAGCTAGGCTACAATTCAGGCATGGAGCGACCTTCGACAATCTATCAAGATGCTTTTCTGCCTAAACAGAGGCATAGTGCCATTTATATAATAAATTGGACCCATTCGTTCCTTGCCTGAGTCCTGGTCCTGTTGTCATTGTTGATTCTATCCACCCAGAGCTTTCGCTGAATGGACAACATCAAACAGTGACATTTTGCACAGTGTACTAAACCCCGGTACAGACTGTTTTTTGGCCAGAAAATATGCCTACGAAGAAGTGTAACTGTAAGCAAACCATTTCTGAGTACATTATCTCATGAGGCCATTCAAGCAAATGTGTGTTAAAAGTCACCATCTAAAAAGATGTCAATTTTAAACGTGAGCATGTAAAATGGAAGTGTTTGTGCCCGGGGCCTATGAGCCTCATTACAGACAGAACCAACTTCATCAACTGCATTACAATGGTAGCAGACTGGATGCGAACCAACTGCCTGCAGCTCATCTCCGACAAGACAGAAGTATTGGTCTTTGGCAACAGGACATCAAGACATCCCCATGGGACTCCACCTGGTGGCCCTTGGAGCTAGGACCAACACCCACAGACTATGCAAGAAATCTAGGGATCATTCTAGATGACAAGCTCAACATGGCGGCTCAAGTCAATGCAGTGCGCACCTCCTGCTACACAACCTACTCATACTGTAAAAAATGGTTGCCTCAGAACGCCAGACGGACTGTCACGCAAGCACTCATCACCAGCAGGTTGGACTACAGCAACATTCTCTATGCCAGAATCTCCAAACAACTCCTACACAGACTCCAGACCATCCAGAACACTGCTGCAAGACTCATACTCGACTTCCCACACTGCACCCACATCACACTGCGCCTCACGCAGCTTCACTGGCTCCCCATTCACAAGCACAGCCAATTCAAACTTCTTCAACACATATAAAGCCCTACACAACACAGGACTAGAATACCTGAACAGCCGCATACACTTCACCAGCCTACCAGACACCTATGCTCTGCCTCACTCTCACTCATTCTCTGCATCCCCAAAAGCAAAACTGCAGACTGCTCATTCTTCTACATTGCACCCAGGACATAGAAAGACCACGATCAACATATCAGAGCCTCCTGCCCTCATTTCTTGAGTTCTGCAAGAAGCTGAAGACCTGGCTTTTTGTAAAAGCACCATGGGAACCTGAAACCTCCACACACCTGCCCTAGTGCTTACCTTGTTGGGTGATAAGTGCTCTAAACAAATCAATATAACTTAGCATAACTTTGGTCCTTAGAGTATAGGCTCCAAAACACAAGCACCTAAGTGCCTCTAGTGAGTTTCTAGTAAGTGTCATCCTCAAAATGTTCTGAAAAATTGAGGGGTACAACACATTCGTTGGTAAATTGTGGGGTTGAAGGCCATGCCCCCTACACATAGAGTTTAACACAACTCTACACATCTGCAGTGCTGCATTGTGGATCAAAATCAGTATCTGCTGCCATTTACGTTAGTGTTCTCTGGGTTAACGCCGATATTTAGTTCTTTCCAGAAAGATGAAATTAGTTTTCTTTGCAAGCTGATGTGTTTACAACAAGCTGTTTCCACATCAGCGAGTCACCTGGAAACCTGGACTGGAAGATCAATTTCAACCTGGACTGAGAGATCAGATATTTTTTCGAACTTTTGGGCATTGTAAAGTCGGACATAAAAAAAACTAAAGTTCCCTCCCAAATAGCCCTACCTTTTCCTTTTTCTTCTTTATTTTATTTCAAACCTAAAAATGGTATTTTTATTTACATAATGTGTTACATAACTGCCAAATATAGTTTCACCGTTGTATGTTAACATATTTATTGCAGTTTATTGTGCTACACCATTATTTTATTAGTGTTAATATTTTGACTCCACAAGTTTTTCAAAAATAGAAGAATTGAAATGTAACTTTCTATTGCAATATTTTACTTTTAATATAACTTTTTAAATATAAAAACTGATTTTTGCTTGCTCGTAGAACTTTGACGCTATAACGCGTTGAAGGAAACATAGGAAGCATTCATGCACGTGCCCCCCCTCAAACCCTCTTTACATTACGATTGGTAAGTATTTCTTGCAAGGCTTAGATTTCATTCTCTCACTCTCTGGAAAACAGGATTTGTTGGGGTGATGTGAAAGGCGAGGATTACTTTCCGTCCTATGATGAAGTCAGTCGTGAATCAAATATCTGTCTTCGTAGGTTTGGCTACAAGCAGCTTTAGTTGTCTGTAGGAACTCATGTGATCAAGGACAGAACATACACACACAAGTGCTTTGGCCCAGTCCTCTTCAGCCATAATAGGTGAGCATTTGAATAATTAATAGTTTAAATAACAATGCGGATAACGAAGAGTGGACTCTCTTTGTCGGTGATTGGTTTGGGAACTTTTGGGTTTTGAAAGCAGTCAAGTGTATTATTGAAGGAGACAATGTTGTGGTTGCTCCAGCACCAATAAGTGAAAGGTCTGTATAAAAAAGATGAGAAAAATAATGATACCGTTTACCCTCTCCAAACCAATGTCCCATCATCTACAACTTCCAGTTGCTTCATGTACTGTCCAAAGGGCAGCCACCTCTGCTCCTTCCATCCATCTTATTATGACCAGCTGGGGAGTACTCTCTCCCTACTGTCCAGCACCTTCTTTTGCTTTGGGCCTGGCAATCCAGCATGTTCAATTGCTCAAAATCAAAACTTCAACAAACTCCTGTTTTTCAATATAATGCTTTCCTCGACGTTGGCACCAATTGAAATCTATCAATTATACATGCAAAAAAGTATGGCTCTCATTGCAGTAAGATATTACAGGCTATTTACAATTATGTTATGCAATGCAGTGCAGTAACCCAAGATTCTGTTCTGCGTTGTGTGAGAGGGAAAGAGCAGCACAGCATCATATCGACGAAGATATAGTACTGTTTCTATCTTCCCTGGTGCTGACACTATTTGAGCCTGCCTTGTGTTACACAGACACACACACACACCATTGCACAACTTTGGAAGGGTATGTCTGCTATGTCTAGCTAAGGTTTTGTTGAATCATACGGCTAGACTTACTTAAAAACTTTTCTGACATTGGATGTGTGCTAAACAGTACAGCAAATTAAATGTGGGCGTTAACGCCTGCCTCAAGGAGGCGTTATTTTTGGCCCAAAGCACTGTCTACCATAGTTAGCATACAGAACTTTGTGTCAAACACCCATGGGTGGTTGCATATGAAAACCAATGTGCCACCCATGGAATGACCTCTTGACGCAAAGTGACACCAAAAAGTGCATAGCAATATTTGTGTTCGTTTTTACCACTTTCCAGCACAAAACACATTTTGCGATGAAAACCAATAGTTTATTAAGACTTTGCACGGGTTTATGCAAAGTCTCAATAAATCTGCCCCCTTAGTGTTTCAGGTTTGAGCCTTCATGAGGGGCAGGGGCAACCCATATACATACATGAAATAATCTGCTTGGCATCAACGCCCAACATCCTGTGATTCTGGGAAAATCACTTAATCTCCCCGTGCCTAACAAAAACAAGCATTGGCATAGCCAATAGGTCTCGCTTTTGGGACATTATAAGTGTTTAGCCATGCAACAGTTGATGTTGCACCAAGGATATTGTGCTGCAGAATTAAATACTTATAAGTTCCCAAAGGCGAGACCTATTGGCTGTGCAAATGCTTGTTTTATATGCTGGTGAAACCTTATTGCGCACTGGGGTGAAGCTGCATTAATTGGTATACATTGGAAATAGTGTGAGACCACTCAAACAATACATCCAGTAACATCACAGAGTGATTAAAAATGGTAACTTCGAGCTATCTGCTGGCAACACATTTTCAAGAAGTACATCCAAATGGTGGCACATTTTGGTTTCATGTAGTTGAACATATTCACATTCACAGCAGAATGTTGTTCACCGTTTGTAAACCATTTGTAATGAGTCCAACTGGGTTTCGCCAGATGATAGTACGGAAAGAAGGGGAGAGGAAGGGAGGAGAGGAAAGAGAGGGCAAGAGATGAACTAAGAAAGGAGGACGCGCGGTAAGGTGAAAGGTCAAGACAGAAGGGAAGATAAGAAGGAGAAGGTGTAAAACAGAAAGAGTCTGAAAAGACGTAACAAAGAATATAGAGAGAGAAGGTGACTCAATGAAGCGTCTGGCGAGGGAAAGTAGAGAAAATAGAGAGAGAAGTTAAACGGGGAAGAAGAAAGTAGGCGAGAGTTGAGAGAAAGGGGGAGGGGACAGTCACAGCGGAAAGAATTCAGAAAGGAGACAGAACAGGTAGAGGACAGAAGCCACAGCACAGGGGAGGGGGAGAGAAAAGGGAGAGCAGAGAAAAGAGAGGAGAAAAGGCATGGGGTGGTATGAAAAAGAGAAAAAAAATGTGTGACATAGAACGATGACACGAGAAGGAACAGCGGAGAAAAAAAGCTGGATGATATAAATAAGAGACGCTTTGGGGTCTGAGGAGTGCAGAGGACAGCACACAGATGACACGCAGGTATGTACAGCGGGGACGAGAAACAGACGCGCAATACATATTCAGCGCAACGGGAGAGGGGGGCGAACGTACAGGCGCTCTGGGCGGCGGGAGCAGAAGGTGCCGGCTATTGTACAGTCAGACATCTGTTGACATCCAGGCGGAGAGTCGAAGGTAAGGAGTGAAAGATGAGGGTGGATGAAAAGGAGAAAGGGCAGATAGGAGGGTGAAAAGGATTTTAGGCAAAAGAGAAAGAAAAAAGAAAACGCATAGACAGCGGTAGATAGGGAAATGAAGGGAAGCAAAATGAAAGGTGAATGTGGAAGTCATTAGAAAAAGTAGAGAACGATAAAGGAAAATTAATGAAAATGTTTTGGGAGAGAAAAGGCGACGAAGAGACAAAGGTGAAAGCAAGAGTCTAGAAGAAACGAGGAACTGGAGACCCAAATAAAGTAAAATGCAAAAATAACTGAAAAGAGGGAGTTGGGGGGAGAATATAAGAAGTAGTAAGCGAGAAGGGTTTGAAGGACCAGGTGGAAAGAAAGGAAACAACCCTCCAAGAAAGCAAGATAAGAAAGAGTAAGGAACACGGAAATGGGAGAACGAGGAAAGAAAATTCGAAGATAAATAAGGATGGAAGAATAAGAAAGAAACAAGAAGAAAAGTGCAGCCGCCATTGTTGCCGATTAGGAGCGGTGTTGAAGATGTGGAAACATAGTTGGGCGAGCTGCGCGACGGGACGTGTGGGCAAGGAAAATGGCGCGTGCGCGCATGGGAGAGCAGTCTGCTCTTTTTCAAAGCACATACTCGTGCTTGTGGCGCGCCGCTGCGCACTCCCGCACGGCGTATGCCGCCACAAGCACGAGTATGTGCTTTGAAAAAGAGCTGCACGACGGCTAAAGGTCTCCTATGCAGCGCATGCGCGCTGCGTAGGCGAGACCTAATTAAGCACATCATGTTCTGATTGACTGAATCAGCTTAATAGGAATTACAGCCCTAAAAACCACTTGTAAGGGTATAAATTTGGGCACAGCATTAAAGTGATTCGACAGGACCGCTCTGCCGATCAGTAATCTAGCCAGTAAGCCACTGCCACAGACGGCCATATTTTGGAGATCAGCTGTTGCCATCTTTACTTCTAGCATGTCTAGGTACCCTTGGAAAGGTTTTAATAATCCCTGCTACATTGAACCCAAGCTGCAGTTTTTTTTTTATATTACACCGATGGTCCTGATGCCCGAACAGATTTCTTAATCTTGTGCTTTCTCCATACAGTCTCTAGTACTGATCATTGGAAAGGGATGCTTCTGTACCTCTTTTCCTATACATAGACCATCAATGAGTAGGAAGAAAGCCAGGTCTGTCAGATGGGAAATTTAATTGGATTACAACTTTTCTGTAATTGCTACTGGCTCATGAACCCAATATTACCTCAGTATTCGACTGTTACAGCTATTCCAACGCAGCAGCCTGGCTACTTCATATCTTGTGTACATTCAGCCACCCGCGCGAATTGATTACGCAGAAACAAGTTTGCCGACTGCGCATGCCCAGACGTGGTTGACCGAAGCCGAACCATGTCCGTGCCGATGAAAACAGTAGACCTATAAATTCCAGAACCAGTATGTTTTTTTAATTACCAATTAAAACACTTTGTACGCAAAATGGGATGCTGACCAGGCAAGAGCCTCCTGCGGTCGGTTTCAGTTCTCTTTTAACCGCTCATGTATGCAGAGGATCGGAAGATTTATGTAATGGTTTTACATTTGTTTTGCACTTGTGGTCACAACAGTTCTGCTTTTATGCAGTTCCGATTTGTTGAACTAAATTTTGTGGTTTCTGTGGAGTTTTGGGAAAATCTTCCAGATATCATACAGTATTGAAATAAACTCCTGTGTGTTAACCGATTGTGGGCTGGTCCTGTCCAAGGCTACGTTCACGAGACCATCATCGCAGTCCTAAAAGCATGGCATAATGCTTGCTGGAACCATTTATGGGATAATGTGGTGGCTGTGTGTTTTTTTATTGCAAATGTAAATATGGCATGGGCCGAGGACGGATGATCAGTTTGCTTTCAGTGCATATGTAGTAAATATTTTCCACAGACTGCATGTAATTATGCAATGTGGCATAATAGCGCAATTTTGGGAATTTCAGGTAGCAAGAGATAATGACTCTGGCGTGGCATATTTCACCAACGCTTACTGACCCCCCCCCCTAAGATAGGGATAGTTATACAATGCCCAGTGTGGAAGAATGAGATGCGCATTTAGGTAGGATTGACCACAGTCTTGCTTCAGAGAGAGGGTGGTGGTGGGCTAGGGGGCCTCCAGATGTGAGGGAGCCCAGGCCAGAGTGGAGGGAGGGATAGAGGACCAGCAGGAGGCAGAGGTCCAGTGTGACTCACTGCTCCCGCTGCCCGAAACAGTGACCGCTGGCAGTGGTGGAAGCAACGGCCGGGATGTGAGGGAGAGAGACAGTGGCTTGATCCACACTGGGCAATTGCAGATATCTGGCAGCGAGACTAACCCTCCATTCATTCAGAGAGCAGAGGAGAGTGCAGGCCAGAGCCCAAGGAAGAGAAGGGCACTGCTCCCCGTGCCGCGAGGAGACAGAGCAAGGCACGTTCTACTGCTCTCATAGCTCCCTGCCTGCAGCTCATCTGTTTAGGACTCCCCCCCACCCCCAAAACAATTATATAAAGGTTACACAGCACTGACCCCAAGAATGATGCAGTCTTTTGGGGAATGATTTGGATGCCCTTGTGAACTCGCGGGTCACGAGCATTTCACTGTGAGCTGTGCTTAAAAGGTTTTGTCATGGTGTCTATCCCAGTGCTTCAATGTGTCAATCAAGTCAGGATTCATCTGCCCTTTGGCCTGGTTTCGCAGTAGCCCGAGATGCAGGACTGAGCAACTCACTGAGTTTAAGCCCAGGGGTCGGAGAATCAACAAATGTCCCAAAAAGTCAAGTTATCCTAAATCCCTCCACCAGTCCACCTGAAATGCCCAGACATCCCAACCAACTCCAAAAGCGGTGACTTAGCATACCAATGGCTATCAAATGTTGTGGTGTTGAATTAAGACGAATACCGTGGAGCCAGATGGAGAACGCTGGACTGGGCCCCAGGGAAACCGGAGGATATCCTGGTGGCTGAAGGCTGCTTTCAGGAGGCGCTACCTCCCGAGGCCTGCACGAGGAGGCGCTTTCTAAGCCTAGGCCGCGTTTCCCAGCAATACAATCCAGATACGTACATTCTCAGGCCCATGCTGTCCAAGCATCGAACTTCGGTCTGGGTGGAGGACACACCTGAGGCTCCGATTCTATAATCAGCAGAGCAGTGAGAGGGCAGGCAGAGGCAATGGACAGCAGCATCGAAGGTAGACAGGTGAAAACATGCGGCGTCCTTCCTATTAGACTCGTGCAGCGATGCACATGTGAGTAAACTATGTATAAAGACTTGAGAAAAGCTGTGCTAGTAAGAGGAGGCGAGAATTAAAGGAAAAGAGAAGTGCAGAGGGAGAGCAAGAGATGTGGAAAGACGTAGTGAATAAAAATTATTCAGAAATAGTCGGAGAAGGGGAGACTGCAATATTAGGAAAGTGCGGGAAAGTGCAGGAAGAGTGACAGAGGAAGAGAAAGTTACTGAGATAGGAGGAAAACAGAAGTCAAGAAAAAGTGGGTAAGCGCGACAAAACAGAGGGGGGCAGCGGGACGAGAAAGGACTGGGAAGCGGCGAATAAAACAAGCGCGCGCGCACGCACCTCGCGCGGCAGCAGGGGGAGGGGGCCTGCGCCGGATTCCCTTGCGAGAGCGAGCAGCAAGGCGCGATAATTGCCAACATATGGCGCCGCTGCTCGCTCCCGCAAGGGAATCGCCAAACGTGCACGCGTTGCTGAAAGCAATGCAACGCGTGCACGTTTTTGGCCTCAAAACCGACTCGATGGCTAAAGGTCTCTTTCCTATGCAGCGCATGCGCGCTGCGTAGGCGAGACCTAATGAATGTGTCCATCTGTAATGAAACTGGTGCTCATGTAAAGCGCTCTGATACCTGATATCTTCGGGTCTAGTTTGTGCTATATAAAACTCTATAAAAAAATGAGAACTCAATGGGAAGATGATATGCATTGCAAAGGCCGCTGATCAAATTGACACTGATGAGTGGCGGTCTCTTTTGCACCAAATTTAGGCATTGATGGTGCTAAACGTATTTTTAGGTTGAACAAAAATCGTTTTTGTATAGACCGATCAGTATAAACGTCATTTTGCTCTCCTCCATTAGTGTAAATACAGGTGCAGAACCAACCAAACATAAGTGCAACATTGCTCAGTCGCAGGTTCAGGGCATGCAGTTCGACCGACCTATTAAGGTTCTTTGCATTCATATACATGCAGAATTATTCACATAAATGTTGTTATTTATTTTGAACAGTAGACAGCAGTCTTGTTGCAGCACAAACATTTCCTTCCACTGTGCAGCTTTTCATGAACGAACAGGGCGCAAGCTTAGTGACTTGCTTTACCACTTCCAATATGTTTCCATGCAGATTCCAAAAGCAGTTACAATCTCTCAACCCTTTTGTGTCTGTGCCCAAATAAGTCAGAAGGCATACTGAGACATTTTCACTATACTTAATGTTCTTATCATCAGATAGTTTTCCAGTGTTAGTCCACATAATACGTGTAGCAATGATCCATATTTGATATAATTGTAGCCCAAGGAATCTTTGAATATATTTGGTCCTTTATTGCCATTGAGAGTTTCAGGTAAGGCTGAGACCATAAACTAAAGTGAAAAGGCCAAGAATTTGCAAATGTCATGGACACCCTCTGATGGCAACGTAGGGCCATTTTACAATAACAATTAAGGGCCCCATTATGATGTCGGTCGGTAAGACTCTGACCGCTCGTCCGACTGCCGAATTATAAGGTCGGCGGTCGGAGTGTAAACTGGCCGGTCAAACCGACTGGCTTCCGATGGGCTTAAGGAGCCCATCGGCCAGTCGGAAGCCACACATAATCCCTATCGGAAGGCGATTATGATGTCGGTTTCTGAAAGGCTTTTCATGTCGGGCTTTCCGACATGGAAAGCCTGTTGGAAAGCGACTTTGGGGGCCCCCTTCCCTCTGTGGCCTACCATTGTGGGCCTGGGGGGCACCTATGCCACCCGCCCCACAAGCTCCCATAGAGAAATGGCAAGGTGCGGTCTCATCGTAATATGGTGTTAGGAACCCCCGACCTACAATCAGTCGGTTCCCACACCGAGTTGTCTCTGACCGACATCGTAATAGGGCCCTATGTGTCTGTTATATCACAGGTTTGTTTTGGAGCAATAAACTTGAAAAGGTGTTTTTTAAATATGTAAACAATAACTGAAAAATTCCATTCATGCAGCTTTGTAGAAAAACATGAGAATAGTACTTAATTATGTAGGGCCTGATTCACAGAACTAACTTACGTCAAAAACGTAAAGTTAGTACTTTTTGGTATTCACAGAATACACTTACTCATTTTGGTATTCACAGAATGAATTTACTCATTTCGGTATTCACAGAAGTTAGTAGTCCTAACTTTAGGACTCCTAAATGCCTTCTGTGAATACCGAAAGTCTTAAAGTTAGGATTTTTCTCAGTTTAGGAGTAGTAAAGTTAGGACTCCTAACTTTAGGACTCCTAAATGCCTTCTGTGAATACTGAAAGTCTTAAAGTTAGGATTTTTCTCAGTTTAGGAGTAGTAAAGTCTAACTTTAGTGTATTCTGTGAATACCAAAAAGTACTAACTTTACGTTTTTGACGTAAGTTAGTTCTGTGAATCAGGCCCGTAGTTGAGAATGTTGGATTTTAGAAAAAAAATACTTTGCTTTGCTAAAAACACTGTGGGTTTTATTCACAAGGAGGGTTTGAGCTGTAAACATACATTCATGGACTAAAAAGCAATAGTGACGCTGTAGTTATGGTTAGGTTGGAGATTTCATTGAAAAGTAAATTTTAGTTTTGCCAATAACTTTGCTGTTGTTTGATAAATAACCACATACCTTTCTTGAGAAAAAGGTTATTGACTTTAGGGTCTACAGGGAAAGATTTATGTAGATCTGTCTGGGATAGGCTATTGGGGGGGGGGAGATTGAAAACAGCAGCATTTTCCATTTTACCTTCGCTATGAATCTTTGCTCTTCGCTACAGAAAAAAATGCTGAAAGTAATTAAACAAAGCTCGGCATAAAACCAGAACTTTATTCAAGAAAAAGTCTTTGCTTGGTCTGGTGTCAATCAGGTAAGTAGTTTTTGAAAAATTAGCACTGCAAAAATGCGTGAGCTTTCAATGGTTGAAAAGTCTCTAGATTGTTAGTCCACAACTGCACTCGAAACTGGCAGGGGCGTAGCTTGGTCAATAAGACTGTGGGGGGGGGAGGGGTGACTTTAGATTTCTCAACAGTCACGCTTGGATGTCTTGTTAAAATACATTATGCGATAAACAGGACATGAGGGGGCCTTAAGATAGCAGTGAAAAGAGAGAGAGGGTGGATTATTCGGGGCACTTAAAACACAACATTTTTCAAACTAATCAACATTTTTAAAGCCTTCAAAACAGAGAGGAGAAATAGTGTGTGTGTGTTTTTGTCAGTGGGGGCATCTAAAAATCCCAGGTGAAATCTGACAGACACCTCATCATAGCCGACTGAAAGCCCTTGTACCCAAATATTTACTACAGAATACATTTCTTACACCCTAAACACCCACCCTGAAGCTATGCCTCTAGAAACCGGGTTTGAGGATAGTTCTGGGACCCAAATTTATAAAATAAATAAACCCTGATTGAATGAGGGAACTTTTTCTCCTGTCGTCCTTTTCAGGTTTGCAAGCTCAAAAATGAGTCAGTGAATCCGAAGGCTCTGATTGACTGCCACAAGATAAACATTTCTTAGGTTGTTGGGCACAGTCTTTGTGAGCCTGCCACCCAAATAACTGAAAGCCTAGATAAGGAGTCATGAAAAGCACACTCTAACTGCCAAGCCTTTGTGTGGCGGCCCTTTGCGATGTCTCTGAAATTAAATGTGGTACTGTGCCCAACCTACTTGTTGGAGGGATGGGCGGAAAAAGAATTGAGGAGGCTTAATGTGCTTCTCAATCTTGGCGTACTTTATTTGGGGGATGGGGTGGACAGATTGAGTTTGTCACTTAGAGTCTTGGTTTTCTTCCTTTAGGTTACGCCTTCTCTTCTTCTTTTCTTCTACGGTTGTCTTCTTCCAGGAGTGTGTCCCTAGGAGGCTCAGGAAGAGAAGAAAGTTGAGGTAAATATCTCAGGTTTTAAGATAACTTGGTTAGGATAGTATCCTTCACCACACCCGGAGTGATGGAAAGGGAAAACACCCAAGCGATAAAGAGAGGAGGTCTCTGATAGCGGGGATAATAACTCTATTAGCGTATAGATTCTTGTGTTTTCCCTTTTGTCTTCTCTCCCTCCCCCTTTCAAGTGAGTTGGAACCACATAAGAGAAGTGAGGGGATAAAGATTTAAAAAAAAAAGGAATAAACAAAATATTGACTAATCTTTCCTTGGTGTTTTTATCCCCTACTCGTTAATGTGTACAGACAACCTCATTTTTGTTTTCCGTCCCAATCACTGCGCGATCCTCATCCTAGTAGTTAAGGGCTGAGACCTAGCACTTAAGGAGCACTAGTATGTCTCCCACACAATAATACAAAATAACAAAACACCAAAGAGAAATACTTTCTTTTAAGAGTGTCACTCGTAATTCCCTTATGACCTTTACTCAGGCTCTCCCTTTCACTCCCTCCGTACGTCCGGTGGACGTAACGCAAATGCCTCAACTCTCCTGAGTTGCGGGGGTGCATATGCATCCTCGTGGGCGTCCACCACTCCTCTCTCCAGTCCTCTGGAGCTTCTGTGCTGTCCTCCCTTTCTCCTGACCCGGCTTCTTCAGTCAACATCTCTTCACCGGCCAACGGTGTCCTTCTCGGGCTGCTCTCCGCAGAGTCTTCCAGCTTTCCCCAGCTCCACCCTTCGTCTTCAGGTGCACCCTCTTCCGGGTTTGTGACGTCCTTTTCTTCTCTGTTGGGAGCTCCTAGTTGGTCCTTTGATCGGGTGGGCCCGCCTCCTTCCTGTACAGCAGAGTCCATTGGGAGAAGTTTAACTCTTCGTTTTTCTGTTTTCCGGGGGCGGTGTTGTCGGCGCTCTGGACTGCAGCCGGAGTTCTGTGATGAGAAGGGTAAGTAAAGGGTTCCATTGGTAGTGTACCCCGCTCTTCCTCACACTACTCTGTCTGGCCAACCCCCTGCACTTGGCCTGAAGGCAGTACCTTAATTCCTCAATTGTTTGCCTTTTAAGTTTTCAAGGCAAAGCCATTGCTAACCTATTAGTCAACCTGAACTCCAATTCAACTTATATTAGAAAGTCAGGGAAAATAACTGTAGATATGATTACATATAAGTTTCAAAAAAGTTTTGAAAAGGTGATTTTTTGTTTTTCTTATGACTTTGGTCAATTTTGTATTTAGATCATTTTGGGGTAAACATTAAAAATATAGGGAGTGGGATGTCAAAACATGAGTGGTTTGCATTTTCTTTTGTGTTCAAAATATTTTATTACATTTTAGATAAATATAAGAAGACCATACATAAAAGAGCACCGAAAAGGTACATAGAAAATTACATCAATAAAATTAACTGAGCTCATAAAACCATACAGTGTAGATAATATTACTTACAAATTAATAAAGTATCTATAAAATAACACTTATAATTATGCAATAAAAATAAAAAGGAAAGAAAAAAGGGAATAAATAGAATCATCAATACAAATCATTCTTATAGTGCTACTAAATGTAATCAATATACCTAAACATAAAAACTTCCAATCATTATTAGTAAAACCTATTTAGAGATGTAAAGCAGTATACTCATCAATTTGTTTCCAAAATAGAGAATAATTAGGAGCATTGTGGATGATGCCTGATGAAGTAAAATTCTTCTGGTAACAATTATCCAAGCCTTCCAGACATGACTTGATAGTAATGAGGCATTTTTCCAATTTGCAGGAATTGATCTTAAAGCTGCAGAAATTAAAACATCTAGAAGTTTGCTATTAATAACAGACAGTTTGATGGAAAGTGAAGTTGACCTACAATTTAATATATTATATAGTAAATTATCTGTGATATTCAATATTTTAGTAACAACCTTCCAAACGTCTTTCCAAAACTTGCCAACAATATGACACTTATAAAGCATATGTCATAACAAGCCTGTATTCAGAGAAAAATTCCAACAATTGGGCGATTTCAAAAGTTTTGCATTATATAACCATAATAGAGTCCACAGCCAACTGAATAATATAAAGGTATTAGTCGGGTATAGAGAAACAGGCAACCACCCAGACGTACTATTCAACCAATGTTTTCTACAAATATCTGGAGATAACGAACCATCTAGTTTTGTATTCCAAAAGGAAGAGAGAAAGTTAATATTGTCTCCTGCATAAGTATTCAATTTTTTATAAAACAATGACACAGCATGGGATGATGAAGCAATTGTTTGAATATACAATTCCAAATCAGAGGTCGCATTATGAGGAAAATTATTTGGAAATGAATAAAGGACTGAATTACAAAGAGTTCATATTTATAAATATCTGACGGCTGTAACTTAAATCTTTGCTGCAATTCATCAAAAGCTAAAAAGGCATAGTTATGATAAATATCTTTTAAATAAAAAATAGCAGCTTTAATCCAGGATTGCCAAAATTGTGAGTGACGAGCTAGCTTTAACATAGGATTATACCATAACGAGAAATTTAATGAAAGTGACATAGGAAATTGGAAAATGTAATCTAAGGGCCTAACTCTGGCTGAAGGAAATATCACATCTGTGGGAAGTGTTAATCCAGATGAGAACTCCAGTTACTTGGTGAAACAGAAGAACGTCAACGTCAACTTCAGTGAAGTGAGCCAGCAGCTCACAGACTGCATCTACAGGTTGTAGACCCATGGCTGTCCAACTGCCATATTACAACTTCGTCGGTCGGTCTGCCATGGGACCGCCCCAACCACTGGGGATCCGCGATCCCTCGGCAGTGACGCGGCAGGCTGGGGCAGCAATATGCTGGTGGTGCAGCCATGGCACCTCCGAGCATATAATGACTTTCCTGACCTCCTCACTTTTCATGGCGATTATCCCGCCATCAAAAGTGTAGCAGCCAGGAAAGTAAGTGGGCCACCTGGTGCCCCTGTGCATGGGGGTGCAGGGTGTCCCGTGTGTGCATGCACCCCAGTTCCTGCATGGCATGGACTCCACCAGTCCATGCCGTGCAGGAACGGGCTTTGGCGTTTCCATTGAGGTGCCTTTCTAAGGCTCACCGCCCACCAGACCATGAGAAAACTCCAAATCTGGTTTGGCGGTGTGGGAGCGGGGTGCTGGCATGGCAGCTAACTCCCACACCGCCAAACTCATAATATGGCCCTAAATCTTGTAATATTAATTTAGTAGACTTCAGTATTACTGATCTTTTTAGCAAAGCAGTAGAGTTAGCCATGGTGCACACTGCAGGTAAAGGAAATGGTGATATCAAACTTTGCTCAATACGAAGCAATGAAGGTGAATTAGTAAACTCTGTTTGCTAGAACCATTAGATACTTTGTTTTAAAATAAACGCTTCATGATAATTAAGGAAATATGGGTAACCAAAGCCACCATTGCACTTAGCCAATTTTAATTTTTTATAACTTAAACAAGGAGATTTATTATTCCAAATAAATTTTGAAAGAAATTTGTCCATATTTTTATAAAACTTAAGAGGAAGTTGAATAGGTGTCATAGAAAAAAGACATACAATTTTTGGAGCAATAAACATTTTAATAGCGTCAACTTTTCCCCATCAGGATAAATATAAAGTGGACCTTTTTTAAAATTTGTCCTTAATATGATCAAGAATACAATCACAATTTAAGGAATTCGATTGTTTTGTGGTGTGAGAAAAAAGTATGTCCGTGTGAGGAATCTCTTCCTTTTTAATAAAACACTTGATCACCCATGTCGCTACCAGCAATCTAGGGCCTTGCACGATAAATACTATGCCCTTGAGAGGTATTTCCTCCTCTCTTAAAACACCTATATATGACGTCACGCCATCTACGCTGCACCCACATCCGCAGCTCGGAGTCCCTCGCTCCATGCACTAAAGCCAGTGGCTGCGCCTATCCTCAGTTATAAGCAGCACGCGCCGCCACCTTTCCACGGCTAAGGGGCCGATTCCGATCTCGGCCGGTAGTGCTCCGAATCGGATTCGGATTTACTGGATCCGATTCGGAGCCCTGTTTCCCGACCGAATCGTACGCGGGTCCGGCCGAGCGAGTACGATGCAGGCACCCGCGAAATCTCCGACCGACTCGAACGCGGCTTCAACACGCTCCGACCGACTCGCATGGACACGACTCACACCGCGCTATGGAGACGTATCCCGGCCGGGTAAGTACGATGCGCGCCGCGAGCAGTCTGACCGACTCGCGCTGTCTGGCTCGAAAAAGCTGTCAGAGCCGGACTTTGGGGGTCCGCGTCGGACCCCCCTGTACGCGTAGGCGCACGAGTCGCACACAGGGGGGACCCATGGGTCCCCCCTACCTGTGCATGTACGCCGCGATGCGCATTGACGCGTACCTGCTGTAGGGGGTGCCCTTGTCCGCCTCGCACCCATTGAGTCAATGGGAGCCTGCGTACGCGTTGTACGACAGGCTCCCATTGACTTCAATGGGAGTCCGACCGACTCGAGTCCGATGGCATGCGTGCGCATCGTACTCGTTCGGTCGGACTGCCAGAGTCCGATTCGGTCGGAAATCTCTCCGGGTCCGGCTCGGTCGGAGAGATCTCCGGCCGGAATCGGAATCGGCCCCTATGTATCCAATCACTCAAATGAGACAATGACTGCAGCACCTTCTAAAAGATTGCATTTTATGTTGCTCAATGTATGTTTTGTCTTGTCCTTTTTCTTTCCCTACAGGTTTTTCATTGAAAAAGTGTCGGTGAGTACGCCGACACTCAGACCACACACCTTAGCGCATGTGTAGGTACTTCACCATTTCACGTGGCCATTTCACATTTGCCACTTACTTTTTTTGCCGCGTGGTCCTGAAGAAAGCCCACTTTACTCATCTTTTCGGGCTGAAACATGTAGACCACACCACATAGTCAACTAAGGGTAATTACTCCCAAGTAGTTGCATCACATATTTTTATCCATATCCTGAGCCGCCATTAATAAATTCCAAAGGCAAGGATTCTCAGAGATATTTTTTAAAATATTCACTAACACTTCACATAATCACACCATACCAGCTCCGCTGTAATCAGGCGTCATAGCACAACCGGGGGGCATTCGGCCATCCGGTTGGGACCCCAATGATGAAGCATGACACCGACTAGGTTGGTGTGTGAGGGGTCTTTTAAATAAACCTAATGGGTCCATGTACTTACCACAATAGTGATTGCTACACACCTACCCAGTGGGTTCGTCCACATTGTTAAGTTTAGTATTAGATTGGGGACAAGGACGTACCCCTCATTTTCCCTTGCTCTCTCCTTGTTTTTCAGTGAGAAAAAAGTATACCAAGATTTTTAAGTTTATCTTTTTGCCAAATTATTTCTTTGTTTGGGAGCATATCAGCAGTACAATGAATATTTAAAGGGAAATTTTGGGTTTATTATTGTTTGGTGTATATCCTAAAATCTGCGAGTAAGTGTTGATTAAATTTAATAATGAAGGCATGGAAGATTCAGGATTACCAATATATAGGAGAACATCATCAGCATAAGCTGACTTTTTAATAGGTGCATTATTTTTTAGTGAAGCCCTCAATTTCCATACAATTTCTAATGGCAATTATTGAAGGTTCAATAGCAAGAAGAAAAAGCAACGTTGATAAGGGACAACCTTGTCTATGCCATTAAAAAGGAAACAATTATTAGAAATAGACTTTATCAAAAGCCTTTTCCACCTCTAATGCCAGGACACCAGCTGGTAGAGGTGGTAATGATCCAGCTTCAATCGCATGAAATAATAATCGTATGTTATTCACCAAATGTCTGTTTTTCATAAAACCATACTGATCAATGTGCACGATGTTAGGAAGCCCAGAAACCAACCTAGTTGCAAGAATCTTTTCATAAAGTTTACAGTCTTGATTAATTAAAGAAATGGGGCGAAAGTTGAAACAACAGTGGGATCTCTGTTAGGTTTCGGGAGGACTATAATCAAAGCTTCAGTAAAGGACCCAGAAGTTGATCCTGTACTACTAAAGTGAGTAAATAGTTTTAGTAAATGAGGTAAAAGGTGAGGAGAAAATTCTTTATATAAAACTCAGCAGGGATACCATCTGGACCTGGAGATTTAAGTAATTTAAGAGATTTAATAGCTAAATGTACTTCATCTAAAGTGATTGGTAACTCCAATTTATTTCTAACTGGCGGAGAAATTTTAGGTAGACCACACCTCCCTAAAAAATTATCAAAATGCATCGTATCCTTAGGAGGAGGCTTCGTATATAAAGTTGAATAATAATTAATAAATTCATTATCTATTTCTTTATGGGCTAGAGCAATTTGACCATCACAACTATGCATAGCATTAATTTGATTTTAGTCTTTTATTAATACGAAGATAATTGGCCAAAAATCTTCCAGATCTAGTAGTATTAAAACAAAACGTAGCTTTATCATTAGAAATTTGTATGCCTGCCCTGTTGCTTAATATGGAGTTTAATTCATAATGACGTTTTTGTAATTGCATCTTATATTTGATGTGATTAGATGTGATAAAGAGACATTCATGCTTTGCTTTTTGCTTATCCAATTCTTTAATTCTTGAGTTAAATGATTTATTATTATGTGCCATAATAGATATGGTCGCCCCTCTGACATATGCGTTAAATGCATCCCATCGATTAACAATTGAAGTAGAACCTTCAGAGTTAACAGAAACATAGTTATGTACTGCTGATAACATTTTTGGTTTGTTTTTTTCATTAACAACAACATTAGTATTTATGCGCCATCGACCTTGAGATTGTTGAGCGCAGTTTGGACATAAAATGCATGAAACGAGAGCATGATCAGAAATATCAATAGTCTGGATAGTAGGATAAAAAACTGAAGGTATTAATTGATGGGATATTAACAAATAATCAATTCAAGGGTAGGAATTATGAGGATTGGAAAAAAAGTAAATTGTTCTTCTGTTGGATGATGCAAATGCAAAACATCTGTCAATTTGGTAGTTCTAAAATGGATTTAAGAGTGAAGTAGGCCTTTGGAGGATGATATTTGGCTTGGGAAGTTGTATCCTGTAATGGATCACATATAAGGTTAAAATCGCCTCCAATAATAAGTGGAACATTACCCAATTTTAACACTTCTGTTGTAAAAAGAGGCCAAAAATCAGGATCATCATTTGTGGGACAATCCACATTAATCAGGTACAAAACGGTATTATCAATTTTTATTTTAACTATGAGATAATGACCGTCAGAATCTGAGCATTTATGTAATGCTTGAAGATTGAATTTTTTGCAAAAAGAATAGCAACTCCATTTTTCCTATTGAGTGCAGGAGAAGAAATAATATTACCAGCCCATTTATTATGTAGGATAAAACAGTATCATCTATATGGGTCTGCTGAAGTAAAAATATATCTGCTTTATGTCTAGCTAAGTAATCTAAAACCTTAGTACGCTTATCAGGTTGTCGTAAACCTTTAATGTTAAAAGAAACAATTTTAATACCTTTAATATTTTTCATCATCATAGAAAAGTGAGGACAGTAGAAAAGGAAGAACCAGATAAACTGAACAAATAAAAAGCAGCTCTAATAATAAGAGAGAGGAAAAAAAGGAAAGACAAAGACAAACACAGAAAGACAATATAGAAACATAAATAGTACTCTTGAATCGCACAAGCACATGACAAGAATGACCTGACCATAAATGTCCTTATAAGAAACTCGGGGTAATAGGCTAGTTATAAAGAAATGTAAAGCATAGTGCTCATGTATCAGTATCATTCGTTTCCATAGAGAGCTGTGAATATTGGTCTAAGATGAGACGAAGATCATCTGGACACTGAAATGACTTTGAGAAGCCATCTTTCCAAATGTGCATGGTAGAAGGATCAGACAGGCCATATTTATAACCATAGCTTCTCAGTCTTGGCTGAAGATCAGTGAACTCTTTGCAGATTTTAACAGTCTCCTTGGCAAAGTCTTGGTGGATGAAAATTGTATTCCCATTAACCATGAAAGACGGAATTTCTCTTGTCGCCTTCCATATCAACACTAGATGATGATGATGAAGCAGAACTTGAAATATAACACAGTATTTGTAAGTTTGTGTGGGCTACAACTCCTGAATACACTAGGAGGAGCGGAGGTGTTTTTTGATGAGCAGAATGGTGATGTAGATTAGTGAGTGGCTCTCGCCAGCCCCTTGCATGGAGACGGTTCTGAGTATTTAACAGCTCTGTGTACATTGATGGGGACTTGAAAAGCTTGAGAAAGGATTAGGTCCCTAAACATTGGCGCCATAGGTGAAAACTGAGGACAAGAATAATTTACCAAGTAAATCACCGAACTGAATGTATGGCTAGTATTTGATCTCAATTTTGAAAGCAGAGTGACAGTTTATCTCTGGTCCTGACGAATGCCCGCAAACTTTAGACAGTCATTAAGGGGCTGAAGCATGTTGACCCATTGAGTGAGGGTAGTTGTTACCCCCTTTCCTTGCAAACTTTTAAGACTATCCGATGAAGCACCAGAATAAAATTGTACTGGAGAGAGTTTTAGAACACTGATTAAATAATTTTTTCTTTCCCTCCTTTTTTTGCACTCTGCTCCTCACTCAGTTTGCAATTTCAGCCTTTCCATAACCAAGCCATAATTACTGGAGTTAAGTATCTGGCATCTCTATAATGCTGAACCATTATCCCCAAGTACTTGACCAAGCTGGCGCACCACTTTGGCGAGAACTCAAACATCTGGTCAGGTTGTGACCTAGGTAAGGGAGAACTACTCTATTGTCACCCTATTGATTAACAAGCCAGAGTACCGCTCAAAATAGACTATTTCCCTAATATGCTGGGGCAAATTTTTGCATGGCCTTTTTGTTTCTTGTCAAATCTTTTTATTGAGCTTTCAGTAGAAAATGAAGCATATACAATGACTGTCCAGCATTGCTTACAAATGTATAACAAAGAACAAATAACAGGGCCCCCATGCACTCTCCAATGCACTCAGATTGCAAAGCCAAATGTCTGGTTAAAGGATCTGCATAGGAATCGAAGAAGTAGGACTCAATTTAAGGAGGAGTGCAAAGTGGGGGAAGAAGAGATGGGGAGAAAGAACAGGGAAGAAGCGGGGGCAGGGAGTTGGAAGGGAGCGAGGGACCCTTTGCCCTCTTAAATTCCGAGTCTACGACCATACTTTTAGGATAGGTCGTAAGTTTGGAGGGCCCGAAGCCTCTGCATGGTGTGACTTCCGCGTTTGAGTCATGACATACAGGCTATGGGAGATTGCCTTCAGCGGGTACATTTCTTGTCTGAGTTGGCCAGATTATGCATGATCTTCTCCATGGCCAGGGTCTGCCTCATCATGGTGAACCATAGAGCACTAGGAGGTGGGCCCGTTTTCATCCAATAAAGTGCAATTAGCTGCTTGGTGGCTCCCGTCATATGGGGCACGAGTGACCAGCCCTGTCCCGTCATTCTCTGCATCGTTAGAATGGGTTTTTATAAAACAGCAATATGTCATCCGTATAAAGCAAGAGAAAGCTCAGTCTTGAAGGGAAAGCTATTCCCGTCTGGGAGTAGCATTGCCTCAATTTACATGGAAATGGTTCCATAGCAGGGGGCAAACAAAAAAGGTGACAAGGGACACCCTGCCTAGATCCCCTGCCTAATGGGAAGTATTGAGAAAGGGTTTTAGGGTTTAGTTCACCTGCACTCTCCCCAGTGTTATGTTATGTTAATTTAATTTATAATGCATGCAAATCACCCCGGGAGAGGTATCTTGGCGCCACACAGCACATAGCCAAATAATCAGACTACTTAGGCCAGAAAAAGCAGTGTTTTAAGATATTTTCTGATTTTGAAGTGGTCAGCGCATTGACAAATGTGGAATGGGAGCTTGTTTCAAAGCAAGGGGGCTAAGTAAGAAAAGGATCTACCTCCTGAATGAGATTTAATAATCGTTGGTACTGTCAGTAAGGCTTTATCATTAGATCTTAAAGGTATGCCTGGATTATAGTGGAGGAGTTTAGAGGAAAGGTAACTCAACCCTTTCCCGTGCAGGGACTTATGGGACAGTGCATTGATATAGCTGCCTAGTCCAATATGTTCCAGCACTATGCTAAGAAACAGCCACTCTAGAGAGCACAGGCCTTTTCTGAGCCTAAAAGAAGCCAAGAAATTGCTGACCTTGGGGTAAATCTGCAGTATCATTGTAAAGAGTCTGCAGAGGGGTTATTGGATGTGATTTTCTATGATATAAATCATGACTGTTTTGTCAGAACCAGCTTGTCCATGTAAGGTGCCAGCCTGATAGCAATAACTTTAGCAAACTTTTATCATCCATATTATGCAATAAAAGGGCCGATATAACTGCTATTTTGTCCCATCTGTTCCGGCATGGGGGAGGATGTTTTGATTGCTTCTCTAGAGGATGAAGTCAGCTGATCCAGCTCAATTACCTTGTTATATACATTCAGAAGATGACGTGCAAGAACATCTTTAAACGATATGTAAGATTTGACAGTAAGCCCATCTAACCTGGGGCCTTTGCACACAGGAAACTATCAAATGACCTAATTATTTCCTGAATTTTTATTGGGGCAACTATCTGCTCTCTACGGTTATCCCCCACCCAAGCAACAGCAAACCCATCTGAGTAGACACAATTTCCTCAGAGCCTACATTGCATCTACCCGTGTATAGGTCAGCATAATAAGATGTAAATTCCTGCAGCATTTCCTTTCTTATTGTAACTTTTCCCCCCACCCCGTGTGAAGAACCATCACCAATGGGGGATACCTGTCAGTGCACTTAAGGAGCTGTACCAAGATTCTGCTAGATCTTTCTCCCTTAACTTAAGAGGAAGCCAGTGCGCATTTGCCCAGGAATTACGCCCTGTCCATCCATTCCTTATACTCTAACAAGGTTCCATTATTTGTCCTAATTTGTCTTACTGGGGGTGTTCTGTTAGCTGTTTTTCAAAAACAATTAACCCACCTCCTGCTTCTGGAGCTGTTGGAGTATATCTTTGAATACTCCTGACTGTTTAGAATTTTACATTTCACATATATATAACTTAGAGGTCCCCATACAGTAAGATATTGTGGAAGAGATCCCGCGATGTTGTTAAGAAAATTAACAATCACATCCAATTTTTCATCACAAAACATTCTATCATGCACTGCCAGGGAAAGAAATCTCCTACTTACCCAATATGGCAACACAACTGGAATCTCAAGCTTCAGCACCACTGGGGAGTGGACAGAGAACGTGTGTGGGAGATACTTAACAGCAGCAGCCCAGTCTGCAATGCCGGATCAGAGGAACTAATAGTCTAACTTTGAGAATGTATCATGCACTGATGATTAGAATGAGAACACTTTCTCATGACCCCATTTAACCCGGCAAGTTTCTAATAGGCGATGGTCCTCTAGCAGGTGAGATATAGGTCTGATATTACGGGTATATCCAAAAAGGGATGGGCTCGATCAAGGGAGGGGTCATCAGCTAAGTTGAAGTTCCCTCCACACATTGATGAAGAGTCCACATTATTCTGAAGAATGGCATTTACATTCTCAAAAATTGAGGCAACTACACATTATTGAATATATGTTTAAAATTGTACCTTTTTGTTCACATAGTATACCTGATACCAACAAAACCCTACCCTCAGGGTCAGATAGTGATACTAGCTACCCCGCAGCACAGGATCTATATGATGAACAATATTTGCACGTCCCCCATTTCTGAGCAACATCCCACCGGCGCCTGAGTCCAGGTGAGTTTCATGCAAAAGGACTACATCTATATCCTGAGGGCTGCACATGTTTTCAGCTGCATCTGTTTCTTCCAAAATGGTGGCTCTCTCCAAATGCCAGCCCCCCCCTGCTTTCTTCAATCTACAATGTCAGTGGGGGACTGGGACAGCTAAAATGAAGGTAAAGGGGGAGCAACTGTGAATGTAAAGGGCCACTGGGATGACTCGACCAGGTACTGACTCCCCAGGGCCTGCTCACACTGAAGCTATTATGGGCTCACCACTCATGGCTTCTACACCCATTGGGCCTTGGATCACGGGGGACCCTGCAGCGATCACTACAGTTGCAACACCTTTTGCCAGGGGGGGACCCTTATCACTGGATGACTCCTCCTGGGGCAGATGTAAAGCAGATTAGTGGGGCGTGGGCAGGAGCTTTTGGCTCAGGCAGGCATCATGGTTGGTGGTCAACCATCCAACCCCCATCCCCTAAAACGTGCAACTTTCCTCACGCTCCTGATTTTTGGAATTTGCTAATTTTCAGAAATTTGTGAATGCAGTAAAATGATGCTTGCTCTCCGAATACAAAATGGTGGCTGTTTGGATTCGCTGAGAAATTAGCAAATTAGACATTCCATAGGCATTTTTCATCAATTTTCTTGCTTTTTCCCACAACTCTCTTTCCATACAAACAGGTCAATAGGGCTCTCCTTCTTGCTCTCAAAAATAATTGCACAGAAGTAGGAAATTTGTCTGAATTTGCAAATTTCAAGATAGCAGAAAAAAAATATTAAAGCCATTCATCAGCCCGTCACTTCAAACGGATTTGTGAATTTGATGGACATGATATCTCTAAAACTAGCCCTCTGATGTCCACCTGATATCTCAAAAACTACTAGACAAATTTACACCAAACTACAAAAAGCATGCTTTTAGAGTAAAGTTATAAATTCATGTCAAGTTTTCGAGAAAAACTGTTCAGTGTTTTTTTTCCTTTGCTGTAGTGGAGGGCAAAATGTCCTATGGTAGCTAAAATGGAAAATGCTTCTTTTTGACTGCCCCTTCATTTTTTGTCATTCAAGAAAATTGACATATGGAAACTTAGGGTCATATGTACAGAGTTTTGGGATTGCGAGCTCCTAATTGCAATTCTTTGCAAATCGCAATTAGGAAATTGCAATTCCTAATGTACAAAAATGTTCAACTTAGTAATAGTGATTCCTGATAGGGTCGTGTTAGACCTGGCACTATTGGCGTGGGTCTCCCCTGCATTTTTTCCCTCTGCCTCCTGTGTTTTTGCTGTGTGTTGGACTCCATTTTGCTGGTCTACATGCTTTGGGCACTTTGCCACTGCTGTTCAGTGCCAAAGTGCAAGTGCTCCCTTCATAAATTGTTGTTATGGATTAGTGATTCCATGATTGGCCTATTTGAATTACTTGTCAGACCCTAGTATAGTGCACTGTGTGTGCCCAGGGCCTCTAAATCAAATGCTGCTAGTGGGCTGCAGCACTGATTGTGCCACCCACAGAAGCAGACTGTAAAATGTAACTCTGGCCTGCTATTGCAGAGCCTGTGTGCAGTCTGGACTGCCATGCCGACTTGGCAAGTGCACACACTTGCCAGTCCCTAAACCTTCCCTTTTCTACATATTAGTCACCCCTAAGGTAGGCCCAAGGTACCCCTGTGGGCAGGGTGCATTGTATGTGAAAGGTAGGACATGCCCTGATGTGTGTGGCATGTCCTGATAGTGAAATACTGCCAATTTCATTTTTGACTATTGCAAGGCTACCTGTCCCCATGGGACAGAATGGGGAGTTTGTTTATAACGTCTTATAAACATAACTGGCCCTGGGAACAAGGTAGAAAAATAAAGTTTAGTATGCCTGAACTCAGAATGTTAAAATGCATCTTTTAGTGAGGGTGATTTTTACATTCTGTGTTTGAAAATACCACTTTTAGAAAGTAGGTATTTTCTTGCTTAACCATCCAGTGTGCCTCTGCTAGGTTTGTGTATTGCATGTCTGGCTTTTGGATGACAGGGGCTGGAGAGGGGCAGCGGCTCCAGAAGTCTGATGAGTCAGGGCTGGGCTGAATAGACCTGGGCTGCATTTAGAGTAGGGGGAGGAGATTTCCTTTCACCTGAATGGGCCTGGTCTGCCTTCAACAATGCTGTCTCCACCTCCTGCCAGGAAGCTGCACCAGTGAGGACAGAACTGGTTTTGGCTGGGTACAGACACTCTCTGCCTTCAGAGAACAAGGGACTTGTGTCCATAAAAAGGGGGGCCCAGACCCCAGACTTTTAGATCACTTCTGGGAAATCAAGAGGAGAAGCTGAGGATGAATACTGCCCCTGTGCTGTTTGCTGTCTGGGGTTGGCCTGCAGTGGCTACTTGCTGCCAAGGAAAGGAGAAAAGGACTTTGCTGCTTGCTTTGTCCCCTGCTTGAAGAAAAGATCTCCAAGGGCTTCAACTGAGCTTGCCCCCTGTTCTAGAGGTCTCAGGAACAGCAAAGACCTCACCGTGTCTGTGGGCACCGTCTCTGATCGTCTCTGCAGACGAAAAGGGTAACCGACTCTGTCATCGAGTCCGTCGCAGGATTCTGTGTCCTGAAAGCACTGTTGAGAGCAACGCCTCACTTCGCAACGCAACCCTGGTCTCACTGACTCCGTCAACGAGCCGCTGCTTGCACCGCGTCCTGAAGGCACCGCACTCCGCAACGTTTCGATACACGCTGCAAGGACGTCACCGACTCTGTCGCTGCCCGACCCGAACATCGCCCGGTTCGGTCGCCGCACCGTGACTTACCAGCACCGCAGCGAGCACCATCTCACCCTTTAACGCAAGCCCTGGTCTCACCGACTCCGTCAACGAGACGCTGCCGGCACCGCATCGTGAGGACACCGCCCGCCGCAACGCTCCACTTCACAATGCAACCGCGACGTTTGTCCCGACCGACTTGCACTGATGTGTTGGTCGCAACAAAAAAGGTACTGTGTCCGAGTCTGTCGACGCTTTAGCTGGCCTGTATCGACGCGGTCGGCTGGAATTGTTAGACTCTGTCATATTCAGTATCGCAGTAGCCCCAGGAGGAGCTACCGAGTTTGAGGAACTGTGTTTTATTGATTTACCTGCAATTTAAAGGTTATTTTGTACAAGTACTATTTTCCAAGAGCATTGTATGTAGGATTTTTTATCGTATTTGGTCTAGTTGGTTTAGATAAAGATTTACTATTTTTCTAAACTGGTGTGGTGTCCATTTGTAGTGTTTTCACTGTATTACTGTATGTGTTCACAAATGCTTTACACACTGCCTCTGAGATAAGCCTGTCTGCTCGTGCCAAGCTACCAAGGGGGTGAGCAGGGGTTATTTTAGGAGTGTATCCCCCATACCCTGACTAGAAGCAAAGGTCCCTATTTGGACAAAGGTACCTACCTCTGCCAACTAGAGACTCCCATTTCTAACTGGTCGCAATTGACCTACCTCATGAAGAATAATGAGGCAGGTCTCAATTTGAATCCCATTAGGAATTGCAGCCATCACAGGGATAGTGGCATGCTGGGGTCAGCCGACCACCTTGTTTGTAATGCTTTACTGTAAAGCAATCTTTTTTTTTTTAATGCAGCTCATTTTCTTTAAAGCAAAAAACAATGCGTTTAAAAAAATTCATTGAAATTTGTTTAATTTTTTTAAGAGTAGGTGGAGGTCTGTTGGACCACTGCCTGCTCTTAAAAATGATTGGTTTCAACATTTACATTTGCGAATGGTTACCACCACCCTTGAGGTGTTGTTAAAAAATAAATGTTTGGAACCGTATTTTGATGGCAAAACATTCATACATACCACTCCAGTTCAGCATGTGGAAGCCCTAAACTCGAGCATTCCAAATACCGAATCGGTAAACACAAATTGCAATTTTGGTACCATGTTACCGAATCACAAATTATGCTCTGTACATGTGTAAAAGCATTTTTATGGTCAGAAAGGGCCCATTTCTGCTTAAGTTTCCAGACCGAAAAAATGCTTTTGTACATATAGCCCATAGTTACATAAGCATGAAAAAAGTCATACAGATTCATCAACGGGGGTCGAAATTATAGGCAAAACAAAAAATGGCTTTTCATTGAAAATGTGGTCTATTTGGGAATTTGTGTTACGCCCCAGATTAAACATATATTAAAGCTGAACTATGATACTCTGCTACAAGATGTTACCAAGAAGTTAAGAAGCTGGCATAAACTACCTATAAGTATAATTGGGAGATGCAATATTATAAAAATGACGATACTCCCTAAATTCCTGTACTTATTTCCCTCTATCCCCTTAAGAGTCACTAACTCCTTTTTTTTAAAACTAGAAGGGGTAATAAGTAGCTTTATTTGGGGGTAGAAACGAGCATGCCAGGCTATTAAATTTATAAAATATCCGTATAGTCAGGAGGGCCTCCAACTTACTGATTTTAAATGATATTAGTGGGTGGCCTTTATGGGCCGCATGCATAGTCTTCTTTCCATCAAGGGTCAAGACTTTAGCCACCAGCTACTACTAGGTCATGATAGCAGTAGGTCTCTCTACGGGATACACGACCCGAACTATTTTAAGCGAGTTCGTTTTAAGACACTTAGGGATTTGGCTAATATCTGGTGGGAAATCTGTGCTGGGTATTCTCTTCCAATATATCATGACAGGTTTCCCCTATGGGACAACCCATTATAACCAGGGATTTTTCATGACAGCGTCTCAAAGGGGTGGGCTAAGATGGGGATAAAAAAACTTGGACATCTGTATGATTGTAATGGCTATTAAAACATTTCAAAGCTTACAAAATATGTTTGAACTCCCACGCCAACATTACTTTAAGTATTTACAAATTAGAGACTTTTTTTTTTTAGATTACAGGGGTTAAATCCGTAGTGGCGTACGATACACTGACCTGTTTAGTGGAGATACCTCCGACACATGTAATCCGTATAGCATATCAATATCTGTCTCTGAATAGAATTGATCCATGTTTACATTTAGCCTCAAAATGGAGTAGAATGCTGGAAGCAGAGGTCCTCTCTACAGAGGTAACTGATGCATTTACAATACTAAAGGAGGCTGTATGCTCAATTAATTTAAAGCTCCAACAGTTTCGGACTATCTGTATGTTATTTTATACCTTGGAAAAAATAGCTAGATGGGGAGTGCAAGGTGGACAATATTTTAGCAATAAGACGAATTGTCCAAAATGCGGACTGCACGCTGCTAATATCATACACATGTTTGCTACATGCCCTTCGCTGTTGGTGTTCTGGCAGGGAGCTAAACACGTTTGTAAAACTCGCCTTGGTTTAGATATAGTATTTACTACAAGAGACATCATGCTGGGATATAAGGCCAATTCAAATCATGCACGAAGAGATCTGATTGCTATTTTAGTTACTGCTAGGCTTGCTATCTCAAGGGCTTGGATCTCTCCAAAACCTAGCAGTATAGCTGAATGGTGGGCTATTATGGTGGAGGTCTTCGAGAGAGAAAAGACTTTTGTTGAAGTTTAAGGCTGTTTGGCATCTAATGATCAAACATTGATATCATGTTTAAGTGGCTTTTTGTTAATCTCTACAGGTATATAATCCTCAATCAAGGCTGTAGATGTATCTTTATGTTTCCAAATTTTAACATCGATGATGTGAACTCCTATATGTTAATTTGTAAAGGTATAATGGTTGTTATTTATTAATGAATTATGTTGATCTCCCTTGCATCAATAAGAAGAAAAAAGAAAATGCGGTCTGAACCTTAACTAACAGTCATGACCGTCCCAAAACACTATCTTTATTCTTATTATTCTGTGTATCGATGTTGTTACATAAATGCAACTTTTGATCAGGTTTCCTCTCTTCTAACAGGTCATGTCTCTGAACCTGTTTCCCAGTTACAAGTTATTTTGGTACCAATGGTATTCTGTTTCTATAAACTGTTTTTTATTTCACTACCTCTTCTGCCAAAAATGCCCTACTCTATAAAGTTTTGTCTAGCGGAAAATAATGACTGCATGAATGCCCTTTCTCTCTGCTTCCCTTTCAGTCAGATGATTCAACACAACCATCCAACAAAGCGTGCAACTTCTTGAGATCATACTTATTTCTGAAAACTCTGAGGAGTGCAAAATTGCTAACCTAGCGTATCATTAAATCGACATGTTCCTTCGGATGATGTGAGTTTTTTTTCAGATTCTGTTGAAAACATTGCTTAAATACTCACGCACGTTTTATATGAAAATGCTAGAATTCCAAGTGGTTCTATTTTAAGCAGTTTCCAACCGCAGCATCAGAAAATGTTTATGCACTTGTTGTTATATATATTTCCAGTGCTTTTCTCACTATCACCATGCTATTTTGTGAGGAAGAGTTTTGTATATAAGATTATATACAACAAACTTGAACGAAGCAACACATGTGCAAACGTTCTATAGCTGTCAATTTTCTGCATAAAAGCAGCCATATTCTCAACATAAATTATGCCAATATGTACCAATTTATGGAGCATAAAATAAACCTAATCAGAAATTGTTTGACAAATACTCTACATCCGTCATGCTGCTGGCAGTATCTTCTTCCACTTCATTCACTGCCTAACTGGTTGTCTTATTCAATTTGCTTCTATTACTCCTTGTGTAGGAGGCACAAAGCCACAAACAAAACAGCCTGGCTAAGCAATATGAGACAAGAGAATGGAAACCATTTTGTTTTCAGTTTAAAAGCTTCAGAGTTACCTTTACAAAAACAAACACATTGTATGACAAACTTAAAAGCTAATAAAGTTAATCACATCAGTTTAAAATGAGAGATGTTGTGCAAATAGATAATGTTGGGAACATGGGTATGTCCACCAAAAAACATACATATGTATTGCACCTTACATAACACATCTGTAACATCCGTTTCCAAGCAAGCATATTAGTAGAAGATAGCCACTTTAAACCATTATATACACTACTGGTATGGAAGTTAAGGTGGTTCCCGCCTCTGAATTTTGTCAACCCTATCACCCATGAGAACAATCAGAGTAGGCCCAGATGGATGCCGCCTTGGTCAGAACAGCATAACTGATTTAAAATTCCCAGACTCCTTTTTACTTACATATGGTCGTGCTCAATAATTTCCCGCCAGAGTAGGCCAAAATGGCCGCGAGGGGTGGACTGAGCAACATACCCTATTCTAAATTCCTAGTGTCCTGGTACACATATGGTCGCACTCAATATGGTTCTTAATTATACTCTTTTCCCCATTACAAGGCACTAGTAAAATCTCCTTTTGTCATAAATACATTGATCTCTGTCCACAATTGCAAAGTACTTCTGCCCAACTTGACCTACCCCAATCCAACATGGCATACCGCTACGCCTCTTCTGTTGACCAAAGGTTGGACTACCACCATCTACGGATCACCCTACACAAAGAGGGGATGAACCACCATGCAGATACAGATTGCATCAACATTGATCCTTCCGGTGCCTGACAGACTTGATTGCTCGCCTATACGGCATGTCATACTCTCCCCTAACCTAGCAAAAGATTTTGACGATGTGAATTCTCACCTTCCTTTTCTTAGCTCCTTTCAAGTTGACTTTTCTCCTCTGCCACAATAGTGATCTATGACCGGCATTCGCTATGACCTTTTATATTTTTTCTTCCCCACCGGAACTGTGCATAAGTTCCCACTAAACATATGTACTTGGGCATAGGAGGTATTCATCACACTTTTCTTCTCAGACCCACCCTTCACGGCTCCACCTTTTACTTCCTCAGTCCTAATAAATGACCCCTGATATAGTAGCAATGCAACTAAATCTTTTTCCATTCTCCTTTGGCTCTCAGCTTCCATTTAACTATACTTGAACAACTTGACAACAGTAAGTCTCCACAAATGACTCTCATGCTCTAAAGCAACAATTTCACTAAATATACTCAATTACAAACCTATAACACTCACATTTCAGATTTCCCACATTACTAAGAAGAAATACAAGTATTGACTATGGAATCCACACCCATGTTTTGAAATCAAACGACTACTCAAGGTATATACCGCCTGCCAGTCCTGGCACCAATCCATGTACATGCCTATGCCACCACAGACCTCCTATAGGTTTATGCGACCGTGGTCACTTTTGACATTGTACACTTGGGGTCAGATGTACAAACATTACGAATACTAATTTCCTAATTGCAATTCTCTCCGAGCCGCAATTAGGAAATCAATATTCCTAATGTATGAAAATCATTGAGTTTCATTTAGAGATTCCTGGTGGGTTGCAATTCGACCTACCTCATGAATATTAATGAGGTAGGTCCCAGTTTGCAACCCATTAGAAATCACAGTCATCAAAGTGATGGTGGCCTGTTGAGGTCAGCAAACTACCATGTCTGTGATTGCTTTTTAATAAAGCAATCTTTTTTTTAAAATGCTGGCCGTTTTCCTTAAAGTAAAACAGTATGTGTTGAAGTTTCATTTTCTAAAAGCTCTTAAAAAAATATTTGTTTTACATTCTCAAAGGGGAAGGTGTCCGGGTTACCACTAGTTTTAAACTGGTGGTAAATTATTACTATTTTGTGACCGAAATTCGGTTGTCAAACAGTAATACATACCATACCGATACCAATTCGGCATTTGGAAGGGACGCCCAAAACACGTCCCTTCCAAATACTGAATCGCAAATGCAAAATGTGATTTGCTAACAAGTTACTGAATCACATTTTGCATCTTGTACATTTGGAAAAAACATTTTTTCAGTCACAAGCGTCCCGACTCTACAAATTGGGCTGTTTGCGACCGGCAAAATGTTTTGTACATCCAGCCCTTAATATTTTACGCATATCTCTCTATCTCTAAATCTTTGAGTGATCCAACACCATCCCATTGAAATAAGAAACTGTTATTATTTCTCACGAGTGCAATGCCACACATTTGTAATCACCAGATTCTATCTGAACTTATCCTATTTCTAATCAGAAATTCATATATTTTTTTTTATTTATTTGTTTTGTTTTGTCTTTCTTTTAGGTGACCGTCTTTGTCCTTTTTATTAAAAAATTTCTTTCTTGGCATTTTCAGTTGAAAAGTCTTTACACATGGTACAGGATTCAGTAATATTCATATTCATGCGGTAGTACAACAAACACATCTTTATAAGTTGTTCTTTTATTCTATGATTCCTTGTTTTACATGATTGATTTTTTGTCTATTTTGCACAATTTACCTTTAATTTTCAATGTTAAAGTAACATGAAAACTGCCTTAAAAAGCCTCACGTTTGCGAGCCGCTTTATAGGGCGAGACACGTGGTGGCTGACCCAGAAGGGTTTGTGCATAAAAATATAGCTGCCTAATAGCAATGATAAATAGAAATGGGCATTACCTCCTTGTCCATTCCCTTGCTTGCACATAAACATGTGAGGCCTCCTGCCTCCTAGACACCAATCCCACTTATAAAAGAACCTCCCCCCACCACACCTCCAGTTTTTCTTGTGTCTCCTTACTACGATCCCTGTTGGCAATGGCTGCGCCTCACTGACCAGCGAGGTGTTGGAGTTTTAAGAGTTCAGAAAGAGCCGAGTTTGCGTGTGAGTGAAGAAAGTGGCTCTTCAATGGAGGACTAGCAGATGCAAGATTAGGTGGAGTTCATCCATTATTGCAGAACATCTTCAGCAATATCTTTGACGTGGAGCCGCGCTGCTCAAGTGCACTCTGCTGCAGTACAGCAGAGACTTGCGTTGGCGTTGGGAAGCATTGACGGAGTCAGGCAGTCCCATTGCGGCTGGGGTACTGCTCCTGGGATCGGAGGGTAAATTCCTATTATTCTATGCTCAGAGGGAGAACTGCCATTACAGAAGGCACAGGGGCAGTGGTGGTTCCCTGCCAGAACCAGTAAGGTTTGGGACCTATTTTTTATGTACTAATGGGGATGCTTGGCCATTGCTGATTGGAGGGTGTGATGATTTTAGTTTCATGGTCCTTCATTGGATTAATGGTGGTACAGATTCTGTTATTGAGTGAATACTGGGCACTGTACCTATTTAATGGTACTGACAGCTGGGTTTTTTGTTTTTGAAACTTATTGCGGAAAGGATGTCTGGCAAGCGTACTGTGAAGAGGAAGCATGATATTTATTCTTCATCTTCCTCAAATGAGGAGGACCAGATTTCAGCAAAAGTGCCGTCTAGGAGCAGTGCTTCAGCTGATCCATTACCTCCTTTACTGTTGCAGTCCAAAGTACAAGATATGATTGAGGCTGCGGTGACCAAAACATTGGAGGATTCCAATACAAAGGGGGGCAGGTGTTCTCGGGCTCATGAGTCTTGCGAATCTTCATCTTCAGACTCAGAGCGGCCCTCTACATCTTCAGGCAAATATCTTTGAAGGGAAGAGATGTGGGACACTTTGTCTCGGATGCTCCAGAATCTGGGATTTCCTCCTTTTTGTATGGATAATGAGGAGAAGGCTTTATTCCTACAGTACTTCAAAGCCTGCACCATGGCATATACCAAGGATATGGTGATGTCTGAATAGTAGGAGATAAATAAAGTTTCAGTTCCAAGGTTCCTTCAGAAACTTTATATGCTAGAGGGTGAGGAGGTTCTTTCTCATAACGTCAAAGTGGCCTCAATATTGGCACAGCTAATTGGCAAGACCTCCATTAATCCCGTGGAATGTATGCCAACTGATCCTTCAGACAAAAAGATCCATGTGGGGCTGAAGAAGGCATTTGTTGCTGAGAATCATGCTCTGAAAGCCAGCCTGTACGCAACATAAACAGCACAATCTGTAACGAGAGATTTTGATCACCTGGCAATGGCAATCCAAGAGGGTTCAGAGGGTTTGGAACTGTTATCTGTTATGGAGGAGCAGTCCCGAAATTGGCTGATATTTTATCGGATACAGTCAAGGCTACTGCATTCTCCTCCGGGGTTTTAGTGGCTGCGAGACGCCACCTCTGGGTGGGGTTGGAAGAGATTGGAAGAGGAAAGCAGTAGAGAAGTCTGCATTGATGAAAATTCCTTTTAAGGGGAATATTTTGTTTGGTGATCAGCTGGATTCCATGATTTCCAAGGCCTTCAAGAACAGAAACATACCCTGCTGTATAAGGGCAGGTTGGACTAAAAGAGATTCTGGGATAAGAGATCCAAGTCTTCTCCTCAAAAAGAATTCAAGGGGTGCTCTTACCGCAAGCAGAAGTATCAACCAAGGGATTTTTCACCGAAAAAAGGTTTCAAGAAGAAAGGGGCAGTCCAGAAGCGCTCCTAACAATTACGGTGGATTACTGGTTGGAGGGAGGAGTATTCACTTTGTGGAGATTTGGCATCACGACTTCACAGACAAGTGGGTTTTCAGTGTGGTCAATGATGGCTATTCTGTGAAATCGAAGAGCCTCCTCCATGCACAGGGATCAAAGTGACTCATCTACCAGCACAGGGTCTAAAATATCTTGCTCTGATACAATGGGTGGACCTGCTGCTCCAAAAGAAGGTGGTTATTGAGGTTCCTCCAGGAGAGCGAGGCTTAGGGGACTATTCCATTCTTTTTCTTGTGCAAAAGGTTTCAGGTGCATACAGGCAGGTGCTGGATTTAAAGTGGGTCAATGCTTGGATCGAGACTCTTCATTTTCAGATGGTGACACTGCAGTCAACCTGGAGGATGCTTAGCTACTTTGTTCCTATTAAACCCTTTCTCCAAAGGCTATTCATATTCAGGGGTCAGCCAATGTGACAGACGATTTGCTCTGTCGGGAGATTCCCTCCTCAATGGACTTTTCTCTGGATCAGAGGGTGTTTTCTCGCTTCTCTACTGGGGTCTTTCAGAAGTGGATCTGTTTGCTTCATGGAGCAATGCAAAAAGTTCAGAGTTCTGTGCCAAGGAGCGGGAAATTCAAGCTTGGGCAATTGATGCACTGTCATGCCAGTGGCTGGAGGGACTGATGTATGCCTTTCCTCTGTTTCCTCTTCTCTGGCCATTTTTGGTGAGAGTAAGGAAGTTGGAGCTGAGGGGATTTTCTTGGCTCCCCGGTGACCTTGTGCCAATTGGTTTCCACGTTGTTGAGCATGTTGAGGGCTCTGGAGTGGCTTCTGCTGATAGTGACTCCCCCCATGGAGTTCCCCCTTCTGAGGTTAGAGAGTCTACGGAAGCTCCGCTTGACGGCCTGGAGGTTGAAAGGGGGGGATTGAAAGGAAAAGGGGTTTCATAGTACTTACTGGCTACCTTACAGGCATCTAGAAAGTCATCTACTCGTTGCCCTTATTCCGGCATTGGTGATCATTTTCCAAATGGTGTGGTGTCAAGGGTCTTGATTCTACTAATGTGAGTTTGCTGATGATCATGGAATTCTTACAGGATGGTTCTAAATTGGATCCGACAGTGTCCACTTTGAGAGTACAATGGGTGGCTACCCAAGTGTTCAGGGGTCCATGGAAGAATTTGTTAGATGAAGACGGCTTGGTGGTACGTCTTCTAAAGGGCCCTTCTAATTCTGGTATGAGGTTGGTGAAGTCCATTCCCTCTTGGGACTTGTCAGTGGTTTAGGAGTCCTTGATGTCAGCTCAATTTGAGCTGTTGGAGGACATTGATTTACAATTCATGACACTGAAGACATCGTTTTTGGTGGCTATAATGTCGGCCAGGAGGTTGGGGGAATAACAGGCCTTGACTTCTAGCTTTCCTTTTTGCAAGGTGTTTCCTGATAGAGTGGTGTTGATGCCAGTTCCAACCTTTATCTCGAAGGTCAGGTCTTCTTTTCATTTGCAGCAGGAAGTTATACTTCTGAAATTTTTCTCTTCCCCATAGTCTCTGGAGGGAGAGAGGTTGCATTGTCTAGCTGTCAGGTGCGCAATTCTGGTCTATTTGCAGACGGTTCAGTCCTTTCATAAGGTTGAATCATTGTTTGGGATGTTTGGTCCGGCTGGGCAGGGGAAAAACCTGTGATTGCTACTTTGAGCAGATGGGTCAGTTTATTGGTCTCCAAAGCATATGAGGTTCAGTGTCTAGTTCGTCCTTTCTCGATTCAGGGTAGATCTATCCGTAGTATGGCATCTATGGTGGCGGAGATACAGGGTGCATCCATTGGGGAAACTTGCCAGGCTGTGACCTTGGCTGCTTCCTTCACATTTGCTAAGCATTACAGACTTGCTGAGGTTCAATGTATCTCTGATGTGTTTTGTTATCGGGTGATTTCTTCTATGGAGAAATAGATTAAATCCTGATGTCATGTGTCTAAATAAATTTGTGTGTTTAGCACGCTTTGTCAGTTGTTCCGATTTTATTGCATGCTACTTCTCACATGCTAATGACTGCAAGCGAGGGAATGGAAGAGGAGGTAATGTCATAATGACTTAACGGTAATTGCATTACTCTGAGTCCTATTCCCTCCATTGCAACCATGGTCCCTCCCACCCTTCCTACAGAGCAACTGACATTTGTGTTCGTCGGAGTTTGTTACTAACAGGAGGTTTGGTGGGAGAGGGTCTTTTATACGTTTTTTTAATTAAGTGGGATTGGTGTCTGGGGAGGCCTCACATGTTAATGTCTGCAAGCGAAGGAATAGGACTCAGAGTAATGCGATTACCGATAAGTAATTATGACATTATAGGAACTGGCCATGTTTTTCTTCTACAACATAGTGTTTACAATTATGAATGTAAACAGGTTTAAGTATTGCCACTAAACTTTTTGTGGCATACGCATCACCCATGTTCCCAATATTCTCTCTAACTAGGCTTAAGGGCTTTTAGCTAGATTGGATGCACAGCTACTCTTCACGCTATAATCTCTCTTGGGTATAAAGTCAGTGGTGCTCCTTAAGCAATAGCCATTTACATTTTGGCTCAAATAGATTATGTGTGTAGAGTGATGCTATTTGTTCACAGGTGCGTGCAAATGAAGGTTTCTCTCACTGGTGGTTTGATAGCTAGGTCTTGAAAGTTAATAGGCATACAATAGGGAACACCGAAAGTGGTACCAAATACCTACATTAATCAAGAGTAACTTTATGTTTAGGCCTAACATTTTGCCCGACAGAAGTATTTAACTACTCTGACACTCGCGTGGACCTCTTCAAATTCGTGAGGAAACTTAAACTCAACAAATGGCACAGTCTTAAGAATCCTGATGGTGGCACTAAATCTACCCCAAGCAATACCCTCACTACATCCACAAATCTTACTGTAGGGGGTGTGGAAAATCTGCTAACTATGCATGATCTTCGCGAATTATCTGAATCCACCAACTTGTCTGCCATGGAAAATATCAATATCGATTTTCCCACAGATCTAGCAGCTTCCACCTCATTCAAACCCCGCTCTGTCTTTTATCCTATGTTACCCCATGATAATATTGATACTTTTAATGACATGGTGGTACAAGACCTTCTTAAACTTAAAAGACAAAGCTGGAAGAAGGTGTCCTGTAACAACAACTTGACCCAAAATGAAAAAGCTATTATAAAATCCTTAGCCGAAGACACAAATATCATAATATGCCCTGCTGACAAAGGAGGCAATATTGTCCTCCTAAGTCGAGACATGTACATAGATGAAGCCCAACGACAACTCAAAGACTCAAGGTTCTACCTAAAAATTACCAGTGACGTATACAATGACAGTATACTGGAAATTTGGAACAAACTCAAAGACTGGCAATAAAGTGGCATTATCACATTGGACGAATACTGCTTTATGAAAAGAGACTATCCAAAACTTCCTATTCTGTACCTCTTACCAAAAATACATAAGGACCCCACTAGGCCGCCAGGGAGACCTATAGTCTCATCTATTGGCAGCACATTGGAAAATGTGTCCAAATATGTAGATCATTGTCTAAGCGAATATATTTTAGCTCTGCCGTCCCACGTTAGAGACACTAAAGATTTTCTTACCAAAATAGAAGGCATTAAGTGGGAAGAAGACTATCTCTTGGTGACACTAGATGTCAACTCACTTTACACCATAATAGATCACACACAAGGTGTAAAAGCATGCTATCACTATCTCAAACAAAGACCCATTGGCCTCTTAGACCACACTAACATGCTCATCGAAATGATGAATCAATGTCTGAAAAATAACATCTTCATGTTCGATGGGGTGCTGGTTAAACAGGTTCTCGGGACTGCTATGGGCACTTGTTTTGCCCCTAGCTTTGCCAACGTGTTCCTGGGACTGTGGGAAGAGGAAATCAGAAAGGAAGCTAACATGGCACTAGAGTTTTCCAAAGTACATCTATGGTTACGATACATCGATGACCTTTTTATTATCTGGAAAGGTACACAAGATGAAGTCTCTGATTTTGTAGATAAACTTAACATCAATAGTTATAACATCAAACTATCTTCCAACGTCAACAAACTCAATAGAGTTCCTAGATGTATTGGTTACTGCCAAACACAATACCCTTGAAACTAGTCTTTTAGAAAAACAACTGCAGGTAACACCATTCTGCACGCCCTCAGCAGTCATCCCGATATTCTGAAATGGAGTATTCCCTTCGGAGAACTGTTGAGGGCGAGAAGAAATTGCAGTACAAAAAAGGCATTTCCCACTGAAAAAGACCATATAGTAACCAGATTCAAACAGAGAGGTTTCCCCAGTTGGGTTCTCAATCAGGCTGTGAAAAAAGTAGATAAGGTTAGGAGAACTGAAACCTTACAGGACCACAAAACGGACATTGCGAATAGCGCAAAAATTTAGACCACAGAAACAAGTGAAACTAGAATAATCACTACCTACAATCGCAACTCTCAAGAGATTTATAGGATCCTTGCCAAACATTGGTCCATACTTAAAAATGATTCTGTCATTGGTAAAACTATCCAAACACGCCCTAAGGTTACTTACAGAAAAGGCCACAGTCTCAGGGACATTTTGGTCCATAATGACATCACAGAAGCACGCACACTAAGAGACCATAACCTTAAAGGTTTTTACCCGTGCGGTCACTGTAAAGCCTGCCGTACTAGCCGTTATGTTAAAGAATACAACATACCGGGCAGAACCAATAAGAAGCAGATCACTCAATTCCTTACTTGTAGCACCAACTTTGTGGTATATGCACTGGATTGTCCATGTGGACTCCGTTACATTGGAAGTACCACCTTCATGGCTAAAAAGAGAGTCCTAGTGCACATGCGTGCTATTAACAACAAAGATCCACATTACCCAGTTGCACGCCATTTTCAGACACATCATCTCTCCAACAGTTCTCAATTCAGCTATTTCATAATTGAACAAGTACACACAGGGAATCGTGGGGACAACAGAGTACAATTGCTACGCAAACGAGAATCTAAATGGATCCTAGAGCTCGAAACTAAACAGCCTAAGGGCCACAATTTAGACGAAGAACTAGGAATACACTTACATGCAGATTAAGTATTCCATCTGCTTACATACTCGTCCATCTAGCACTCCATTTCCTCTATCTAATCTGTATATGTATATTGTTGTTCGTTATTGTGATCAAGATCTAACATAATGTTTTTTACCTCTGTATCATGGTTTTAACCCTGCACTTGTTTGTATATTTTTTTCACAGGAGGAAAGGAAGGGACCCACCGCCATTGCCGGACACTGTTTTTACGGGCTCCCTACCCTTTTCTTCGCCCCATTTGGGGTTTCACCATATCCAGATAAGATTTCTTTCATGTTATCACGTTTTTCTGCCTATTGGTTTTTTTTTTCCCTTTGTTGCATAGGACTGCATTTATGAACTGCATAGATGGCTAACTATATAGTTACTAGGGCACTTGCCTGACATTTGACTACTCATTCCAATAGCAGTCACTCATTATATTATTTTATTGGATTTTCGTTATCCTTTACATGAATTCCACTATATATGTGCGCTTACAAATAATTCATAACGTGCTCAACATTGGCATAATGCTGATCACGACGCGGGCAGTGCTGCACTAATGCTTCAATCAGACACATAGTGCTCCACACAAACATGTGGTCTCTGCCTAAAGTATATGGTGCATTTATTATTTGTTAACATAGCCAACTTCCTAGTAATCAGGGCACTTGCCTGACAGTTGATTATGTGTTTGAGTAGTAGCCATTTACTGTTTTGGTACTCTTTTTGCGTTTTACCATGAAAGTGCATTGACATATTATCGGTCACATGTTCACTAAATGCGTCTACACAGACACTTTGCCTTTGTTATTGTTTAGCATACAATATAGAATTGCCGGCAATTCCGTTGATACCGCTGTACTAATGTATCAATTAGATACAAGTTGCTATGTATAACCAATTTATATCTGTTCAATTGCACGATGAATTTAAAACTGCATTTTACTTTTTCACTATGTGTATGCCTTTTCACGTTAATTTGAACAAGTTTTAAGGTGGCCGCCATATTTTGACATTATTTTGCCATTTTCAGCACACATGCGCTTTGCTAAACAATGTGCAGTCTGTTTTCTATTGCTAACCATATCTATTTAAATCTTGCATTTCCGTAGCAACAATTGTGTGAACAAGACAGCGCAAGCTGTCGAAACGCGTTACCCCTGGTAATTAAAACTTCTCACTGTTCATATCCTGAGAGTGCGGACATTCGTCTTTCTAGTGTGTGATACATTTACGGCTTGCTCCGCAGCCATTCCGCGCCACTTGAATCAGGCCGTTGATCCCAGTACGAGCGCTGTCAAGTGTGGAATATATATATATATATATATATCTATCTATCTATCTATCTATCTATCTATCTATCTATCTATATATATATATATATATATAGGTAAAATCGGCCGCCCACGACCCGCCACTCGAACCCTGAAAGCGGAGCATCTGCTGCCATCAGGCGGACAATGCCTGCATGGTGATACGCAGTCACTGCATGGACGTATCCAGAACTCGGCTTCAGCCAGTAGGTAGGCTGGAAGTAGGGGGCAAAGACAATTTATTTTTCGGATTTTACCAGGACTCTTCCTGAACCACAAAACAATTCCAGCATTTACCTGAGCTATTGTTTGCTTGTTGAATACACTGCATGATGGGACCGGTAGTTTAATCTTAAACTGCCGGAGTACTCTGCATGGTAACGTGGGCCAGGTGTGCGCATCACCACTTTGGAGGGAGCAGCATATAAACAGAACAATCAAGAATACCTGGGTTGAACTGCGGCATCAGAGGAAGGCTTAGCGCCGAAACGCGTCATGCCGAAATCTCTCAATAAATTGCTTTTGAATCCCCGCTGTATCCCTTGATCTGCTCGAATTGGAGAAGATTTTGTTTATATATATATATATATATATATATATATATATATATTCACTGAAAAAACCATAGGTTTTAGGGACAGTTATAGTTAGTTGGACATTTCACTCGTACAAAACCATAGAAATTCCCCCGTTATAGTTAGTTCAGCTAACTATAACTCGCGCCCCGCAATGCACTGCTGATGACGTCACATATTACATCACTCATGACATGGTCAGTGACATCACTGATGACATCACTGATGACATCTCAAATGACATCACTGATGACATCACTGATGACATCATCCAGTGACTGTGTGTTTCTGTAAAGTTTAAATATGTTTAATATATATAGGGAAAGGCGTATTGAAGAATGAGTGGGTGTATAAGTGTCTGAATGGATGATTTAGTACGTGAGTGACTGACTCTACAAGTGAGTGATTAAATGTATCTTACTGAATGCATGGGTTAGTGACTAAACTGTGTGAATGTCTGTATCCGTCTGTCTGTTGGTTTGTAAGCGGCTGCATGGCTTTCTGAATAGCTACATGAGTGTCTACATGGGTTATTGATTGGTTGTCTGAGTATCTGTATGGGTGCCTGAGTGTTTGTGTGGGTGGGGTGTGTGTGACTCTGTGCATAGATGTGTGAGTTGGTGATTCACTGGGTGCATGGTTTCAAGAGTGCATCTGTGATGGACTGTATGGGTGGGTGAGTGTGTGTATGGGTGTGTTAGTGAGTGAATGTATATCTCAGTGGTACATGTGCGAGTAACTACATATGTAAAAGGAAGTATATATGTGTGTTAGAGTATTTAAAAGGCTATACGTGAGAGTGTGTGATTGTGAGAGTGGCTGTATGGATGAGTGTGTACTTGTATCAGTGATTGTATAAGAGCGTAAGAATGTGCTAGTATTTGTATGAGTAAGTGAGCTGGTGTGTGTATAACTGTATAGGTGAGTACATGGGTGTGTGATTAAGTTTTTTGCATGACTGACTAGGTGTGTGAGTACCTCTATGGATCAGTGGTGGTGTGTGAGTGTTTATATAGGTGTATGAGTGCATATGATAGTCCTGTACTGAGTGACTAAGTATGAGTGACTGTACGGGTGAGTGAGTGGATGTGTGTGTAGACCTAAGAATCAGTGAGTGGGTATGTAGTTTTTGGTGTTGGAGTGTCTATGGTTTTGAGAATGGCAGTCTGTAATTTAGAGTGGGTGTATCAAAAGTTATATTAGGGTGTGAAATTATCACATGGATGATGTCATCAGTGATGTCATTTGAGATGTCATCAGTGATGTCATCAGTGATGTCACTGACCATGTCATGATTGATGTAATATGTGACGTCATCAGCAGTGCATTGCGGGGTCCGAGTTATAGTTAGCTGAACTAACTATAACGGGGAATTTCTATGGTTTTGTACGAGTGAAATGTCCAACTAACTATAACTGTCCCTAAAACCTATGGTTTTTTCAGTGAATTTCAAAGGTTTTTTAAATGCTAATTTCTAACTATAACGTGCCTGAAACCTATGATTTTTAAGTGAATTTCAAAGGTTTTTTAAATGCTAGTTTCTGACTATGCCTACAGAGGTAGGACATGTGAAGAAAGAAGAAAAAACGCACAGAAAGAAGCAAAAGATGTGCAGAAAGAACCAACAGAGGAGCAGAAAGAGGCCTTGTTGCAAAATCATCCTGTGCCCACAACTTTTTCAGACGGGTACTGGTGGTAAATGACTCTGACTAACCAGAGCCAGTGCTATGCTAAAAGACACTTAGAATACAGTGAAAATACCTACATACACTAGGGAACACTATGCGTTGGGGTACCCCTGTGATTAGCATGACCTCCTCTGCAAGTCCCTAGTACATAATAGGGCAGGGGGATTAAAACTACCTCTTAAAACGCGCTACAGGGCGCGTTTGCACAGTGGTGAAGGGAGGGGGGGGGCCTGAGGTGACGTGTGCAAACGCACCCCGTGGCGCGTTTTAAGTTGCGGGATTAAGTCCCCTTGAATCCTGAGGGTCCCTTGGGCCCAACTAGCCCCCCAGGTACCTACAGTTAGGACCACAGAGCTGAGTTGCAGAGAGGCGTTCCGAGGCCACGCACCTTTTTCACCTCTCTGCAACGAAACTCTGTTGTGCTTACTGAAGGTACCTGGTGGGCTAGTTGGCCCCCAGGGTCCCTCAGGATTCAAAGGGAATAAATTCCCCAACTTAAAACGCACCACAGGGCCTGTTTGCGCACATGTCACCTGAGGCCCCGCCCCCTCCCTTCACCACTGTGCAAACACGCCCCGTGGCACGTTTTAAGTTGGGGGATTAGGTCACCTTGAATCCTGAGGGTCCCTGGGGCCCAACTAGCCCACCAGGTACTTCCAGTAAGCACCACAGGCCTGCGTTGCAATGCCTGTAACAAATTGTGCAGTTGTGTTTAGGTAGTGAAGAGGGTCGTGCTGGGGGTAGTGTTTTAGTGTTTAGGGTAGTGCAGTGGTGTTTGTGTAGTGTAGGGGGTCATGCTGGGGGTAGATTTAGGGTTTAGGGTAGTGCAGTGGTGTTTGGGTAGTGTAGGGAGTCGTGCTGGGGGTAGTGTTTTAGGGTTTAGGGTAGTGCAGTGGTGTTTGGGTAGTGTAGGGATTCGTGCTGGGGGTAGTGTTTTAGGGTTTAGGGTAGTGCAGTGGTGTTTGGGTAGTGTAGGGGGTCGTGCTGGGGGTAGTGATTTAGGGTAGTGCAGTGGTGCTTGGGTAGTGTAGGGGTACTGCTGGGGGTAGTGTTTTAGAGTTTAGGGTAGTGCAATGGTGTTTGGGTAGTGTAGGGGTACTGCTGGGGTAGTGTTTTAGGGTTTATGGTAGTGCAGTGGTGTTTGGGTAGTGTAGGGGGTACTGCTGGGGGTAGTGTTTTAGGGTTTAGGGTAGTGCAGTGGTGTTTGGGTAGTGTAGGGGTTCGTGCTGGGGGTAGTTTTTTAGGGTTTAGGGTAGTGCAGTGGTGTTTGTGTAGTGTAGGGGGTAGTTTGTAAGGGTTTAGGGTAGTACAGTGGTGTTTGTGTAGTGTAGGAGGTCGTGTTTTAGGGTTTAGGGTAATGCAGTGGTCTTTGGGTAGTGTAGGGAGTCGTGCGGGGGTAGTGTTTTAGGGTTTAGGGTAGTGTAGGGGGTCGTGCGGGGGTAGTGTTTTAGGGATTAGGGTAGTGCATTGGTGTTTGGGTAGTGTAGGGGGTCATGCGGGGGTACGGTTTTAGGGTTTAGGGCAGTGCAGTGGTGTTTGGGTAGTGTAGGGGGTCATGCTGGGGGAGTGTTTTAGGGTTTAGGGCAGTGCAGTGGTGTTTGGGTAGTGTAGGGGGTCATGCTGGGGGAGTGTTTTAGGGTTTAGGGCAGTGCAGTGGTGTTCGGGTAGTGTAGGGGGTCGTGCTGGGGGAGTGTTTTAGGGTTTAGGGCAGTGCAGTGGTGTTCGGGTAGTGTAGGGGTCGTGCTGGGGGGTGTTTTAGGGTTTAGGGCAGTGCAGTGGTGTTCGGGTAGTGTAGGGGTCGTGCTGGGGGAGTGTTTGAGGGTTTAGGGCAGTGCAGTGGTGTTCGGGTAGTGTAGGGGGTTGTGCTGGGGGTAGTATTTTAGGGTTTAGGGTAGTGCAGTGGTGTTCGGGTAGTGTAGGGGGTCGTGCTGGGTGTAGTGTTCTAGGGTTTAGGGCAGTGCAGTGGTGTTCGGGCAGTGTAGGGGGTAATGCTGGGGGTGGTGTTTTAGGGTTTAGGGAAGTGCAGTGGTGTTCGGGCAGTGTAGGGGGTCGTGCTGGGGTGGTGTTTCAGGGTTTAGGGCAGTGCAGTGGTGTTCTGGCAGTGTAGGGGGTTGTGCTGGGGCTGGTGTTTCAGGGTTTAGAGCAGTGCAGTGGTGTTCGGGCAGTGTAAGTGGTCGTGCTGGGGCTGGTGTTTCAGGGTTTAGGGCAGTGCAGTGGTGTTCGGGCAGTGTAGGGGTCATGCTGGGGCTGGTGTTTCAGGGTTTAGGGCAGTGCAGTGGTGTTCGGGCAGTGTAGGGGGTCTTGCTGGGGCTGGTGTTTCAGAGTCTAGGGCAGTGCAGTGGTGTTCGGGCAGTGTAGGGGGTCTTGCTGGGGCTGGTGTTTCAGGGTTTAGGGCAGTGCAGTGGTGTTCGGGCAGTGTAGGGGGTCGTGCTGGGGGTGGTGTTTCAGGGTTTAGGGCAGTGCAGGGGTGTTCGGGCAGTGTAGGGGTCATGCTGGGGCTAGTGTTTCAGGGTTTAGGGCAGAGCAATGGTGTTCAGGCAGTGTAGGGGGTTTTGCTGGAGGTGGTGTTTCAGGGTTTAGGGCAGTGCAGTGGTGTTCGTGCAGTGTAGGGGGTGGTGTTTCAGGGTTTAGGCCAGTGGTGTTCAGGCAGTGTAGGGGGTCTTGCTGGGGTTGATGTTTCAGGGTTTAGGGAAGTGCAGTGGTGTTCGGGCAGTGTAGGGGTCGTGCTGGGGGTGGTGTTTCAGGGTTTAGGGCAGTGCAGTGGTGTTCCGGCAGTGTAGGAGGTCGTGTAGGGGTGGTGTTTCAGGGTTTAGGGCAGTGCAGTGGTGTTCGGGCAGTGTAGGGGGTCATGCTGGGTGTGGTGTTTCAGGGTTTAGGGCAGTGCAGTGGTGTTCGGGCAGTGTAGGGTGTCGTGCTGAGGGGTGGTGTTTCAGGGTTTAGGGCAGTGCAGTGGTGTTCAGGCAGTGTAGGGGTCGTGCAGGGGGTGGTGTTTCAGGGTTTAGGGCAGTGCAGTGGTGTTTGGGCAGTGTAGGGGGTCGTGCAGGGGTGGTGTTTCAGGGTTTAGGGCAGTGCAGTGGTGTTCGGCCAGTGTAGGTGGTCTTGCTGGGGGTGGTGTTTCAGGGTTTAGTGCAGTGGTGTTCGGGCAGTGTAGGGGTCTTGCTGGGGGTGGTGTTTCAGGGTTTAGGGCAGTGCAGTGGTATTCGGGCAGTGTAGGGGTCTTGCTGGGGCTGGTGTTTCAGGGTTTAGGGCAGTGCAGTGGTGTTCGGGCAGTGTAGGGGGTCGTGCTGGGGCTGGTGTTTGAGGGTTTAGGGCAGTGCAGTGGTGTTCGGGCAGTGTAGGGGGTCGTGCTGGGGCTGGTGTTTCAGGGTTTAGGGTAGTGCAGTGGTTTTCGGGCAGTGTAGGCGGTCGTGCTGGGGGTGGTGTTTCAGGGTTTAGGGCAGTGCAGTGGTGTTCGGGCAGTGTAGGGGGTCGTGCTGGGGCTGGTGTTTCAGGGTTTAGGGCAGTGCAGGGGTGTTCGGGCAGTGTAGGGGTCATGCTGGGGCTAGTGTTTCAGGGTTTAGGGCAGAGCAATGGTGTTCAGGCAGTGTAGGGGGTTTTGCTGGAGGTGGTGTTTCAGGGTTTAGGGCAGTGCAGTGGTGTTCGTGCAGTGTAGGGGGTGGTGTTTCAGGGTTTAGGCCAGTGGTGTTCAGGCAGTGTAGGGGGTCTTGCTGGGGTTGATGTTTCAGGGTTTAGGGAAGTGCAGTGGTGTTCGGGCAGTGTAGGGGGTCGTGCTGGGGGTGGTGTTTCAGGGTTTAGGGCAGTGCAGTGGTGTTCCGGCAGTGTAGGAGGTCGTGTAGGGGTGGTGTTTCAGGGTTTAGGGCAGTGCAGTGGTGTTCGGGCAGTGTAGGGGTCGTGCTGGGTGTGGTGTTTCAGGGTTTAGGGCAGTGCAGTGGTGTTCGGGCAGTGTAGGGTGTCGTGCTGAGGGGTGGTGTTTCAGGGTTTAGGGCAGTGCAGTGGTGTTCAGGCAGTGTAGGGGGTCGTGCAGGGGGTGGTGTTTCAGGGTTTAGGGCAGTGCAGTGGTGTTTGGGCAGTGTAGGGGGTCATGCAGGGGTGGTGTTTCAGGGTTTAGGGCAGTGCAGTGGTGTTCGGCCAGTGTAGGTGGTCTTGCTGGGGGTGGTGTTTCAGGGTTTAGTGCAGTGGTGTTCGGGCAGTGTAGGGGGTCTTGCTGGGGGTGGTGTTTCAGGGTTTAGGGCAGTGCAGTGGTATTCGGGCAGTGTAGGGGTCTTGCTGGGGCTGGTGTTTCAGGGTTTAGGGCAGTGCAGTGGTGTTCGGGCAGTGTAGGGGGTCGTGCTGGGGCTGGTGTTTGAGGGTTTAGGGCAGTGCAGTGGTGTTCGGGCAGTGTAGGGGGTCGTGCTGGGGCTGGTGTTTCAGGGTTTAGGGTAGTGCAGTGGTTTTCGGGCAGTGTAGGCGGTCGTGCTGGGGGTGGTGTTTCAGGGTTTAGGGCAGTGCAGTGGTGTTCGGGCAGTGTAGGGGGTCTTGCTGGGGGTGGTGTTTCAGGGTTTAGGGCAGTGGTGTTCGGGCAGTGTAGGGGGTCTTGCTGGGGGTGATGTTTCAGGGTTTAGGGCAGTGCAGTGGTGTTCGGGCAGTGTAGGGGTCTTGCTGGGGGTAGTGTTTCAGGGTTTAGGGCAGTGCAGTGGTGTTCGTGGCAGTGTAGGGGGTCATGCTGGCGGTGGTGTTTCAGGGTTTAGGGCAGTGCAGTAGTGTTCGGGTAGTGTAGGGTCGTGCAGGGGGTGGTGTTTCAGGGTTTAGGGCAGTGCAGTGGTGTTCGGGCAGTGTAGGGGGTCGTGCTGGGGTTGGTGTTTCAGGGTTTAGGGCAGTGCAGTGGTGTTCGGGCAGTGTAGGGGGTTGTGCAGGGGGTGGTGTTTCAGGGTTTAGGGCAGTGCAGTGGTGTTCGGGCAGTGTAGGGGTCGTGCTGGGGCTGGTGTTTCAGGATTTAGGTCAGTTCAGTGGTGTTCGGGCAGTGTAGGGGGTCTTGCTGGGGGTGGTGTTTCAGGGTTTAGGGCAGTGGTGTTCGGGCAGTGTAGGGGGTCTTGCTGGGGGTGATGTTTCAGGGTTTAGGGCAGTGCAGTGGTGTTCGGGCAGTGTAGGGGTCTTGCTGGGGATGGTGTTTCAGGGTTTAGGGCAGTGCAGTGGTGTTTGGGCAGTGTAGGGGGTCGTGCAGGGGGTGGTGTTTCAGGGTTTAGGGCAGTGCAGTGGTGTTCGGGCAGTGTAGGGGGTCGTGCTGGGGGTGGTGTTTCAGGGTTTAGGGCAGTGCAGTGGTGTTCGGGCAGTGTAGGGGGTCTGCACGGGGTGGTGTTTCAGGGTTTAGGGCAGTGCAGTGGTGTTCGGGCAGTGTAGGGGGTCGTGCTGGGGCTGGTGTTTCAGGGTTTAGGGCAGTGCAGTGGTGCTCGGGCAGTATAGGGGTTGTGCTGGGGGTGGTGTTTCAGGGTTTAGGGTAGTGCAGTAGTGTTCGGGCAGTGTAGGGGTCGTGCTGGGGCTGGTGTTTCAAGGTTTAGGGCAGTGCAGTGGTGTTCGGGTAGTGTAGGGGTCGTGCTGGGGCTGGTGTTTCAGGGTTTTGGGCAGAGCAGTGGTGTTCGGGCAGTGTAGGGGGTCGTGCTGGGGGTGGTGTTTCAGGGTTTAGGGCAGTGCAGTGGTGTTCGGGCAGTGTAGGGGGTCGTGCTGGGGTGATGTTTCAGGGTTTAGGGCAGTGGAGTGGTGTTCGGGCAGTGTAGGGGGTCTTGCTGGGGGTGATGTTTCAGGGTTTAGGGCAGTGCAGTGGTGTTCGGGCAGTGTAGGGGGTCTTGCTGGGGGTAGTGTTTCAGGGTTTAGGGCAGTGCAGTGGTGTTCGGGTAGTGTCGGGGCGTGCTGGGGGTGGTGTTTCAGGGTTTAGGGCAGTGCAGTGGTGTTCAGGCAGTGTAGGGGGTCGTGAAGTGGGTGGTGTTTCACGGTTTAGGGCAGTGCAGTGGTGTTCGGGCAGTGTAGGGGGTTGTGCTAGGGGTGGTGTTTCAGGGTTTAGGGCAGTGCAGTGGTGTTCGGGCAGTGTAGGCGGTCGTGCTGGGGCTGGTGTTTCAGGGTTTAGGGCAGTGCAGTGGTGTTCGGGCAGTGTACGGGGTCGTGCTGGGGGTAGTGTTTTAGGGTTTAGGGTAGTGCAGTGGTGCTTGTGTAGTGTAGGGGGTCGTGCTGGGGGTAGTGTTTTAGGGTTTAGGGTAGTGCAGTGGTGTTTGTGTAGTGTAGGGGGTCATATTTTAGGGTAGTGCAGTGGTGTTTGGGTAGTGTAGGGGGTCGTGCTGGGGGTAGTGTTTTAGGTTTAAGGTAGTGCAGTTTTGTTTGTGTAGTGTAGGGGTCGTGCTGGGGGTAGTGTTTTAGGGTTTAGGGTAGTGCAGTGGTGCTTGTGTAGTGTAGGGGTCGTGCTGGGGTAGTGTTTTAGGGTTTAGGGTAGTGCAGTGGTGTTTGTGTAGTGTAGGGTGTCACGTTTTAGGGTAGTGCAGTGGTGTTTGGGTAGTGTAGGGGGTCGTGCTGGGTGTAGTGTTTTAGGATTTAGGTTAGTGCAGTGGTGTTGGGGTAGTGTTTTAGGGTTCAGGGTAGTGCAGTGGTGTTTGTGTAGTGTAGGGCGTCATGCTGGGGGTAGTGTTTTAGGGTTTAGGATAGTGCAGTGGTGCTTGTGTAGTGTAGGGGGTCGTGCTGGGGGTAGTGTTTTAGGGTTTAGGGTAGTGCAGTTGTGTTTTTGTAGTGTAGGGGGTCATGTTTTAAGATGCAACGCTCCAATACCTGACCAGTCTGCACTACATAAAACTGCAAAAACTAAAAATAAAAAGTGTTTTGCACACTTTTGTCATTGGGCTATATGTGGGCTACATCTGGGTAATATTTGTGCTACATTTGGGCTCTTTTTCACTGGTGGCCATCTTGGAAGACTTCTTTGTTATGAAGTTTCCTAATTTCCTCATTTACTGCAGTCTCCTCAGTAGGAAATGCTTTCAGTTTTTTACTTTGATTCCATCAAGAAGGCATTCAGATGTGTCTCACATTTGCCATAAATTCAGAATGTTAGCACTCTAGTTGCTCATTAGATCACTGTAGTAAAGCTACTGCTCACCAGGGAGTTAACTGGAAATCTGCTGCTGGTATTGAAAGTGATTGTTTTCAGAATTTTCTAATGAAATAGAAGAGGATTTGAGATCTCACTTAAAACATGCCCTAATTTTTCTTTCTGCAGCACTAACTATAATTTCTATTTCAAAAAGAACCCCTCATTTTGTTCCTTTTTAAATTAAATGTTTTAAGTGTTACCGGTTTATTCCAATCAAGATGGCTTCAGGTGTGCCATACTTTTGTCATAAGTAAGGCTGTTAGCGCTCTAGTTGTTCTTTAGAACACTCTGGGAAGCTGCAGTAGAACACAAAGGCATCAACTGGCAGGCTGCTCCTGTTGAAATATAACAGGAAGATATTTGAGATCTCACTTAAAACATGTCCTAATTTTTCTTTCTACAGCACTAACCATAATTTCTATGACAAAATGAACCCCATCATTTTGTTCCTTTTAAATTAAATGTTTTAAGTGTTACCAGTTTCTTCCAATCAAGATGGCTTCAGGTGTGCCATACTTTTGTCATAAGTAAGGCTGTTAGCACTCTAGTTGTTCATTAGAACACTCTGGGAAGCTTCAGTAGAACACAAAGGAATCAACTGACAGTCTCTGCCCTTGTTGGATGTACATGTTTTACTGAGAATGTCAGACTTCATTCTCACATGACTGAGAAAGATAATGTGAATTTACAGAAAATATGCTCTCATTTTAGCTTCTGGAGCACCTTCCAAAACTGTGTGGGTCAAGCATGTGAAAATAGTTTTCTCTCAAACATGATTCATGATATCCCAGCAGAAGGTTTTTCACAGGGTAAAATCACCTTAGAACACACCACAAATCCTGAAATTAGTATGGTACCATCAACAAATGAATTCTATTGTAACTAAAGTCTGTTATCACACTTTATAGTTCTCCTTTTGGTAACCCTCAAAATCTTTGATTCACTACAATGCATTTCAATGGGGTATTATCATTTATATTGGTCCCAAGATGGCTGCCAGCAATTCCAGGATGAAGTGCTGACAGCCAATCAGATCTCACGATGACATGTGTGGTTAGGCTCCGCACAGATATATATGTGTTTTCTTTTTCAAATTTCTCAGGAACTACTGAACGGATTTACACCATTTAAGCAAAAGGCATGACACTGAACCAAGGGCTACCTCTTTACCAAATTTGGTGTAATTCCGTTCAGCAGTTCGGGCTGTAGCTGCGATGAAAGGTTCCTATGGAAAAATGAATGGGGAAAACACGTTTTGGGACCCCCCTTTTTTCTCGGCCCCCGCTTGACGAATCACCCCGAGACTTTCAGGATAGGAGCGAACCGGAGCGCCCCAACAAGTTGGAAATTTTCGCGAAGATTCGTCAACCGGCGCCAACGTTATTTCAAATAGAATGTTGCGGATTTCCTATGGAAAATAGGTCCTAACTATAACTATCTACTGGCGACCGCCAGTAGGTTATATATATATATATATATATATATATATATATATATATATATCGACGCTCACTTCTCTTGGTTATCGTATTCAAGAAAGAAGCACTCACAGGAGTTTTCTCCTTATCCATCCATTTTATTCGGGAGCAAACATGACGCGTTTCGGCATCCGCCTTACTCTAATGTTTGGATAGCGCGCCAAAGGACGGTGCATTTTTTATAAAAGCAATCAATCACATGATGTATTTCGACACAAACATTAACAACGGACCAACAGTGACATTGAATTGTCTCACGAACGTCAGCGCCATATTGGTACATATACCTTCAACTTATAGCCAACCTTCATTCAAAGTTACATTGTGTGTCCCAATTTTAGTTATGTTTTAACGCCAGATCGGCGTGTCGATTACATCAACAATTTTCAAAATCCACAGCACCAGACTTTTTTATATACCAAAACGATAGCATTAACGTTAGTCTCACCAAGCAGTCATACGCTCATATCGCGCCATATATTGGCCTAAACTCTTTATTAGAGTGCGATCTGCGAAAAAATGCTATGCATATTTATCATGCCGTGTATCGGCAAATGATCACCAATGAGAATAACAAATGTCGCTTTGGATTAAAAACCCCTTCATGGTAATGGAACATGTTTAACATCAAAAAGAATTCATACAGTATATATTTCATCTTCAAATATTCTCCCCAGAAAATTACAGATGTTTAATCTCTTGGGACTTTCATCTTCGATCTCCCAAATGTACCATCAGCTCTTCCCCACTATTCATTCCTTTCGGGGTTTTTGTCTGTAAATCGATTATATACCTTGACTCTAGCTTTCTTAATCTCATCACTCTATCACCCCCTCTCACATTAGGTGGCACTTGATCAATACCAAAATAGCGTAATAGATCCCTATCACTGCGATGTTTTTCTGAAAAATGTCTTGCCACGGGATACGTGGCATTCTTTTTTGTTATTGCCCGCATATGCTCTAAAATGCGGATTTTCACCGGGTGGATAGTGCTTCCGATGTACCTCAGTCCACACCGAGACACTAAACAGTACACTGCATAAGCAGTGTTACACGTTAAAAACTTGTTTATGGTCCTATGTCTTTCCAGACCAGGCACATTATAAGTGAGTGTTCTTTTACTCGAAGAACATGCCTTGCATTTCCCACAGGGATAGAACCCCTTCATTTCTCTCAGGGTACCCGTTGGATATATATATATATATATATATATATATATATATAGGTAAAATGGGCCATTCAGTCGCAGATTTTCAGAAATGAAGCTAAACATTTTAAACTTCTTCCCGCAAGCCTTACTTATTTGTCGATTAAACAAAGAACAAGTTACATGTTGAGCTTCCAAATACAATTACTACCGCCAGAAGATTCAGATGTACCAATATAAACACTTACAGCCATTCAAGTTTATGGAGGTCTTGAAAAACTCCAGGCTTCAGGGATGTGATCAAATTATAACTCAGATACCTGAAATACACAGGAAACAGAAAACACGCATTATGGGATAGCAACAGCTAGCAGCAGATGAAGACATAGAGATGGAAGGGCTACTGATTCAATTCTACCTCTTCCACTTCTAGAGTAACCCTTGTTTGGTTGCCACTTATATTCATTTAATGCAGAGCTTTGATTTTTGTCTATCTGTTTTTCTAAATGGGCTACATGTGAGGGATCTTAGGTCTGCCCTTGTTTGGGCAGTTTTCAAGATTACTGAACCATCATTATGAGTGGTCTCTTAATTACAGTACGGCTAATAACAGCAGTTATCAGCCCCATTGGAACTATACATTTTTTACTTTCATCCAGAGTTTTCGGCTGGTGGCAGCAGCTATAAATGTTAGAATGAAAGTCTGGCCTAAAAGGGGGAATTACCTAGGGAATCACAATAGGAATTACTCATTGCACATAGTTTCTTAGGGGACCCTCATGGTCCAATTCGCAATGGACTGGATTTATTGTCCTCCAGAGGTACGGGTACCCCAATATCACAAACTCTAGGGGTGGGGAAAATTCATTCCATTTTCGTGCTACTCGTAATGAAGGTCTATGTATGGTTCCTTGAGGAATGATTAATTAAATTATCATGTAATTGTGTTATTGTGAATTATGCTGTTTTGGCTTCTAACATACTGACTGTCAGATTCATCACCAGAGGCTATAACAAATACAATAGACAGGAGTGCCTCTTACAAATCAGCATGTGCTGTGGCAAGAGGCTGGGCTATTTGTTACTGTGTAGTTTTCACAAGTCCTCTTGGAATTCTCATACTTCACAATTCTTCACAACTGATTTTGGAGTCTGTCTGCAATGCTTACACCGAATAGGTACAGGAGGATTTTCACTAGCAGTTCCTCACATTTTACTCAGTCTTAAGTCTAAATGCTTGGTGAGTACTAAATTCCAAAATGCAGTAACATAGTGCTGCTTCTGGTGCCCAAATTTAAATTCCACATTTGGCATCAGCAAACATTGAGGAGATCACCAGGCATTTGGAGATTATATAAACATGATTACTAGTGGAATACACATATAAATTGAAAATCCGATTAGTATAAATGTATTTTGAATTAATTAATAATAAAGTATCACAAGAAATTGGTAGGATAACACCTAATCAACGTTTGTAAGGAAAAAGCATTGTGTTAAAAAGGATCTTAGAAAAACTCAAGACCATTTATTATGGTATTGGGACTTTGTATAGTGCAGTGCTCCGTAAGGTGTCTCTGAAGTACTGTACAAGGCTTTGTTACTGGCAGGGGCTGGTGTGCATGGTTGGTAGAGTGTATGGATGTCCGCTGGCTTATGTGGGAAGTGTTTTGTTGGGACAACCTGAGGGGAGATCCTGCCTTTTTTCTGTGAACTTGGCACTGTGCATTGGCATGCTTATATTTTTTTAATTGCATTTATTTATGCAGTATTATATAGCGTTAACCAGACCTTAGAGGCAGCAGAGTGCCTTACACAGGAGTCACAAAAACATATCAACCACGATACACCAACAGGAAAATGATATAAAGATAAGCTACAATATAACATATATGCCAAGATAAGAGTTTTTTCGTGGAGAACTGGATCAAGGGACTCTTTTGAAAATAGGTGATGTTTCTGGAAGAAATTCATTTTAAGTTCTCTTTTGAAGTACTCATGGGAAGGAGCTGTCTTAATGGCAGGAAGATTGGCATTCCATATAGTTCTTGAGAAAACGTGTTTCAGGGTTCTAACACAAGGTCCTGGGCACACGTGTGAGAAGGTGAATCAAAATTGTCAGTATACACACTGTAATGTCCAATGATGAAATCACAAAGGTCGACACCAATAAATGTTTTTAGTGAATAGTGTTTATACAGATCTTGCAGTATATCAGAGTATGAGTACCAGCCATTTCAGGGTTCTGACTTTATTGAGTGCAAGAATTTCTAGAGATTGAGATTCTGTACTACGGAGAGAGTGGGAGCTTCCTGAGATGATTATTCAGCCGTAGCATGCTCACTCACAAGGTGTCCCACCACACAGAGGAAGCTCATTTGATATTTCCATCATTAAACAATGTCAGACATGAGCTTGCTGTTTCCCCCGAAGTGTATCTGCTGAGGGGTCCTCGGTTAGTGATACCAGCATCATTGCAAAAACAGGTCTTGGATCTAGCTCACTCTGCCCATCACGGGGTGATAAAGAAGAAATCCAGGCTCCGAAGCAATGTAAGGTTCCCTGGTTTGGTTAACCAGGTTGAACACATTGTGAGGCAATGTTCCACATGTCAAGCTGCTGGTACTGCTGAGTCACCTGCGCCCCTCATTACGGAATCCCTTCCATCCATCCCCTGGTACAGAGCAAGTGCCAATTTTGGAAGCTTACCTGATGGTCGACACATGTTGGTGGCGATAGATGACTTTTCAAAGTACCCTGAAGTGAAGATCCTAGAATCAATAATGGCCGACCAGAACATTACCCCCTGCTGGAGAAAGTCATGGCCACTCATGGCTTGCTGAATGAGCTAAGGGCAGACAAAGGATCCCTTTTTCTAGCCAAGAGTTTGCTGAGTACCTGGCCTTTAGAAGGATCTATCATCAGAAGATCACTCCCCGTTGGCCGCAAGCAAACGGTGAGGCAGAACACTTTTTGCGGACTTTAAATAAAGTTTTGAGAATTGCATTAGCCAATGTTCAGAAAATGAAGTGTGTATTGTATACTTCCCTCTATTTGTACCATCTCTCTCTGCATGCTACTACTGGAGTGTCCCCCAGCACCCTGTGCATGAAACCTGATCGTAGGAGACATCATTCCCCACATTAGAGAGACTTCTGAAATCCGAGAAATGGCTGCTGAGGCATTGCACCGACATTGTGCACAAAATGACCACACATCAAGGAGGAAGTGGGCCAAGCAACAGGATCTCCAAACTGGTGATTTGGGTCTTTTCGAGAACAGACGTCCAGGAAGCATGTTTATGCTACAATTTGAGATCGAGCCATGGAGAGTGAGTTAGGTGAAAGGAACCATGGTTACCGCTCGGAGAAATGGTGAGACAATCACAAGGAACATATCATTCTTTAAACTGTACAGGCAGCCCGATTCTGAACCAGAGGATAGTTATGGTACCTCTCCAACGGATGAGGGTGGCAGTGACGAGAACCATGTCAGCAGTCTGCAAGGTGGGGCCTGCACGTCATTCCCTTCACCTGGCGAATTTGATGGGTAACTCCAGCAGCCTAATTCCCCTGACTCCCCAGGGACTGTCATGAGAGACGACATAGGCGGAAGTGAGCCTGAAAAAGATGAGCCAGATTACCAGAGGCAAGGCATGGGGAGCTATGACCTACGACGTCGGCCATTGGCTATCACGAGGTTGAAGGATTTTGTACTAAGTTAAAAATGTTTTGTAATTCACTATTAAGGTATCCTATTGCATCCGTGCATTCTACAGCTCTTCATGCGATGGTGTTTTCACGCATCTGAAGTAGAGCTGTGTATATATTGTCTATATCTGTTTGTTTCGAGTGTAGGTTCTAGCATGTTTTGGTTTCTATTTTGTGTTTGCCTTATCTTTTGTTTTGTGTGATAAAGGAGGAATGTTATGTTGGGATGGGACATCTCATCTTGTAAATTGAGGGAGGGGATATGAGTAAATGACCCTGTCATGTATGGCACTAATGGTATGAGCTATGACACACAGGAAAGTCAATAAAAGGATCGGGTCTGGACCTCGAGGTCCAGAAGTAAAAGTAAATGGTCAGAGAAAAAAGAGGGTAGTTGTAATAACAAACTGCTTGCACATCTACAGTCTATGGTAAGTACATGTGATACAAAAGTAGCGTGTGCTCAGATGGACCAACACTATGCCACCTCAATAGTATATACATATATGAAAAAGACAAGGCTTCCATATACAGACAAATATGAACAATCCAGAGCACTACGCAACTATAGTAATTTCGATCTGTCAATCTCTCAGATCCAACTTTAATTTTCAGATAATCCAATCCAAAATCTGTTGACATGCAGGTCAGTAGTAGATGAGTAATACAGCCGACACGTGTTTCGTCGTAATGATGACTTTTTCAAGGCTCATCAGTCTTAGAGGCAAGGAAAAGTATGAAAATCTCTGCCTCATGTGTAGGTTGTCAGAGAATGGAGAGAGGTCCTTGGAGCCCCAAGGACTAATATATTCCAGGTACGGTCTTGAGTTTAACAGACCTCTGGTTCACAACAATTGCTCGAAAACGCCTGTGTGCCCCATATAGTAAAATGGGGACAGTGGGAAGACAGTCTGTGATCGGCCCGGTATGTAGAAGATAAGCCCATAATGGCTTACGAAGTATGTCTGAATGTACGCGCCTAGTAAATGGTGTCGGCTGTTTCATTACAAAATTCATTGGGCTGCACTCTGCAACCCGGCAATGCCTACAAGCAATATAGCTGTGCCTCGCATTTGTTGTCTTGAGGCAGAGCAATTCATGCACAGGCAGCTCAGAGCCTAGGCGAGCAGGAACTTTCTAATCCACGTGGGCTGTGTGCTGCAGTGAACCCTTGTCCTCCTGTGTGGGCTTGATGCAAATCCTTTCATACTGTTCACTGTCTAAGTGTTCATGCTATCTGGGAAAGCTAGGGCCATAACTGCAGAACTTAGCTATAATAAAAATGATGGAAATACTCTGCAAAATCAGCATATGTTCAATTAAAACAGTGTTGTGGTGCCCTATATGTTAGTTGCTAAAATATAGATTGCGGGGATCTGTTTTATTAAGGGCATATAAGGTAATGTTAAAAAAGTCATGTGGGGATGATGAGGATAATTAGTGGTCCTCCATTCCCTGGTCGACATGTTTCAGCCCTGTGTCACAGGCCTCATTTGAGGTCCATGGCTTTCATCAGGACTTGGATTTTTGCCTTATTTATAGAAAGTTTCGACACTTCTTGTCTAGCTGAGATCCTACAGGATTAAATAGATGTTGGTGCAAGTGGCCCAATCACAATCATACAGATGCATACACACTCATGCATAACATTGTTATTCTCAAAACATTATGCAAAGTCCTTGCAATATAGGAACCTCTAATGGGTTTTTATTGGGGAGCCATGGAGGGAATACCGTATCAACCCTCCGCAGTCACACATTTGTCGTCGAGAGAGTCTCCTGCCTGTGTTTCTACAAGCGTGGTCCTCCTCTGTACACTAAGTACACTAGGTACTTATATGGGATGATACAATCCTTAGACAGACAGCCCACCCTTCTTGTTTCTATCATGATTTGTACTCATTGTCGTCATTCGTCATAAAACTGCAGGCAGTACTTTGGCAGACAGAAGGCGCCTAACTTTTAACAAGTTTACTAGTAACAAGTTTACTACCATTAACCTCAGATCACACCAAAGTTCCTGGGGATCTTTCAGCAGTGCAGATAGTAATCCTAGTCTAATGTATGTCTCCATTAGGTCCTCCGATTATGAGTCCTTAACAGGACTAAATAAATTCAATAATGGTGCAAGAGATACTGATGGTGACATTAGAAAGAGGTAAAGATATGTTAAACCAAGTATCAAAGGTCGTAGCATTGTGATAAAAAAATGCTTCTGTATTTTATTTTGCATTATTACAAAGTGCGGATTCAGTCTTAACAAGAATAGAAGAGTTTACAGAGCAGAGAGGGTCATAGATACATGGATATACATACACTAGGAAAGTTGCGGCGCAGGAAGCATAGTGGCTAACAAATGTGATTACATAGCATATTAAAGCCACATTCACAATTGTGCCTTGAATCTCAGTTTAGGTGCAAACTCCTATTTGCGCCCAAAGCAGGATTGGGTTTAGTGCACAAATTCCAGGTGTTTGCTCCTGTGATTTACTGCTGGGAAACCTTGCTCAACTTGCAGGAGTAAATATGGCACATGTGCTATTTGTGCCTAGAGAATTTGGAAATGATATGCACTATTTGCGAGTTATTATCAATTTCCGGGTAATTGGACCAAATTGGGCATCCCCAAATTGTGAACCTTGCACTATTGTAAGTTTACACCTGCAAAATGTAGGTCAATGTGAAAGGCCGGTAAGCATGCAAAGCAGCAGAGGCTGGGCTGGAGGAGGTCCAAGCACTGGCTTGTAAAGCGAATGTAAGGTCAGTGTATAGGTGAAGAACAGTGCTTTGGTGGGAAAGGTGGGAAGCCACCAGAGAGCACGGTTAGAATGAAGATTTTCTGTCCTGGATTGTTTTGCAGAAAGACTAAGGTTCAGGTGACGTGATTTATGAGAGCCAGACTGTATGGACACGAGCCCAGGCTTGTCCTCTGTGAGCTCTCTGGACCTTCCTTCTTGGCAGCGCAGTGCTCCATTAGGTCGGGAGGAAGCCAGACATGTGCAGAGCTTTTCTGAAAGGTAACCTGAAGTTTGGTATTCTTCAATTCGATGAAGTGTGTCTTGAATTTGATGAGGTCTGGCAGGGGGGTACTATGGAGTACTCTTAGGTTTGGGAAATACGGTCCTATTTCCTTTTCTCTGTTATTAGGTAAGCATGTCCTTGAAAGAGGGATGTAGAGGGCCAGGGTGGAGGCCGGGGACAGGCACAGAGACTGCTGCCGCTCTCAGTGTGTGGGACTGCCAGGGATTTGACAGTGGAACGAAATTTGAACGTTGTAAATTGTTGCTTGACTATTCAAATTAGGCACATCCGGATCCATGCGCACTGGGACTTCTTTGAGGGGTCGATACTGAAATCAACTTATTGTGCGCAGTTGGTAAGAGCAGGGCTTTAAGTGGAAAAAAAAAACTGGGGGTGCTCTAAAAGGGGCGTGGCAAATTTCTTAAAGGGGTGTGGCCTATCCGAGTAGGGGCGTGGTCTAAATCAAGATAACTAGCATTGTGTGCTTAAGAAAATCATGAAGTCGCATCCAGCAAAGGATAATAAAATAGGCAAAAAGGTATATTTATTAAGTATAAGCCATAAAATACCAAACACTTTAAAAAACATGTAAAAATTATTTACATTACTTAGAAATCTATTGCAGGATTCCCCAAAACCCTTGAAGATATTCACTGTGTCTATTTTGCTTGGGTTTCTCGGTGGAGTCAGAGGTGTGGCAGAAAGAGCAAAATATCCCAATATTTAGTATTTGTTTCCCATTCCACTAACCAGTTACAGCTTATTACGTTATTTAATTTAACCAATGGATACACATGTTTATTTAAGGTTTAATATGAGTTATTGACATTAAAATACATTCACAAAGTGGGATACGTTTCCAATCACAGAATGTCCCAAATATCCTTAAAAGTGGAATCGCAAGCCATTTGTCTCCCAGCCATGGAGTTTCTGTCATCAGCACTTCCCCACCCTTTTTCCACAAGAGCAGTTCAAACATGAATGGCAAAATATCCTAGTTTGCAAATGTTTTCCACATAATTATGGCGCTGCCATATTTGCCACATAATACATCATCTGCTGCATAATCTGACGATTTTAACTAATACATTGTTTATAGCTCCGTGTAGGTAACAGCGGTGGGGTTGGGTAAGGGGGTTTCGAGGATGATGCTGAAGGAAAATTAATTATTTAATTTTCCCTCGGCATCGTCCCTTGAAATCCCCCCTTACCCGGCCCCTCTGCCCCACTGCTGTTAGCTGCACGGATCGCGGGTGGTCAGCGCCTGGTGTGGTCGCATTGCCCTAGAGCCACCCTGCTCAAGGGTCCTGTGACCTCAGTGACAGAGTCACTGTCACTCTATGGTGTACTGCTTCATAGGCCTGCCTGCAAGACTGGAGGTGAACTTCAGAATGAATTGTGGCAGACAGGCCTTCAAGGTTAACCCACACTTGCCACTGCTAGGGTCCATCTGCTGGTGCTAAGACACCAGGGCTTTTAAAATCTTGCGGGGCCTTCTAAGGTCTAGTATGGGAATGTGCTCCCTCAGGGGAGTGGTCTGGTGGCCTGGTCATGAAGGCTGAACCTGGTTCCCCAGTTGCAAATTCAGCAGCTCTGACCATAGTGCCACATCCTCTCCCCCACTGAACACCATACTGCCCCACTGAGAGACACTTGCACTGCACTAACCCACTATAAACACCTGGATGTGACTCAATTCAAATTACGCACTAGACAAGAGCAAGATGCTGCCTAAAAAAAAGTTAACATCCTAGAAAAAGCAAACACTCAGAGAATGCAAGATTAAGTAAAGCATGTGACATGTAAGCAGGAACAACATGGTTACCTTTTTCTTTTTACGCTCATTATTCAGAAATGAGTGAGTGCTTTTGCCTGAAAAGTTAAGGCCATGACCGCAGGGCCCAGAAGGGACCGCTTCAATGCCCATTGCTTATATCCTTACAAAACGTAAGCAGTATGGATTAAAAGACCACATTCATAAACACAGAGCCGCGATATGCATTTTGTTTTCCAATTCACCCATCAAGCAGGTATTTCAGTACCTCCAGGATCAGTGCACTTTCCCACCCAGGGAAAGCAATGTTGTTCAAAGAGAGACGAGAAAACACAAGTAGCGCTTCACTGGCAAACACTGTAAAGTGGCGCTAATGTGTTTAGGTGAATAAATCAATCTGGCCACCTTGCAACCACTCTGTCTTGCTTTAGTTAGTTACTTTTCATATTTTGAATGTTTTAGTTCTCTCCACCCCGAGGCTGCACTTAGAAATTGAAAAAAGTCAGAAAAAGAGGACGTTGCCAGCAAAAGTGGGTTTTTTTTTTGGATCCATTTCACAGGGGAGCAAATAAACGAAAGCAGGAAAGAGAAGGTAATACGTGTTTCTAAAAGTCTCGGTTTTCACCATCCATCCACCATCCCACGCTGGCACCACGACGACGTTGCTCCTGCGCTGGAAAAAGAGAAGGGAAATCCTGAGAGAAAATGGCTCTCTTAAAGGGTTTCCCTTCCTCCAACAACGTTGACCTGGCATGACGTCATGCCGTGGACGTCATGCCGTGACCTCCACTACTCAGTGAGGAAACTGAGCTCTCACTGCAGTCCAGAAAAAAAATTAAAAAAAGAAAAGCCGCGAAAATAGAGCCCGATAGAGACCCGTTTCGAGGGCCCCCCAAAAAAACTGCCGGTGCTCAGACCCGGACAGACCCGGCCCACTTAAAGCCCTGGGTAAGAGAGATAATACTTGGATTTGTAGAGCGCCGACAATCACCCGTGAGGGTCTCTAGGCGCTGTCCATAGGGACAGGAAAGCGATTTGCCCAGAATCACAGGATGTTGACCCGACGCCGAGACTTGAACCTAGATCCCCAGCTCCGAAGTTGGCAGCTCTGGCCATTACGCCACACCTTCTCCCTTAGGTAGGTGAAGCACCGGGCTTATGGGACTTCAGGCAGTGCCTGAAGAGTTGGTCTGTGTGTAAGCCTGTTATGGGCTGTTTGTGGGGCCTGTTTTGTGGTCTGCGGGGCCTGTTTTAAGTTGATTTCCCTGATATTAAAACAATGCCTGCAGCAAGTTCAAATCCATGTCTTCTTCCAATACCTTGCAAAATACTTATAAAGCTTGTCTTCAAAAGTTCACAGCTGCCCCATTTTGCAAACATGGAACACTTTTTTTTAGCTATCTAATTCACTAATGGGGGCCACTTCTATTTTGGTCTCTGTGCCTATCTTCTGTCCCAGTGTAACCCTGGTGAAACAATCGAGCCACACTTATTATGGCAGCAGACAGTGGAAGCAGCACTGAACTTAGCACAGATATGGGCCTTCGAGAATGTCCCTGTGCATTTTGTAGATGCACCCCTTGCATTTTAAATTTAATTTTTCTATCTTAATTCTAGCAGTAATACTGATCGATTTTCAATGAGGTAATCCCCCTTCATTTAGACATTTAGATCACAGTGATCACAGAGTCAATCTCGCCTGACATCAGGATTCATTTCACCCCTTGATGCCATGCCCTATTTGTTTGCTCGATCAAACCCAGGTAAGGCTGAGGAGCACTGACGAAACTAATATTTCTTGACTAGTATTACGAGCCTCTACTTCAATGTTCATTTGTGTCTTTTAGGATGGAGGTGTAGAGAGTTTACTTACAGTTTAGTCAGGTTGTGCAATCCCCTGAAGGCGTGCACAGAAACTGTTCGAATCACATTGTTTTGCAGATACCTGAAAAAAGAGAGAATTCATCAACAGGTAAAATAAACAAATTCATTCTGTAAAATAAATGTGTGTTTGCATTTAACTTTAAAAACACTAGATGGCGCTACACAATACCACATATATTTGATTTGATGTTTAATCTGCCCATGTATGGCAGCATAATTCTGGGTTATACATTACGAAACTCAAGGAAAACACTCATTCCACGCGGCAAGCAGATATTTATATTATTTTATATCACACTCACTCCGTGTGCTGACCCTAAAAATGATTTGGGGGGCACAGAAAGACCACAGTCAAAACTGGTGGTACTGTTTATAACAGATAAACATAAAGAGTGTCTGCAAACAAGAATGGTGTGTGTGCGAGTGTTTGAATAGCTGCCTTTTGTATTTATAGTGTCTTGTGAGTTAGAGATGACGGGACCCCTTTGGTCCCTGGCGGACTCCGTTGAACAGTGGCATAAGTGCTTGGGTGTTTGGATAGAATTCATTCTATAGAATGTTCAGGTTGTGGTTACGCCCTGAGGAATACAGACGTGTAATACCAAGCTCCGTATGTGGCCTAATCATTTACATGCACCGGGGCTAGGGAGGACGCTACAGTATTTATTGTAGAAGTTATGACATGCATGACGTTTGTGTGAGTTATGGATTGTGGACCTATCCATAACTTGCAGATTTTCGGTTTTTGGTTTAATTCATAACCATAATTGCACTTAACTGTGTTTTTTTAAACATGCATTAAGGTGGTGTAACCAAAGCTAGCCATAACTTCACTTGTTCCTTTTTTATTGCAATTCAGACTTTTTGATCATATACCACACACAATAGTTCCCTGAACACAAGACCCCATGGATGGTCAATCCCTTCTGCCCCTCTGGCCATGTGCAATAGTGATTGGCTGTAGGACCTGTGCCCAACCTTCCACAGGTGGCCAACCACTGCTGCACATGGCTGGCCAAGTACTGGATTTTTTTGCATTTTTCTAAGGGTTTGTGGACCTTTTGTAGGGTTTACGAATGCTGGTAAACCTGGAAATCCATGTTGGACGTCCCGCAGGGTTCAAAAACCTAGCACCAGGTCAGCAAACATTGTGGGAGGTCCAACAAGGATCCAAGATCACTCTCCATGAATTCACAAATCCTTGACTAGGGCTTGGCAACCTCTGGGGGCTGTGCTAGGGGCTGCAAACCGAACCCTTAGTTCCCTGAACTTTCCCCACAAAATTGGAGTTATTTTTATTTTAAACTTGGGAAGTCGCCTTGGTCCCTCCCATGAGCGAGAGGTTTATGGGATGCTCTGCCTGCTTCCTATAGCTTCTTCAAGACTATCTCCCCGCATTTGAGATTGATGACTGGAACCTTTTTCTCCAAGGTGCGGCCAGTCAATCAGATTGCTCCAGGATCGTTGACCTGGATTTGGGTTTGCCTACTCGAAATGGATGACAGGAGAAATTTTCCCTTGTCCAATCAGAGCTGAGCATTTTTTTAAAGTTGGGTCTGTGGATGGTCTGCAAACAATCAGTACCAATATCCCTAACTTGATTGACAACTCGCATAAATTTCAAGCACTTCAGAGACACTTTTCCAACACTAATTTCTTGAAAACAACTGAACATATTCACACCATACCGAGCGAAGGTACTACTTACATTAAAAGTTCTACATTCATGTCAAGTTTGGTGCAATTCTGTTCAGCTAATTTTCCTGAATTGGAGAGCACAGAATCCTTTAGGAGCTAAAAGGGGAAATGTCACCTCTTTGTCCACTATTTTCTGCCCCCACCCCCACTTGATGAAGCTGCATACATAAAACTTGCCATGTCGAACATAAATCAGTTGACTTTTTTTTTTTTAGAAGTTTCATGAAGATTTATCCAATGTGCCACAGTTTATTCCCCTGTGCCATCCCCCTATAGCCCTACATTTTCTTCAGGCTTAACCAAACAGATCGATTCCTGCTTTCTTTTTTTTCTTTTAAAGTATCCTTTGCCCTGACTATTAGACGTGGTTTGTTGGGCACAAGAGAGGACCAGAAGGAATGCAGGTAGGTCGTGGGCCCCATTGACCCCATCTTGGTGACACCACAGGAAAGATAACAGAGACAGCCACAGCCACACATTGGTGACACACTTGTAGAATGTTAATAGAAACAAACAGAAAATGCAATGCAAAAAATACACTGAAAGAAACGCATATAAGGTGGGATGAAAGGTGGAAAGTGTATATCTAAGGTAGCTGCTAATGACTTGAAGTGTTCACTTACACATCTTTGGTTGAATACCCTATGACAATATTTAAGATGGAATTAAAATGTACAATAAAAGAAGAGTAAAGTGAAGAAAAAGGAAAAAAACACAGATAAGAAAGGAAAGGAAAATACTGAGGCTACATCCCTGTCATTACAATTGAGTTCAAATTCAATGTGCTCAACATAAGAAGTAGACATGCGAGCACTTAATTTCTCATCTTTTTCCTATGAATTACTTTGAGGGATGTGTCAAGGTGTTATGTTCCATATAGGTACCCCAATATAGGCTCAGGTAGCAACCTACCCTTTCACCTATATTCTTCCCTACCATTACACTACATAACGGTTCTTGGGACTGACCTTTTACCTAGTTACGGTACTGCTAGCTGGACATGGGGTTTTCCCTGAAAACTAGCCTCATCCATTATGCATGAGGATTCTTGGAAACTCATCAGGACTACCATCTCCTGCATAATAACTATGTATAAGGGTCATTTCTTCCGTCATCCTAAGTCCGACATGACACAGCAAGGTAGAACCACTGAGGGTACCACTTTGGATATATAAACACCATATCTTGCTGAGGTAGTCAGAGGAGAAAAGGACTTCCATGCTGAGTTCCACTACATTTTCTGATGATTGGGATTTTGAAACTGCAAATAATTTGTTGTCTGATTTAGAACAATCCGCTGCATTTTCAAGCACTGAAATGTTAGAAGACACATCAGACTATAACACTATGTACCGTTACCATCATTATGATCATCACTTTTTACACAAATCCAGTATCCCACGAAATATTTTCAGATACCACCAATGGGAACATTGCCCAAAACCACCAAAAGGTAGTTCAAAAACGTTTGCACAGAAATTTTCTTATTTTTCAGGGTTTAACACTTCAGACCCGACCTCATATTACTATAAGGTTGCACCTACACTTGCACAGAAAAATATGCTAACACCAAACACATTTACTCTGCATCCTTTATTTCCCAACTGTCTGAACAGGGTTTCGACTTATGGAAGGACACCATAGACATAAAATCGATCTGGGGTTTAAAGGAATGGCAAGTACAGGGAACAGAAGTACTATTTAGAGCGTGCCTCATTCCACAGCAGATAATATTTCTAAATGACACTGTGCAACAGACTTTCTGTCTTGGGATAGCCAAGAACAAGGATTTGAACACACCTCGGATTCCAACACCATCACACTTTGAGGGGTGGCAAAACCTTACATCACGTGGAAGGGATACAATAGATGATGTCATACAGTACAACTCATCAGACCCCAATTGGAAGGGATGGTTAGTTTGGCCCTACAGACACGAACAGATGTCAATCAAGATTTAAGGATACAACCGAAGGGTTTAGTATCCATAGGCCGGACCAAGGATATGTACAAACAAAAAACACCTGGTAACATCATACAGTGTTGGGAAGTTGTGCCTCGATTGGCTAAAAACCTCGACACTGTCCCAGGTGAAACAGCACTTATCCTTACTCTCAGATGAGATGGATCTAAGGAATTTTTTATTAGGTCCCCGAAACCCCACGTCAGAAACGTTTCTTATATGCTGTCTATAATGAAATCTGGAAGATCTCCCAACAAGAAGCTGCGGAGAGACTTCGTGAAATAGATAGAATTAACCTAGAAAAGGCGTTGCTGTAGTTGACAATGGTATAACTACATTAACAGCCAGGATTTATTCACTGGGCAACATTGTATCTTTTGCTATAGATATACTAGAACAGGACTTGTCCATACTACAACACGGACAATCTCAACTTCGTTCTATTATGTTATTGAGCTGAACGCTGCAATCATTGCACGCTGGTAATGTGCCTTTGCGATTTATCAACAGTCCGTCCCTATTTTCTGCATACAATCTAACTGAGAAGCAGATAGCAATGGCACAAAGGGGAGCAAAATATATAATGCTGCGTATTGAAAAACTGGACCAATTACCTTTTACTGTGGCAGAATCACCATCCACAGAATGGTTAATCCATGGCCATATAACATTACCGGTCACAACTTTCCAGTTTCAGTATTGCCTAGAACAACAACAGGCGGGCAGATATGAAGCGATGGGTTGGGAATTCATCAAGGAATCTTGGGAATTGCCATACAGATTTCGATGCAGAAGTGGGGACATGGAAGTGTTTCTGAGCGGTACAAACTGCGAGAACGCTTTAAGTGGATCCCTCATATGCCACAATGTCATGCTTCACGGGGCCTGTAATGGTTCAGTTGCTAACTTATCCTGTCACTTGAAAGGGTCCCCAGCGGCCGTGGTTAATCCGGTGTTCAAGTTACTTTCAAATGGGAGTTACTTGATGCTAAATGATCAAGGTTGTTGTGGGATGCTCCCGGGCATCACATATCTTGTCACTGTAAGCTCCAGGGTTACTTTCTGTATGCAAGTATTGTTTCCACCGACCCATACAGTCAGGGAGGCGCCGTTATGGCCTTTGTTGAATGTTTCCTCTATACGGTTTGATACTCTGAGCTGGATGAAAGCCATGCTTTTACCGAAAACCGTGCCCTTAACCTCTGCCCAAGAAACGTATGATCTCCAGGTTGCAAGGTCCTCGGGTGAGATATAGGCACTAGTACGAACAAACTGCCCTTTCCATTTCACAGAAATGGTACAATGTATCTTTAACATGTCTGATACGATGGGTATAGTACACCTATTTAAGACTATAGGTTCTGGACTTTTAAGCACCTTTCAGACAATCTTCGGAGTTATTCCCAACTTCATACACTCCGTATTCTGAAGCATTTTTGGAGGGCTTCCGCTGATCCTGTTCCTCATAGCAGGTATCCTGATTGTCATTTTTCTGCTACGCAATGGACGTCCCAGTCACCAAGGAGATGGAAAAACGCTCTTGGAGCGCCGATACCGTGATCGCATGGTACTCCATCTGGGCACACCTCGCCTTCGCGAACTAAGTGAATCTTGGTTCCTATCATTTAGACCAGTCTGGAACGACTGTATTCTGCCTGTCCTCCGATGCCTGTTCTGCGGACAAGAATGCGTGTTGGATCTCTGTCTAACACTTCCATCTTTTGCGCCACTGGACGTTGATGCTTTACTGGACCCGATAGCGGCCCATGTTCTGCTGTGTCCTCAGCGTATTCCAATGTTGATGTCTGCATTCTTAGAGCCACCACAGGATGCTTCAGCTCCTGCTGGAATGGATATCGGCTCCTCAACAAATACGCAAGCCTTGGTTGTCACACAGGCTTCCCCAGCAATGGCTGTGGAGAATACGGAGGAACATCTGTGCTCGATCGACCTAATCTGTGAGGTGAGCAGAGACCGTCGTCTGTGACTGCAGGCAACAGTGATGTTGCGTCTCCCAGCCAGTACACATAAACATTTGGCTCATAGTGTGCTGGGGAAAATTCGGCTTTTTCAAAAACAACCAAATTTGGAATTTTTAAACAATAGACACTTTTTGCTAAGCTGCATGGCTTTCAGTCACTCATAGTTGTCCGAACTATATATACGAACACAATTGTAGTAATGACTTCTATCGCTTAAACTATTATCTTAGCCATATTTCAGAATTTTTACATTTTTAAACGTTTTTATAATTTTATTAGTTGTTTGCGTACAAACGCCTACAAATACGTTAACATTTAAGTATGTCGTCCAGTCAGGTGAGGAGTGGGTGTTATGTTCCATATAGGTACCCCAATATAGGCTCAGGTAGCAACCTACCCCTTCACCTATATTCTCCCCTACCATTACACTACATAACGGTTCTTGGGACTGACTATTTTACCTAGTTAGGGTACTGCTAAAAGGATGTGGGGTTTTCCCTGAAAACTAGCCTCATCCATTATGCATGTGGATTCTTGGAAACTCAGCAGGACTACCATCTCCTGCATAATAACTATGTATAAGGGACATCCTTCCGTCATCCTAAGTCCGACATGACACAGCAAGGTAGAACCCCTGAGGGTACCACTTTGGGTATATAAACACCCTATCTTGCTGAGGTAGTCAGAGGAGAAAAGGACTTCCATGCTGACGCGAGACGCTGAGGTTCCTGCACGCAGACACTTCAGCTCGCAGTGGTCTGACATCCCTCACGGGGTGTCCATCTCAAGCCCAAGACGGGGTCCCACGGTCTCTCACTTCAGGTAACGGGGTTGACTTTATCCTAGAGGGATTCTAGGCTTTGCACCTACATACATGCTAGGTACACTTAGGTACATCTAGTTAGGGTGGCATCGTAGGAGTACGCATTTTACTGTCATGTATTTTATATACTTGCCTGTATTCATTGTTTTAGCACGATGGTAGAAATCTACCATCCTTTTACTCTGTTAGTGCTTCTAATCATTTATATCAGTTTCTGTCTAATGGTTGTTTCAGCACACCTATTTTACACTAGAATGACGCTGGTTCAATAAATGCTTATTGAAAAACTTCCCCACCATTTATTCTGTGTATCTCTCTCAGAGAAACTGAGCACGAGTGACTGAGCAAAAAGTATCACACTGTTTCCACGATCCTGAGGGATCAGGGTTGTCATGTTCGATAGTTGCCAAGAACTATTCTCTTCTTGGTAAGAGGGGTTTCTAGTGGCACTGTGAGCTAGCTGGTATACAGGCGAACATACTCAGTGGGGATGTCTGGAATCAGTCTAAACACCAATCCCACAGTCTATGTTGTCTAAACGCGCAGATCCTATAGGTTTATAGGAACTACATGACAAAGGTTTTGAATAGAGATCAAGACCAAAGGTAAGCCCTGACATCTTTATCTCAAAATGCCTGCTCCACAATATAGTCTCTGGTAAGTCCCCTTTCCGACAGCTGATGATAAAGCAACCATTTTATGATCATTCTAAAATGGGACTCTCCTCTGCCTTTTAAATACACTTACCGCTGGCCACATTTGGCTCGGTTTCATCCCCTAACACTTCCACCACCCAAATGCTTGATAGCATGGTCAAACGCCTCCTATCCTACGTGGGCATGATCACGTCATTTTGAAATTTCACATCACAGTTGTTACAAAACATTCGTGAAATAATGCAATGACTTCTTTTGCGTAATTATGCTGCAAATCGCTGTAAAAATATAATGCAGGAACAATGTGAACAACCAGAATGCAACCTGCTGTTGTTCTCGGCAATTGTCTTTTTGTGCTATTTCTTTAGTGTGAAATGCACCATTACATCAAAGATTGAAATGCATTTTATGGTAAAATATAGCTCTAAATGGTTGATTTACAGTTCAGATAATTAATCAGAATTTAGCTTAACTTTCCCAAAATTTCATGTAATTATGGGTAAGCAAATTATGCAAATTTGCAATAGTCGTTAAGTAACGTCTCTACCTTCGGGTCTTCTACAACTAACCTATGGCATTCCATTTTCACAGTCGTATCTTGCTAGCATCCTGAGGAAAGATTAGGACTGACACATCCAGTGGTTGGTTTCTTCAATACTGAGATTCAATTTACATCTGGCTTTAAGATCTGTGGAACTAAATCAGAATTATAATCCACTAGAACAAAGAGTTGAATGTCAATATCTTTAGTGCTGATATGGAGGGTTGATGATTAGGGGGTGAGAGCCATTTTGGCAAACAGTTCAGTTGCTTTGATTGACTTTGCATTTTATGATGTTATACATTGTGTTAGAATAAAATGGGTCTTGCATTTTAGCAATGTGCTGGCATGACAGGTTGATAGATCAGAACCTCTAGCCTGTCTACCCTTTGTTAATACTCAAGGGGCATTACTATCTCCTTCTTTTGTGAGCTCACTAACATAGCCACATCAGCATTTGCTAAGTTCTTTATATGTGCTGGGCCAGTTGGTGGATAAGCTGGTGGACGATTTGTTCATTCGAGTTGCCACTGTATTGGTTGCCTGGGCTACGGGTCTTTGCATTAATATGTTGCCACAAACTCAACTTGGATACCAAAGGACCATTCTTCTTTTTGTGTTACTGTAGATATGTGATCACAGGACTGCAAGCTCATTCTTTCCTTTGTCTTCGAAAAAAAGCAGAGAAGCGAACTGCATAGAATATGTCACTGTCAATATCACTGTTTGTGATTGGTAGCAAAAAGAACTGACACAGTATTACCAACATTTCTCACTTTCTTCTTCTTCTTCTTCTTTGAGATTTAGACAACTTCTCTCTAAAATCGCCTAGACTGTTAGTTTAATTTAATTTGAATGACCCTTTATCATGTACTGCTTCTGAGAGGGATCATAACCTGAGACATAGACAAGACTAGCGTATGTTATGCTGAGTTTCTCTTTTGATTTCACAGGAAATCCGCAAGAGCATCTCAGAATTGTTTTCTTGACATTTGCAACATGGCCCTGATGGATGAACAGAGGCCTGGATTTAGCGCAGAAAAGGAAGTTGCTGCGTTGCGTTGTGTGAAAGGAAAAGAGCAAAACTGCACCTATTTGCAAAGATATGGCACAGGTAATCTCTATTCTTGTACTGGTGCACTTTGGGTAGCCTAGCATCAAACTCTAAATCAGGCTCTCAGTTTTGCTAAGAATAAGATTTAGGTGGCTGCACAGATTATATTTGCATATTTTATATAACAATTGTTGCAGAACAATCAGTGTTTTATCAATCAACAGCAGATTGTGTGTATACATTTTGAACCAGGGTGGAAATCTGCCAATCTTGTGTTGCAAGCTCTTTGATCTTTCAAAACAACTAGATACATCTGCTAAGTAAAAGTTAAAAAGGGTTGGCACCATTTATGCATTGCTGCTTTAAACCATTGCTTGTATGAAATACTTTAGTATTTACCCTTGCAGATTTTTACACAGGAATACAATGTAATGCTTGTACCAATTTTAGTGATTCTGGATCAATCCCCATGGAATATAATTTACTCGAGAGTCTAGACCTGCTACCTTTATGAAAAGTGGTTGAATAATCAACCATACACCAATACAAATTGGTTTTATTACTAACTACTCTACTCACAACTACAGTGTTGTCCACAGAAGATACACTGGAGGGATCCCACACTGCTCAGTAGGGTAAATGCCTGCTTCTTTTGTGCAACCTAAGAGACATTTTAACTTTTTTAATGTAACATAAAAGTTGCCCTCTCAATCAAGGAGTTCTCTCATGCTTTAATTGGATGATTTACCCAAAACACCCTTTTTAGTTCTCAGCAACAGGCAGGTTTTAGCTGTCTGTTGTCGTACGACCTCTCGTGTAAAATACCAAAAGTTTACAGTGGGTTTAGAGTTTCCCCACCTCAATGATCACCATTGGTTGACTTTCCTGTTACTCTTGTTTGGCCGCTTCTTATTTGATGACTTTCCTTCCTCTTCCTCTGTTTGTCCTTTCCCGGGAGTATGGCCTCTTTACCATCCTTTTAATTGGATGACTTATATACCTTCAGTGCTCACATTCCAGGAACTACTTTAATGATTGATGCCAATAGATTGATACCTCGCATTCATGGCTCTGGAGCAGATATACTTTTATTCATTTTGACAAATAGAGAATATGAAAGCATGGCCCAAAAATGGGGATTATATTTTAAGAAAGCTATTGGAACCCTTAGGACCCCCTGCTCTGGAATTCTTTTACCTTCCAATTAAATGTGCTGCTTCAACCCACTTAATTATTATAGATGTGAGGTGGGGGTGGATACTTTTTTGCCAGAGTGGCAGATAAAGTACTGTTTCTAACAAGGTGAGTCAGCTAACAGATCAATTGAGTTAACTGAGCATATAAACTCAAAAATATGAAATGAAAATTATTTTTATAAACCGCTCGATTGCCTGGAGGCATCTAGGCGTTGATACCGCACAAAAGGTTATAAACGGAACAAAAGAGTCCTCACTAATTAACAAAATAGCCAGGTTTTTAGAGCTTTCCTGAAAGGAAGAAGACTGATCATTGATTTCAGATTTAAAGGAAGGCTATTCCAGAGTTTGGCGGTGCTGGTTATAAAATTTCTGTCGACCCACGAGGATCGTTTGACTTTGGGAACAACAGTATTCTTAGCTGCGGAGGAGCGCAGCATCCTAGAAGAGGTGTACCGAGTAAAATTACACTTCAAGTACTCAGGGCAAAGTTATAAAGAGCTTTGGAGGCAATGCAGAGGGCATTAAACTCAATATACTTTCTGATTGGCAGCCAGTGCAGCTTTAATAAGACCTGTGAGGCTGGGGATCCATAGCAGCAAAGAAGCTGCTGCATTCTGCAATATCTGGAGTTTGGTGAAGAGTCTTTGTTGCATGTTCAAATAAAGGGCATTCAATAATCTACTTTTGATAAAACAAGGGTAGTAACAACAGTCTTCTGTAGTTCGAAGGGAATGTAAGGAAGCACTTTTCTAATAATCTTGAGTGTAGAAGGATGCTGAGGCGATAGGATTGATTTGACCTTCTAAAGACAGTTTATCATCAAATAGAACCCCCAGATTCCTTACTTTCCTGAATGGAGTCAGCAGAGTGCCAAGTGCTTGTGGTCACCAGCTAGGGGACCAGAAAGAGACATCATTACCGAAGAGAAGCACCTCAGTTTTTCCTCAGTTTAACCTGAGGCAGTTATTGTTCCTCCAGTTGCTAACTTCCAGCATGAAATTGTGAAATCTGGTTGCAGTATTGTTGGGATTACTGGACACTGAGATTACAATTTGTGCGTCAGCAGCGTATGACACTACAGAGAAGCTGAATGCTTTAATTAATCTGGCCAGAGGGGTGACATATATATTGAATAGGGTAGAGCTCAAGGATGACCTTTACGGGACCCCGCTAGGTAAGGAAAAGGGATTGGAAACAAATTTGTTCAAGGCAACAAACTGTTCCAGATCATACAGAAAGAATTTCAATAGTGCAAGACCACTTCCTTGATTCCAATACTATGGAAGCGGTTAATCAACAGGTCATGATTGACCAATGTCGAAGGCCGTCGAGAGGTCAAATAAGATGAGGGCTGCACTGCCTCCCATGTCAGGAGTGGCTCTTAAGTCCTCTGAGGCCACAATCAGAGCTGATTCAGTGCTGTGTTTGCTCCTCAACCCAAACTGTGTGGAATCAAGGTTTGTATTGATGAGAGAGGCTAGTTCCTGATTCATAGTTGCGAAATAGGTTGATAGCTACTGGGATCTAGTGGGCTAAGATATGATTTTTTTATTAACAGAAGTATCAATGCCATTTTCCATTGCTTAGGTAAATAACCTGAACTAAACATTTCATTGAAGATGTTTGCGAGATGAGCACCTATTGTCTCAGGTGCGAGCTGTATTGTTTTCGGGGGCAAGGATCAAGCGGAGAGCCTGACTTGGTGGAATTGACTAAGCATAATGCTTGCTCAACGGTGAGCAGGGAAAAAGAGCAGATATTTTCTGTGCCAATGTGGGGGAGAGAGTCGTCGTGAACCTCTGAGGCTAGGTGATTATTTACAGCAAAATTATTGTAGACATCTTCAACTTTGGCCTGAAAGAAACTTGCCAATGTGTTGCAAAAGGCTTGATTACAGCTAGTATTGTTCTTATTGGTAATATTAGAAAGTTTTTTGACTGTCTGACTGTTTGACTGTCATAAAATATGTTGCTCTCATTGATGTTCACCAATATATCAGTTTGGAGCAGCTTTGGTGCTTCTACAGCCTATAGCGATCAAGGACCAGAATTTACTTGTATCGTTCTCTTTAAGGACAGCAATCATTTTCTTCCATTCATTATTGTTAAAAGTGTTCTTCTCCTTTTCTAATGCAGGCCAAGTAGGAAGCCTTTGGCACCTTGCACTGTAATTGCACATTTGTGTTACAAAAATGCTACTGCATAAAACAACCTGCTTTTAATGCAGACAGCTGTTAATGTACTACTTAGTGACTTCCATCTTGTTGTATATTGCATCCAATAGTTTGCAATGAACAGCACGTGTCATTACGTCAAAACTAAAAAAAATAAACATTGGCAAACCCAATAGGTCTTCCCTTTAAAAGGCCAAGCTGTTGGCTTTGCTAATGCTTGCCGACAAAGGCATGGAAAGGCATGCATTAACACACATGCGCACGCATGTCCACCAAGGTCGGAATGGGTTTTATATTTAAGGAAACCCATTCTAAGATAGCTGTTGATGTGCATGCATGTGTTGTGATGCGTGCGCCTGCATGCGTCATGACGTGTGAGTGGTGATGCATGTGCATGTGAAATGTGATGAGTGTGTGTGCATATGTCAAGATGCTTGGGTCCTATTTTTAATTACCATTCAAACATGACAGATGACCATGTTTGAAAGGTAAATTAAACTGTTAAAAAAAGAAGAAAGAGTGCTTGTATAACGCAAGAAAGGTAGTGAGTAGTCTGGTAGCATTTTTCAGCTGCTGGACCGTTGTAAAAAAAAAAAGAAGGTAAAATGTTACACAGCCAGCAGGATGGAGCGTATAGTAGGGAGCATCGAGGAGCAAGCGTGAAAATAAAAGACAGCACATTGGTGGTCGGGGATCAAGAGTTAAAAGGGGACAAGACCAAGGCAACAGGTGATCTCACTAGAGAGCTCAATATTAATTTAAAGAGTCCCCTCAAGTATCCCCTGGAAAGATGCAACTAAATTAATCAGAAAACTGTGAGACCTGGGAGGGATCAACACAAGGTTAGAGAAGAAAGCTATCAAATCAAGAGCAGATAACAGAAACAGACAACAAAGCCATATATTCATGAGCAAGGGTTGGCTAAAGCCCACCCTAAGTATATGTTATGTGTTATGTATTGGAAACAATAGTGCTACATCCTGACAGCTCGAGCTGTTTGTTGCCAAGACCTAGTGAGTACAAGATATAAAAAAAGCATAAAATAAAAGTAAGCCAACAGTGGCATGGCACAGTTGCTTCTGTGGCATGAAGATAATTCTGTAGCCAAATTCTCCAATGGAGGAGACTCCGGCAACAAAGGATTTAACACTTCCTTCACAAATTCTAGAATTAGCCATTAATGCTCTAATCCAAACCAGACCCTTGGTGTTGCCATCTCCTTAAATACCACCTAGATAAATGACTATATAAATGAGATGTTGAGTTTGATACGACAATATCATTTCGATGTAGTATTTATCTCAATTTCAAGAAGGCATTTGTTTCATTCCAAAATCCAGTATACATTGCAAACGCAGTAAGTGCACCATTTGTAGGTCGAGCCTAGGCAGCGCATGCGCTGTCTCTCCGAGACATTCAGTAATTAGTATATCTAGTGAAACTCCACCTATTGTGCTTGCATTGGTTCGTTCGCTTGTCTGTTAAATTTCTTGTTTGTTGACAGGTTAATATGTCTGTTAGTTCCTCCTTTTTTTGGGGGGGAACGCCTCTTCAGCACCGCCTAACTACTGTAAACATGCTATTAGTGGGAATAAGTCTTTGTGATGGAACACTTTTGTTTAGTTTTGTGCTTAATTGGTTTGCTCATGGCAGTCGGGTTGGGCCGGGCAATCTTCCGCAGTCTCCCCAGGCTTTTATAAAAATTCGCCGCGGGCCTCACGGGCGCGATCGCGGCTGCTGCAGGCAGGCTGTCTGTACCCATATCCTGCCGCTGCCACGGCCCCTCCAGTCTCGTATACTTAGTTTATGCCATTGCGCTTTTGAAATGGACGCTGCGCTTTATTTTTTTAAATATGCTCCCTTCCCACTTCACGGCCGGCCGCAGCTGTTTCATCGCAGTGGATGCGATCCACGAGAGTGATGTGCGTGTGCGGTACCAGCAGCAGCACTCCCGTGGCCTGGTAAGGGCATATTATACCAGGCTTGTGGCGTAGCTGCAGCCGCCTTTATGGAGCTTAATGTGTAACAAAAACCTTGCCGGTGCTCTTATTGAGCGGCACTTCAGCAGTATTAAAGAACATGTTTTTTTTGTTAGCCTGCTTAACAGAGAGCCCAAAAAAGTGCAAATAGGGAGGGCAAGTTGTTTACACCCTAAAACTTCTGACGTAGTGGTTTGCGTTCAATCAATTTCACAGTGCTTAATTTGTAACAAATAAAATGTTGGGCCGGGCAATCTTCCGCAGTCTCCCCTGGCTTTTATAAAAATTAAAAAAACAACAAACTGAATTGTAGCGTACTTACAGCAGCACTTAAGGAGCATAATTTGTAACAAAAACATTGCAGGTGCTCTTATTAAGCGGCACCTTAGGATCCTTAAACAACATATTTCTTTTGTTAGTCTGCTTAACAGAGACAGAAGAAAAACGAACAAATATGGAGGGGAAGCTGTTTAAAGTATAAAACTGTTACCATAGTGGCTTCGGTACAGGCAATTTTACAGTGCTTAATTTGCAACAAATAAAGTGACAGTGCTTTTATCAGGTGTATGGCGTAGCTGCAGCCGCCCTCATGGAGCTTAATCTGTAACAAAAACCATGCCGGTGCTCTTATTGAGCGGCACTTCCGCAGTATTAAAGAACAACATGTTTTTTTTGTTAGCCTGCTTAACAGAGAGCCCAAAAAAGTGCAAATAGGGAGGGCAAGTTGTTTACACTCTAAAAGTTCTGATGTAGTGGTTTGCGTTCAATCAATTTCACAGTGCTTAATTTGTAACAAATAAACTGACGGTGCTTTTATTAGGCGATAGCATTAATCAATATAATTTTTGTGTTATCCTGTTTTATAGAGAGCATGAAAACGTATAGAATGGGAGGGGATGCTGTTTAAAGGCCAAAACTGCTGAGATAAAAGTTTTGGAACTTTGTTTAACTCAACTTCAGTTGTGGCCTACAGTTGGTTTCGTAACTTTAGCATCCTGCTGTTTGTTGCTTTGCATCTCACAGATGGTGCCGACTAAAAGATTACAATCTTTACTACAGGGCTTATTTACACTTAATTAGGTTGGCCTGGTTTCCTTTCGCGAGTGTTGGAAACATGCTAGTGTTTCACACTGCTGCAGACTTTTAGTCTCCCTTTTTTTTCCAGAAGGATTGTCAATACATTTCAAGATATTAACACACTTCCAGAAACACAGGGAGAGGATGTAGCCTTACGGCTAGAGTGGTCGACCTCGAAGTTGGGGAACCAGGTTCAAGTCTCAGCAACGACGCTCAACATCCTGTGATTCTGGGCAAATCACTTAATCTCCCCGTGCCTAACAAAAATGAATGAGTTCATCTGTAACGAAATTGGTGCTCATGTAAAGCGCTCTGATACCTGATATCGTCGGGTCTTCTGACGTAGTGGTTTGCGTTCAATCAATTTCACAGTGCTTAATTTGTAACAAATAAAGTGACGATGCTTTTATCAGGTGTATGGCGTAGCTCCAGCCACCCTCATGGTGCTTAATTTGTAACCAAAGTATTGCCAGTGCTCTTATGGAGCGACACCTCAGCAGCATTAAAGAACATGTTTTTTTTGTTAGGCTGCTTAACAAACTGCAAAAAATACGTGCAAATTGGGAGGGGTAGTTGTTTGAAGTATAAAACTTCTGACAGAGTGCTTTGCGTCCAATTAATTTCACAGTGCCAATTTCCCAGTGCTTAATTTGTAACCAATAAAGTGACGGTATTTTTATCAGACAATAGCATTAATCAATATCATTTTGGGGTTATTCTGTTTGACAGAGAGCAGGAAAAACATATGCAATAAGAGGGGATGTTGTTTAATACAAACTGAATTGTGGCGTAGCTGCTGCCGCCTTTATGGAGCTTAATGTGTAACAAAAACCTTGCCGGTGCTCTTATCGAGCGGCACTTCTGCAGTATTAAAGAACATGTTTTTTTTGTTAGCCTGCTTAACAGAGAGCCCAAAAAAGTGCAAATAGGGAGGGCAAGTTGTTTACACCCTAAAACTTCTGACGTAGTGGTCTGCGTTCAATCAATTTCACAGTGCTTAATTTGTAACAAATAAAATGTTGGGCCGGGCAATCTTCCGCAGTCTCCCCTGGCTTTTATAAAAATTAAAAAAACAACAAACTGAATTGTAGCGTAGCTACAGCAGCACTTAAGGAGCTTAATTTGTAACAAAAACATTGCAGGTGCTCTTATTAAGCGGCACCTTAGGATCCTTAAACAACATATTTCTTTTGTTAGTCTGCTTAACAGAGACAGAAGAAAAACGAACAAATATGGAGGGGAAGCTGTTTAAAGTATAAAACTGTTACCATAGTGGCTTCGGTACAGGCAATTTTACAGTGCTTAATTTGCAACAAATAAAGTGACAGTGCTTTTATCAGGTGTATGGCGTAGCTGCAGCCGCCCTCATGGAGCTTAATCTGTAACAAAAACCTTGCCGGTGCTCTTATTGAGCGGCACTTCAGCAGTATTAAAGAACAACATGTTTTTTTTGTTAGCCTGCTTAACAGAGAGCCCAAAAAAGTGCAAATAGGGAGGGCAAGTTGTTTACACTCTAAAAGTTCTGATGTAGTGGTTTGCGTTCAATCAATTTCACAGTGCTTAATTTGTAACAAATAAACTGACGGTGCTTTTATTAGGCGATAGCATTAATCAATATAATTTTTGTGTTATCCTGTTTTATAGAGAGCATGAAAACGTATAGAATGGGAGGGATGCTGTTTAAAGGCCAAAACTGCTGAGATAAAAGTTTTGGAACTTTGTTTAACTCAACTTCAGTTGTGACCTACAGTTGGTTTCGTAACTTTAGCATCCTGCTGTTTGTTGCTTTGCATCTCACAGATGGTGCCGATTAAAAGATTACAATCTTTACTACAGGGCTTATTTACACTTAATTAGGTTGGCCTGGTTTCCTTTCGCGAGTGTTGGAAACATGCTAGTGTTTCACACTGCTGCAGACTTTTAGTCTCCCTTTTTTTTCCAGAAGGATTGTCAATACATTTCAAGATATTAACACACTTCCAGAAACACAGGGAGAGGATGTAGCCTTACGGCTAGAGTGGTCGACCTCGAAGTTGGGGAACCAGGTTCAAGTCTCAGCAACGACGCTCAACATCCTGTGATTCTGGGCAAATCACTTAATCTCCTCGTGCCTAACAAAAATGAATGTGTTCATCTGTAACGAAACTGGTGCTCATGTAAAGCGCTCTGATACCTGATATCGTCGGGTCTTCTGACGTAGTGGTTTGCGTTCAATCAATTTCACAGTGCTTAATTTGTAACAAATAAAGTGACAATGCTTTTATCAGGTGTATGGCGTAGCTCCAGCCACCCTCATGGTGCTTAATTTGTAACCAAAGTATTGCCAGTGCTCTTATGGAGCGACACCTCAGCAGCATTAAAGAACATGTTTTTTTGTTAGGCTGCTTAACAAACTGCAAAAATACGTGCAAATTGGGAGGGGTAGTTGTTTGAAGTATAAAACTTCTGACAGAGTGCTTTGCGTCCAATTAATTTCACAGTGCCAATTTCCCAGTGCTTAATTTGTAACCAATAAAGTGACGGTATTTTTATCAGACAATAGCATTAATCAATATAATTTTGGGGTTATTCTGTTTGACAGAGAGCAGGAAAAACATATGCAATAAGAGGGGATGTTGTTTAATACAAACTGAATTGTGGCGTAGCTGCAGCCGCCTTTATGGAGCTTAATGTGTAACAAAAACCTTGCTGGTGCTCTTATCGAGCGGCACTTCAGCAGTATTAAAAGCTATTAGTATTGTAATTGACAATGCCTTTTATTTATGTTTTTAAACCCAAAACATAAATAAAAGGCATTGTCATTTACAATGCCAATAGCTTAAACTTGCGTGAATGCGAGACCTATTGCATTGCAAATGCTTGTTTCCTTTCTCGTGCTCAGTTTGTATCCAAACAGCGTGTTGGACTTCAGCCTGTTTTCCTCTAAATGCCGCCAAGAGACCATTAGCAAAGTTAGCAGCAGGGGTGCTATCGATTTTAGAGGTCTGGTGCTGCTGTCACCGCCTGACAGCTCTACCCTGGGCACATTTTCTGTGATCACGTTTGTTAAGCAAGACAGCAAAGGAGCACAGACGACTTACATACTTCATAATAATTAAACATGATCAGCGGGTTCTTCCCTACCTCAGGGGAGCCTCGATTACACTTCAGACAACTTCATCTCCACCCTCGTTGTTCATGCTGCTCTGCATAATCCTTGGGCAAAATACGACCCAATTGGCAGTTGCCTCACTTCTAAGGATGCTGTGCACCCCCTCTTCCCAGGTCTGGATCCCCACGAGAAGCTATTAGCCGGTGCCTACAAAATGGAGATGCAATGTGCGCAATTTAACCCAGGGACGGCCCCTCATCGCGGCTGTGGCAGAGCAACACGATGCTGTGGGATGCAGCGATGCTCGAGAGAGAACTGGCCTCATTAGTGCACCTACTGCGGCTTTTCGCTTAAGCTCATGGCCAATGGTTGTTAACCCGGCAAGACTTACTCAGCTTTTCATCTCATGACAGATAAATCGGTGCCAGATGCCAGCTGGTAAGAAATCATTCAATTTAAAACGAGTCTCTTAAGTTAGTAGTCGCAGTCCACATTCAGCTCCTGAACACAGTATCATCCTTTTCATTTCAACTTTACTGATTTAAGACTAAACACTCAGTGAATCCATTTCAGATCAAGGCTTGATGCTGTGTAGTGTTTAATTACCTACATCTATAAGAAAGACACATATGAAAGTAAACAGCACAGAGCCGAAGGACTCCTGAAAGGGGCGTCCCTGCTCAATAAAAGCTCTCTGTACTCTGCCACATGACTATGCACAGCCACTGCAGGTTTCTGTCAATATTTCAAAGTGTAATCTTTCTCCAACATTTGCGAAGGACTGTTTTTCCCCCCCCTACCCAGTAAGTACTAATATCGTTTTTGGATTTGCTAGGTGGTGCAACATTGCCCTGGAACATGCACTTATGGCCCTGCTAAAAATCTGGAGGGTAAATTAAGATCCCTGTGCAAACTGAAGTTTGCACAGTCATCGCAATTCGTAGTGGTATTTTAATTATCACACCCCTGCTATTCCCCCCTGTTGGATTTCGGTAGGTCAAAACGGCCAAACTTAATTGGGGGGTAAAGGCAAAGAAAAAAGGCAAATCACACAGAATCCATTGCACTGAATATAGATTTTGTATGCTATGACTCATTTCCAAGTTGAAAACTCAGACTAGCAAGTTTTTATCAGACCCAGTAAATTTCCCACTCCAATGTAATGGTATTTACTGCATGTGGTAAGTACCTCACCATCATCCGACCCACGTACAATCGAGCCCTACCTATCCTTAACTGTGGGTGCAAAATGACGAAAACTGCAGCAATCTGCCCCAGCTTTTACTGGTGTCCATGCAGGCACTCCAGAAACAGAAGTGCCCAAGTGGGCGAGCCGGTTTGTTTTACTCCAAGTATTTTATTGCAGATCCGTAGACAAGAAATAGGATTTGTGATGTGAGCACGCATCTCCAGAATCTCGGAGAAATAAAAATGCGCATCAGCAAACTTTTTTCCTACTTCGTTTGGTGTAATCCATCATTTTATGCAAAACACGTCCCTCGGGAAATGAAGCTTGCCCCCGTTTCTTGTACCAGACGTTTTAAGTATGGCGCCTGCAGAGTGGCAAGGGTTGTTCAAGCCTCCCGCGCTGCACTAGCTACAGCAGCCTTGAATTAGTCTCAGATTATTTATACATAAGAAGCATGCTGCTGCCAGTTCCTTGAAGATTTGCATCTTAATTAGGGAAGACACAGATACGTTCAGCACTCGCTTCTTTGTGAACTAACCTAATTTAATATGAAACTTAGGACTTTCCCAAACTTTTACTCGATACTCAATATTGCCCAATGCCAGCCTTAATATGTTATCATTAGACCTGATGTCTACTAAGTAAAAAAACTGTTGTATTAACATACAATTGCTTTAAGTAGTGTGTAAGTGCCACACAATGCTGATTGTGCAGAGTATGTCACAATAGGTTGCAAACACGTTCCTTACAGATTTCGAAGGTCTTGATATTGCTTGAAGCCATCGTTGTAGAGTTTTTTGATTAGGTTGCTCCTCAGTGATCTGTAACGATACAAAAATGGCAGGCCCATTTAAATTCAACAGTGGATAACAAAAAAAGAAAATCGCTGCAGTGTAGAGAAAAGTGTGAATAGTGTAAACTAATTTTCAGATCTTCATGCACCATCTAAAGCTGATGGGAAGCAATCACACATGTCTACTAAGCTGCATCCTGTAATCAAGCTGGCTGTCACACAAACAGGAAGGAAAGTTGTGAGGAGACCCCTTACTTTACTTAACATCAAAAATGTTCAAAATGTCAAAACCAATAGGTTTCACCTTTAGCCTACCAATGGAGACCTAATAGCTTTGCTTATGCTTTTTGCCAATGCTGGACAGTATCAGGAAAAAAAGAAAAACTGTTTTTTTTGCTGATGCTTTGCAGCATCGGAAAAAACAAAAAGGAAAATAGAAAGTGCTATGACATGTAGCAGTGCATACATAATCATGTATGTGCGCTTATGTGTCATGACGCTATGGCGATTCACCACAATGACGTATAAGCATTCATGCATCACCACACATGCATGTGCATATCAATCAATCAATCAATCACGGCATTTATAGAGCGCGCTACTCACCCGGGAGGGTCTCAAGGCGCTGGGGGAGGGGGTAAGTTACTGCTCGAACAGCCAGGTCTTGAGCTGCTTCCTGAAGGAGAGATGGTCCTGGGTTCGCCGAAGGTGAGTGGGAGGGAGTTCCAGGTCTTGGCTGCCAGGTAGGAGAAGGATCTTCCTCCGGCGGTGGTTCTGCGGATGCGTGGTACGGTGGCGAGGGCGTGGCTGGTTGATCGTAGCTGGCGTGTGGGCGTGTAGAAGGTCATGTGGTCATTGAGGTACTTTGGGCCCAGGTCGTGGAGGGCCTTGTGTGCGTGGGTGAGGAGTCTGAACGTGATTCTCTTGCTGACGGGGAGCCAGTGCAGGTCTTTCAGGTGTCCGGTGATGTGGCTGTGTCGGGGGATGTCCAGGATGAGTCGTGCGGAGGCGTTCTGGATGCGCTGGAGTCTTTTTTGAAGTTTGGCTGTGGTTCCGGCGTAGAGGGTGTTCCCATAGTCCAGTCGGCTGGTGACGAGTGCCTGGGTGACGGTCTTCCTGGTTTCAGTGGGGATCCATCTGAAGATCTTGCGGAGCATGCGCAGGGTGTTGAAGCATGAAGATGAGACGGCGTTGACTTGTCTGGTCATCGACAGGGAGGAGTCCAGGATGAAGCCCAGGTTGCGTGCGTGGTCCGTTGGCTTGGGCGCGGTGCCCAGGGCCGGGGGCCACCAGGAGTCGTCCCAGGCGGAGGGTGATGAGCCCAGGATGAGGACTTCCGTCTTGTCTGAGTTCAGTTTAAGGCGGCTGTTCCTCATCCAGTCGGCGACGTCTCTCATCCCGTCGTGTAGGTTGGCTCTGGCGGTGGTGGGGTCGTTGGTGAGGGAGAGGATCAGCTGGGTGTCGTCGGCGTAGGAGATGATGTTGAGGTTGTGTTGGCGTGCGATGGCTGCGAGGGGGCTCATGTAGACGTTGAAGAGGGTTGGGCTGAGTGAAGATCCTTGTGGAACGCCGCAGATGACTTCGGTGGCTTCGGATCTGAACGGGGGAGGCGGACTCTCTGGGTTCTTCCGGCGAGGAACGAGATGATCCATTCCAGTGCTTTCTCTCGGATTCCGATGTTGCTGAGGCGCTTCACTAGGGTGCGGTGGCAGACGGTGTCGAACGCCGCGGAGAGGTCCAAGAGGATGAGGGCAGCTGTTTCCCCGTTGTCGGTTAGGGTTCTGATGTCGTCGGTGGCTGCGATAAGGGCGGTCTCGGTGCTGTGGTTGGCCCGAAACCCGGACTGCGAGGGGTCGAGGATCCATTCATCTCGAGGAAGGCGGCAAGCTGTCTGTTGACGGTCTTCTCGATGACTTTGGCCGGAAACGGAAGGAGCGAGATGGGACGGTAGTTCTTGAGGTCGGTGGGGTCCGCCGTTGGTTTCTTCAGGAGGGCGGTAAGCTCGGCGTGCTTCCAGCTCTCCGGGAAGGTGGCGGTGTGGAAGGAGGAGTTGACGATGTCCCGGAGATGGGGTGCGATGGTGGCGTCGGCTTTGTTGAAGACGTGGTGTGGGCAGGGGTCGGTTGGTGATCCGGAGTGCATGATGCAGCCACTATTTAGTTTATTTGCTGGTCCAAGGTGGCAGACCCAATCTTGGAGTGGTAAATTAAAAAAATAGTTTAAATGTGTGCAGAGTGCATTTTGTAAAAGAAGCAGTACAGCAGCAAATCGCAGCTGCCAAGTCCTTCAAAACAATTAAAAAACATTTAAATAACACAAAACCCATGACAGGATGGAAGGAAATGGGGAGCCATGTTAGGAAACATCTAAGTGATGGGATGGCAACAGGGAGAGGGGGAGGGTGGCACAGGAGCAACGGAGGAGGTGGAGGCCAGGAGGGTGGTGAGATAAAAGAAAGAAAAAACAAGCATTGGCATAGCCAATAGGTCTCGCCTTTGGGACCTTATAAGTGTTTAGTTATCCAGCACAATATCCTTGGTGCAACAACATCAAGTGTTGCATGGCTAAACACTTATAAGGTCCCAAAGGCGAGACCTATTGGCTATGCCAATGCTTGTTTTGAGTGAGTAGCTCGTTCAGGTATGCCACTGTGAGGTAGAGATGCTGCGAGTGCTTTTACAGGAGCCCCTGTGCCATTGCGCCTCTTCAAAATGTATCTTGGGTCTGGTGTAATACTTCTAGCCCCTATTCCCGTCTTCTCGCACCCAATGCATCCTTAAATGTCCCATGTACAGCCGGGGTTGACACTGCTATTACCCCTGCCCTCAAGTGACACTTTACCTGTCACGGGTGGTGGTGGTGGTGGACGTGGTGGTGGTGGTGGTGGACGTGGTGGTGGTGGACGTGGTGGTGGACGTGGTGGTGGACGTGGACGTGGTGGTGGTGGACATGGTGGTGGTGGACGTGGTGGACATGGTGGTGGACGTGGTGGTGGACGTGGTGGTGGTGGACATGGTGGTGGTGGTGGACGTGGTGGTGGACGTGGTGGTGGACGTGGTAGTGGTGGAGGTGGTGGACGTATTGGTGGAGGTGGATGTGGTGGTGGTGGACATGGTGGTGGACGTGGTGGTGGACGTGGTGGTAGACGTGGTGGTGGAAGTGGTGGTGGTGGACATGGTGGTGGTGGTGGACGTGGTGGTGGACGTGGTAGTGGTGGCGGTGGTGGACGTATTGGTGGTGGAGGTGGTGGTGGACGTGGTGTTGTGGTGGTGGACGTGGTGGACATGGTGGTGGTGGACGTGGTGGTGGTGGACATGGTGGTGGATGTGGTGGTGGACGTGGTGGTGGACGTGGTGGATGTGGTGGTGGTGGAAGTGGTGGTGGACGTGGTGGTGGATGTGGTGGTGGTGGTGGATGTGGTGGTGGTGGACATGGTGATGGTGGTGGACATGGTGGTGGTGGACGTGGTGGTGGTGGACGTGGTGGTGGTGGTGGACATGGTGGTGGTGGTGGACGTGGTGGTGGTGGATGTGGTGGTGGTGGACGTGGTGGTGGATGTGGTGGATGTGGTGGTGGTGGACGTGGTGGTGGTGGTGGACGTGGTGGTGGAAGTGGTTGTGGTGGTGGACGTGGTTGTGGTGGTGTACATGGTGGTGGTGGTGGACGTGGTGGTGGTGGTGGACATGGTGGTGGTGGATGTGGTGGTGGTGGACGATGTGGTGGACAATGTGGTGGATGTGGTGGTCTTGGACGTGGTAGACGTGGTGGATGACGTGGTAGTGGTGGAGGATGTGGTGGTGGTGGTGGACGTGGTGGTGGATGTGGTGGTGGTGGATGTGGTGGACGTGGTGGTGGTGGACAATGTGGTGGATGTGGTGGTGGTGGACATGGTGGACGTGGAGGAGGATGTGGTGGTGGTGGACATGGTGGTGGTGGAAGTGGTGGTGGTGGATGTGGTGGTGGTGGACGTGGTGGTGGTGGACATGGTGGTGGTGGTGGACATGGTGGTGGTGGACGTGGTGGTGGTGGACGTGGTGGTGGTGGGCATGGTGGTGGCAGACGTGGTGGTGGTGGTGGACGTGGTGGTGGTGGTGGACATGGTGGTGGATGTGGTGGACATGGTGGTGGTGGATGTGGTGGTGGTGGACATGGTGGTGGTGGACGTGGTGGTGGACGTGGTTGTGGTGGGGTGGATGTGGTGGTGGTGGTGGACATGCTGGTGGTGGATGTGGTGGTGGTGGACGTGGTGGTGGTGGACGTGGTGGTGGTGGACGTGGTGGTGGTGGAGGACGTGGTGGATGTGGTTGTGGTGGTGGACGTGGTGGACGTGATGGTGCTGTACGTGGTTGTGGTGGACGTGGTGGTGGTGGACGTGGTTGTGGACATGGTGGTGTTGGATGTGGTGGTGGATGTGGTGGTATTGGTGGTGGTGGACGTGGTGGTGGACATGGTGGTGGACGACATGGTGGATGTGGTGGTGGTGGACATGGTGGTGGTGGATGTGGTGGTGGACGTGGTGGTGGTGGACATGGTGGACGTAGTGAACGTAGTGATGGTGGATGTGGTGATGGTGGATGTGGTGATGGTGGTGGACGTGGTGGTGGACGTGGTGGATGTGGTGGTGGTGGACGTGGTGGTGGATGTGGTGGACGTGGTGGTGGTGGACGTGGTGGTGGTGGTGGACATGGTGGTGGTGGACATGGTGGTGGACGTGGTGGTGGACGTGGTGGTGGACGTGGTGGTGGACGTGCTGGTGGTGGATGACGTGGTGGTGGACATGGTGGTGGTGGTGGACGTGGTGGTGGATGTGGTGGTGGTGGATGTGGTGGTGTTGGACGTGGTGGTGGATGTGGTGGTATTGGTGGTGGACGTGGTGGTGGACGTGGTGGTGGTGGACATGGTGGTGGTGGACGTGGTGGTGGTGGACGTGGTGATGGTAGACGTGGTGATGGTGGATGTGGTGTGGTGCTGGTGGTGGACGTGGTGGTGGACGTGGTGGTGGACGTGGTGGTGGACATGGTGGTGGTGGTGGATGTGGTGGTGGACGTGGTGGTGGTGGTGGACATGGTGGTGGATGTGGTGGTGGTGGACGTGGTGGTGGACATGGTAGTGGACATGGTGGTGGATGTGGTGGACATGCTGGTGGACGTGGTGGTGGTGGACGTGGTGGTGGTGGTGGACGTGGTGGTGGTGGTGGATGTGGTGGTGGTGGATGTGGTGGTGGATGTGGTGGTGGTGGACGTGGTGGTGGTGGACGTGGTGGTGGTGGACATGGTGGTGGTGGTGGATGTGGTGGTGGTGGACGTGGTGGTGGTGGACGTGGTGGTGGTGGACATGGTGGTGGTGGTGGATGTGGTGGTGGTGGACGTGGTGGTGGTGGACGTGGTGGTGGTGGTGGACGTGGTGGTGGTGGACATGGTGGTGGATGTGGTGGTGGTGGACGTGGTGGTGGTGGACGTGGTGGTGGACGTGGTGGTGGACGTGGTGGTGGTGGATGTGGTGGTGGTGGACGTGGTGGTGGATGTGGTGGTGGTGGACATGGTGGTGGTGGTGGACGTGGTGGTGGTGGACATGGTGGTGGACAGTGTGGTGGACATGGTGGTGGACGTGGTGGTGGTGGTGGACATGGTGGTAGATGTGGTGGTGGTAGACATGGTGGTGGTGGACGTGGTGGATGTGGTGGTGGTAGACGTGGTGGTGGACGTGGTGGTGGCGGACGTGGTGGTGGTGTTGGCGGTGGACGTGGTGGCGCAATTTTGGGAAGTTTAACAGAGTGATCTGCGAGGAGCGCTGCACTATTGGTAAAGACTGCTTGGAGTGCGGGTGCAAAGATCACTCTGCAGGTGTGCGGCGCATTAAGAAACAGGACGTGAGCTAAAGGGTTTTGTAAAGGAATGTGTGTCAGGGCTGTAATGAAAATAAGGGAAGGGGTTAGAGGAAAGTCCAGAAACGCAGAAGAGAAAAATGACAGACCGATGTGTGTAGTGCATGAGGAAGGTTTCATGTTTGGAATTAGGGCAGATTTAGGCTAACCCTAAACCATGACCCATGGAGAATTGGAAGGTCAGTGATTTGGAAATGGGGGGGTTAGGGGGATTTAAATTAACAGTGACTGTTATTGAGTCCCGAGGAAGAGAGGAACAAAACAAATAAATGTTACAGAGGGTCGGCACCATTTGCAGTGAAATGCAAAACAACGTGGCATACATTGGGATTAGTGTAAAAGACCACATGAAAGTGTCCGGAATTAACTTAAATAAACACATGAAAGTCTTTGTAAGCTATTTTCATTGAATCCCCCGAGAAGAAGAAACAAAGGCGTTGGGTCGCTCTTGTTGATTGCAGTAAAAAGGAAAAAGAAACAGCTCAAGGTGGCATATACACCTCCATCAATCAAAATGAACACAACACAAGGTGTTGAAAGTCACCATCACTGAGCCCCGAAAGAGGAGCTTTAGGTACAACAAACACAACGTCGCAGAGTCTGTTATCGTTCAGCAGTGAAAACAACAAACAAAACGTGATATACACTGCAACTCACTCAAATTAACACATGAAAGTGCATACAAGCAGTATCACTGAACTCCCGTGCAAGGAAAGAAAAAACATAAGAAACGGAGCGCCGCAGGAACAAAGGAAAAACAAGCGCGCGTGCCTCGGCTCAAAGTAAAAACAAAAAAACAAGTTTGACGAGAGGCAGCGGGGGAGGGAGAGAGGAGGGGCCTGCGCCTGTTTCCTTGCGGGAGCGAGCAGGTACCATCTGTTAATTACAAACAGATGGTTTGAAAGCTCGCTCCCGCAAGGGAATCGCCAAACGTGCACGCATTGCCATTCAAAGCAATGCAATGCGTGCACGTTTTTGACTGCAAAACTGAATCAATTTCAAAAGGTCTTTTTCCTACGCAGCGCATCAGCGCATACGCGCTGCGTAGGCGAGACCTAAAAAGCAAATATGGAAAGGGTAGGGGAAAAAATAGACAAGCTAGGGAGGTGGTGGAGGGAGTTAACACGGAACATATAGGAGGGCATTTATTTGAGGGGAAGTAGAACACAAGGAAGAGAGCAAGAAAACACATTCACTTCCATTTCAGGGTAGGGACAAACACAAGAAGAGGAAGGAAAGCCATCAAATATGAAGCATGCAAATGAAATTGACATGAAAGCCACCCATTGGCAAGCAATTGGCTGGCCCAAAGCCCACTTTAAGTATTTTTATTGGCCTCAATAGGCCTTGAACAACTGACAGCTAAAAGCTGTGTGTAGGCGAGACGTAAAAACCTGAATGAATCCGGTATCCATTATTCTCATTCTCTCTTTTAATCTCATTCTCACTTTCTGACTTTCGAAAACATGGCAAAGCATGAGGGACCCGGCTGGGTGACTGACTTTTACTCTTCCCCTTTCCTTTGTCTGACATTTACCACCCTGTAATTACTTTTACAGGACTTTTACTTTGTCTGCATGTGACTGCATTTACAGAGTTAAAATATCACTTTGCCCAGACTAGCAGGAAAACAACTTTTAAAGTTAGTGTAATTTAGTATTACTGTTAGACAAGTTTAAACGATGTGCAATTAATCTATTTTAATATACTTTTGTTTAGGTTTACTGCTAAAGAAACATATGAGTTTAATTATATATTTCATCTAAAATACATCAATTTGATTTATTATTGGGTTAGGGATATAATTGAAACAGTTACATTCTTTTAAATTGCAATCTTTTAAAAAACATATTTACTGTTTTTCACAATTATAGCAACAGCAATCAATAATATACCCCTATGGTGGTTGTGTGTCACAAACTGTCCTCCAAATTTAAATGTTTGCAATCAATTGTAAGTTTAGGGTTGGCATGAGGGTTACAATACGTTACAATTATGTTTTTAGCTGAATTTAATTTGGGATTATGGTAAGAATTGATGCAACTCAATATAAGTCAATTTAATTTGATTTAAAATATTTAAATGAAAGTAATTATAAGATTATGGTTAATATTGAGCTTACAATAAGGCTATTCATTTAATTAAACATGTTAATAAACAAGCACTTGCAATGCAATAGGTCTCGCATTTACTTGAGACCTATTGCATTGCAAATGGCATCACGGACAACAGGAGGGAGGGAGGGAGGCACGGACAACGGGAGGGCGGGGGCTGGTGGGCGGAGAAGGCACAGACAATGGGAGGGTGGGGGGTGTGGGGGGAGAAGGCACAGACAACGTGAGGGCGGGGGGATGGGGTAGAAGGCACGGACAACAGGAGGGCGGGGTGGGGGAGAGAAGGCACGAACAACAGGAGGGAGGTCGGGCAGGGGGAAGAAGGCTTGAACAACATTGAAGAAATTAGTGCACAAAGTCTAAATAACACGTACTATGTAACACTTGAAGTAAAGGGGGCAGTCGCCATGGGAAGTGACAAATGAAGTGGAGGCGGTACTAAGGAGGGACTAACAAGCCTATTGACAAATCAGAAGCCAGCATTTAAGACACACAATGACACAAGCCAATGACAAATATGGGCGGAGAGTGGGTGGGGCTTCTATTCGCTACTCCACCACAACAAGTCTCGCAGAGCAGTGCATGTGCGCTGGCTCTAGGCTCGACCTAAAAAGGGTTGGATTAGTATGAACATTATTATTTATATATTTTAAAAGACTGTGCTGGTTAAATATAATTTTGGGCTGGGGTTAATTTTATCATAAGAATAAGGTAACATTTTATTAAAATAAAAATATAATTCTTTTAAATCTAGGTTTAGATTAAAGGTTAGTAGTCAAGAACTTTCATGCAATTAAGTGGCATTAAACATAAGACTGAGGAAATGCTTAGCATTTTGGTAAGGTTTAGGGATTGTTTTAGGGGATGGGGTGAAGGTAAAACTAAATAGGTAACCAAGTAAGCATTTTTTCAGTATTTTGGATCAGTAGAACAAGTATAGTTAGGTTGAAGTAACGGTGGGGAACTAACAGTAAGCTGTGGCCAGATTCTCTCCAGTCTACCAAATACCTATTGATATTTCATAAGACACTCTCAATTTTTACTACAACAAACAGCAAGGTGATGAATGGAATGCTTGAATTAATCTCATCGACTGTCAATTGCTCGGGCTACATTCCAGCCCACCGTTTTTTACCCACTAGGCTGCATCAGAGACCTGTAATATGCAAACCAGTCACGGTCCTGCTCCAATTTGAACAGTCCAGCCAGAACTGCTAGGCTAGGTCCTCTGATCCTGAAATTCACAAGTTATGAGGGCGCTGGTGGCTCCCGGTGAGACAATGTTTGTTGGCGCCCATCCGTGGTGGAGTGGCCACCACCTCCACTTTGGATTCCCTCACCACCAACTTTTAACAGTTCCACTCAAGTCTCCATATTCACCCTCTTTCAGATGCATTTAATTAGTTATATAGTGCCACTCATACCAGTGTAGGGTGTCAGAGCACTTTGCATCACACACACATCACACAGCGACAATCAATCATACGTGTGTAAATCAGTGTATAAGAATTGTTACATAAGCCAGCTGACTACAAGGTGTATTAGTGACATTTTGTCCATACTGGTAGGCAGTATAGTGTTGGAGTGCTTGGTCTGGAGGAGCACAAACACAGAATTGAAAACGGAACACCATAGTTGGGGATTCTCTTTAATAATAAGGACTAATTTATGCCCAACCAAACCCTTTTTGCAACATTAATCTATGCTCTAATCTAATCTTTGCAGTGTGCATGCAGTTCTTTGATGACAGTTAATAATTCACTGTTCTATATTAGGATTTTAATTTATAAACTGCAAGTAACAAAAGGATGTCTCTTAGAAAAGTAGTAACCCACTGACCTATTTACACTGTATGCACTTTGTGATTTGTATGGTACATGTTCTTTGCAGCAGGCATAATAATTCTCTGTGCTATTTTATGGTCAGTCAAAACCTCAACTAGACAAAACTCCAATCACCTGAGTTATCTTGACATTTTTACTGTTGCATGGAAATTACTGGAGGCAAGGAATGTGGCAGCAAGTGCTTTTAAAACCAAAAATAAACTTGCAAACTCTGCAGCCCCTGAATTCAGCACCCCGTGGCACCGCCCTAGAGCCGGCCCTGGTTATCGTTGGGAGCAAAACCCATAAATCACACAGTCATGCAAACCATAACTCCAACACCAAATGCAATGCTTATGATCTGATAGTATTTATACCAATAAAAACATAAAAGTGAAATGTATCTAAACAAGAACACATAGTCAAACAAACTAATAATACATTTGTAGCCATGTCTGTCAAAGTGGTATGGGTAATGTGATAATTAATATGATCTGTAAAATGATTTGTAAAAATAGTACATTACTGTTGAGGTCAGAAGCATTACATTTGACATACAAGTTGTGGTTTACATGACTTTTGTGCGCGTTATGGATTATGCTCTTAACCATAACTATCCATTTTAGTCATTTTTGTTTTTAATTCATAATCATACCGTCACTTTAAACATAACTGCATGTTTGAGAATTTGAGATTTAAAAAAAATATACATTGAGGTGTCGTTCTTAAATTCACCCGTGGTTAGCTCCACAATCCATAACTTGCAAAACAACCATGCAAACCATTGTTCGCACACCAAATTCAGTGCTCATGACCTCACTCTCCAAGCAATTACAAGTGTCCAGTGCTTAAGTTGTAAATGACTAAGTGCCGTGCCCAACGTCTTGATCAGAAGCCTGGAGCCTATTGAATGTCAGGGGGGCAAAAAACTAAGTCTGCGTGGACTTGACTACCTTTATGTCACTTTTTCAGGTTATTTTATATCACTAGTTTCTTTATTTGTCACTGTTTTCCATCGTTCTTTTTATCCTTCAATCCCCCTTTTGCTTTTTTCTCTCTCTTGCTCTTGGCCAAGGTCTGACCAGGAAATATAAGTGTCACTGCCAAAAAATGAGTGCTAGTGGGCCCCACCTGCAAACACTAGCTCAAATGAAGCCCTGCAAGTATCATAAATGACCAAGACGCAAAACCTGAACCTAGCATTCATAGACCTGACATATGGATCTTTTTATGGAGAAAGCTGACTGACCTTAGAATTGACTTGGCTTATTACACTGACAATTATCAGTCTCCTGTTCACTGAAGATCAGATTTACTAGAAACTGGGAGCACAAGATTCCTGAATGTTATGCTTATGACGGTGTACTACTAGCTAAACACCTAACCCTTTGCAATTACCTATCCTACCATTTGAATGCTTTTGCACCTGGAAAGATCTGCATGTTAATACTAACAAATCAAAGACATGGCAGTTGATAGTAGAAAATCAGAACAACGAAAATGTATTTGTGGTGTTGTATTAACTCCTGCAGATTTTCTTTTATGTTTGAAATAGATTTGGGATAGATTTGCCACTTTTGGTTCCACTAAAATCCCATACCAGCTGGGTGTATTCTCTTGCCCTTCCAATGCAGGAAACACAGTTACTCCAACTGTTTTTGGTGTAAATTAAAAAGAGTTTCCATATTGCAAGTGGTCATGCGAAATGTTTTTGAATAGAAACAAATTAGCCTGCGCGTGTTCTATGCATATTGTTTGGCTTCCCTTTAGACTCCCGCTTTAGAGACCTAAACCTAAAGTTACATCTCAGGAACATATGTTGTACTGACAGATTTCCATCTTCATGAGTCCACGTCATGATTTTCAGAATCAGAATGTTGAATTTAAAATCAAAAATGGTACACATAGGGGTGTAAATACTTTTGTGGATCAGATCAAATTTTAGGAGTTTGAAGTGAAAGAGGGGACAAGTGCTGATCATATTATTATTACTAGAAATCTCCATTTACAGTGTTCAATAATGCCAAAACTGCTTTAATAAGTGCCATTTAGAACACTGGAATGTTGAGAGCTCCACTGAAGACAAAGGAGTAGCTCTGGGCCAATAAAGGCTGGTACAGGCCTTGTGCTCTATTTCAACATTCCAATGTTTGTATTTCGGTTTCTTCTTTTTCAATTCAAAACATTCTACCCTCAGTCAGCAGAATGTTCTAATAGCCTTACAGCTCTTCTGCTTCAGCGTTGCCAGTTGCTAAAGGCCCTCTCACTTGTTATAGGCCCTCGCCTGCAGTTTGGGCTAGTAACTCTGGTTTAGGGCCTTTAACAACTGGTATAGCCCTTGGCAGTGGGCTATAAGCCTATAATTAATTGGACAGGAACAAGAATTGCTAGTGAAGTGTCAGGTAGTTATTTTCATCAGAGCAAGTGAAGGAGATAAATAAATGGTATATATAGAAATAAAGGACCCAACCTTATTAAAGCAAGGGGAGTCTTGTCCTTTCACCTGGGAAAAACCTTAGATTTTTCGTAAAATCCTCACCCACCAGGGTTACCCCTTGGTGGCATGCAGTTCCCGAGCAGTAATAATAATTAGGTTTTTCAGAGGGGTCCGGCTGAGATAAGTGCATTACTAGAGGCTGACTCCCCGCCGGTGAAACCATGAAGTGCGGGCTTCATTAATTACATATTAATTATATTACAAGGCTCAGGTGGTATGGAATTATTGTACACCTGTGCGCGTGATCCAGCGCTTACAATAAAAATAATTTCTCCTATTATGCTTTTGGTCATCCAGGTGCAATTATTTCTCTAACACACACACTATATCCATATGACGGTGGGGCCCATAACACCGCATATACATTCACTTACTCATTTGTTCCCTGGATTTCCTCCGTCATGAAAACCTAGGAGAAAAACGATTCGCTGGAAGGAGACGGGATACCTCTTTTATAATGACACAATAATTCTCATTTTCTTGTAAGGTATTCCGCTCATTGGTCGATGGACCAACTAGTAGGAATCAGTTGATGGTGATTAAGACCAGCTCAATCACAATGAACTCTTTACCATTTCATTATTAATCATTATACTAAAGAAAATCACTGAGTCATTTGTTTAAAGAATAATAAAGTTTATATAAAGTTTTGAATGCAGGAAATTTGATATTAATCTTATTATTCAGATCATTTCATTTATCATCAATATAAGAATAATTTGAAATTGCATGGCACTTTTATTAGACGGAAAATGAGGTTATCATACTAAGAACTCTATAGATCAACCTATCTATCGCTCTGGGAAATCCTAAAAATTCAAATAAAAATCTATCAATTAAGAGTTCTCCTAAGCAGCATTTTATACTCAACTGGAAAAGGAAAATAACAGCAGCAGCATCAGCTCGTCAGCATCAGCAACCGCAAACTCTCCCATCTACAGCATCTAACTTCTTCAGCATCTCCCGCAGCATCCAGCAGCATTCTAACCCCTCCCACCAAGAGTAGGTCTTCTTATACCCTAATTCTAGCTTACAGCATAAAATGTTTCATCTTACATGGCGCGATTCATTCTCATTGGTCAAAAACTCAGATCCCTATACATTTTAATCAAACTTCCTGGTCTTAACCAGTTCCGTGTGGAATGTCCATGCAAGCATCGTTTCCCACAGTTCATGCACTTGCTCATCCGTTTCGATCAGTCCAAATTGTATCTTTTTCTGCTACAATTTGTGTAACACAGTTCCTTCTATTGATTCAACCAGGCTTCTCACGCTTCTTGCTGATCATCTTGGCACACATCTGCTTAGAAGGGTCACAGCAGCCTTGACCATACTTTCATCTTAGCCTCTCGGCATCAGCACGTGATCATTCCTTTTCCACAGCCTCTCTCCTCTATCACATGGTCGCATCTGCTCATGCGCACTCTAGTATCTCGCGGCCATTTTATATTGCTGCTCGGCAGGCCTAAGCGCACTATTTTTAAAGAAAACAAAATGTTATTAAAACAAAGAAATATAAACCCTTTCGTTTCCCTCCCGTCTTTCTACGTACCCCAATTAGGTATTACCTAGCAGAAGCAATATATAAAGCTGTCCCTTACTTACCATCGCTTTATTTTGCAACCACACGTTTTATTCAAAAGCACAAATCACGCATTTTATTATTATTTTAGTACGCAAAATATTATGTTATGTTATAAACGTAAACAATTATTAGTCCATTACTTTGCACACTGAATTGCGTGTTACCATTAACCCTTTACATACATTGTTGGTTATTTACTTGAACGAACATGTTTATTAATATTGTACGAAAATATTAGGAGGTTAAAATTTGTATATTTACCCTGCTCCATCAACTCCCCCCTTTGGTGATTTTTAATATCACCACAAAAACCCAAGTTATACAATTTTCTCAGACAGCATATATCTTTTATCCATTTGCTTTTAATAGTTTATACTTCTGTATCCCTTTCAACTTGTTTCTTCGTTTTCTTGTACATGTTCTCTTTTATTTCTTCTAACTCTATTTCACCTATTTCTCTCTCTCTTTCCTTGTTTATTATGTTTTCTTTTTCTATCTTATTCTGCTTTCTTCTTCTCTTTATACATGTTACTGCAAGCTTCAGTACTAATATTATTATTATTATCATGGTTGCTATTATTATAACTTTCCCTATTATTAATCCACTCATTCTTGTTAACCAATTTGTTACAGAAGAAAAACCTTTACCAAGTTTTCCCCACACACTTTCAACCTCCAGTGGAACAAGTTCTTTGTGCAAATTTGTAATATTTGTTATATACTTCTGTATATTTTCGCTTTTATCTGGAATGTAAGTGCAACAATGTTGGACTTTCAGCATTCCACAGACTCCGCCCTCTTTTGCCAAAAGAATGTCAAGGGCAAGACGATTTTGCATCACCATAGCTCTCATGGCAACCATCTCGGTATTTACAGTTAAGAACCCTCCAGCAGTATCTGTAGATAAACGATCTACCACTGTGGATAATTTCCGAATTCTAAATGCATTCAAAGATATTCCCACTGCTGGTATCAATGCACCAAAAATATCACCTACTATTTCTGAAAAACTTTCCCTTTTTCTACGGGTAAAGGTATTTATCATTTTGTGTGTTCCTTTTTCTTTTCTATCTACATGAAAAATCTTTGGAAAGACCAGGCCTAAGTAACATGACCCATACCAATGGTCCGGCAACCTATAATAAGCCCTATTCCCACAAACGTAATAAATCCCTGGAAATATTGGATCTTTTCCCCCTTTGAGTCCCCATCCACCTAAAATTTTGTAATTGTCATAGCAATTGCTGGAACCCACAAAATAATTGTCATATCTTGTCTTATTTCTTCTAATGCACAACCTTCCCTGTTGGGGCCAATCCAGAGTCATAGCTGCATTTGTCTTTTTCTTATCATGATGGTCTTCCTCAAACGCCCAAAGAGGTGTTTTTGTCTCTTCTATCACTTTTCTTTCAAATTTCACCCTTCTCTCTTCAACCATTTCTAGAAATACCTTTTCTTCCTTCTTTAACTCACAGGTAAGGTTGTACCTAAATATATTATCTGATGTTAAAATCTTATCTTCTAAGAAATATTCACCAAACGTCTTTCCCTCTTTTATTTTGTTAAGCTCGGGAACTACAGAAACCTTTAGCAAAAATCTTATCTATATCAGTGTAATAATATTCTAATCTACCTGTTTTATAAAATAAGCTTGCTAAAACACTACATGTTATTCCATATGTCAAAGGAAGGTGATGATAAGTCACACCCTCTGCTACAGATGCAGGCAACTGCATACAAACATAGCAATCTCTTACATCCATTGTTTCTACGTATTCATACAGTAATTTAGTAAAAACATTCTTTGAAAAATCTGTTATTGATTTGTCCTTATGTAATTCTGCACTACTCCTTAAAATAACTGGCTCTTGAGTGTTAGCTCCTTTTTCTTTCTCAGTGTTATTAGACTTTTCCACTACAGCTAAACTAATTGGAATAGTTATTGCTAAAACCACCCATACTGTTATTAATAAACCTGTACAAAAACAGCACATTTTGCACCATCTACTTAAAAACTCACATCTACATTTTCTATCTCTAAAATTCTCCATTTTGTCTTTTAACTTTATTTACTTGTTTTCTAGAAAATTGTGTCACTACACCTCAGAAATGAATTGCTTGCCACTCTGTATCTTCCAATATTTTGTCTTTGCTTGGTACTTTCTTTTAATTCTTTTCTCAGAATTCTTTCTTTATCACATCCGGTAAATTCGTCAGTTCAGTGTTTTGTCAAATCCGGTAAACTATCTAAACTTCTTCAGTTTTGTTGTTTTCAGGTTTGTTGCACTTCACTTTCTCCCATCAGGTTTCTTTGTTCTGGGTTTTCGTGAGTGTTCGATTCTTCTTTGTGACTAGTCAAAGCACGATACAACCATTCAGGCGATCTGTACTTTTGATTTACTTTCTTTATTCTTTTCGTTTTCTGCAAGTGTTTCCCACCTTGTTTTCTCTTGCTCTTTTGACTTGTTATTTCATTCACTTGTTCAGCACTTTTCCCATCCAATTTTATTATTCTGTATCTTAATTTTCTTACTTCGTTGGGCCAATTGTCTCCTTTTCTTGGCCTTTTTGCTTCACTTCCTTTTTCCTCTCTTTCTGTTTTCCAATTTCTTTTTCTTGTCTCTAGTTTTTCATTTCTTTCTTCTCCACTTTCTTCTGATTCTGTTTCAATCTTTTCGTTATTTCCTCTTATTTTGAAGCTTATAATTTCACTTTCATCTACTTGTGGTTCTTTTCTTATCTTCCTTCGTTCACCTATTTCTGTCCCTCCTCGAGGTTCTTCCGAATTTGTGTCAATTTCTCTATCTGCTTCTAAATTTCCTTGTTCTTGTGTTTGACTATCTGTCCCTACTGCTCCTCGGGTTTTTCCGATTTTTCTAGCTTTTGGTTTGAAACTCTCCCTTCTTCATCTATTAATATTATCTTCGTAGGATTTTTACCACAACTTGTACTTGGTTGCTCACTGTCACTATCTTCTGGCTCAGTTTCTTCTCTTATACTTTCAAAATTCCACTTTCTTTTTAGAATTTCATCACAATCCGAATGTTCTGTATCAGATTCTGAACTGATGTCAGATATTTCCAGATGTCGACTTACAGGTCGATCTTCAAATTCTGGAACTTCAGCTATTTCTTCTATTTCCTCTTCTTCTTCTATCGTTTCACTTGTAGTTGGGTCTTCCAGATGTCGACTTACAGGTCGATCTTCAGGTTCTGGCACCCTGTTTGTCTCCTCTTCTCTTTCTGATGTTGAACTGTTATCTGATATTTCCAGATGCCGACTCACATGTCGATCTTTAGGTTCTGGAACTCTGATGGTGTGGCTGGCATGTACCCAGTGTTTCACTCCTGCACACTTGACTGCGGTGGTCGTCACTAGGATCACTTGTCGTGGTTCGTCCCAGCGAGGAACCAAACAGTTTCTTCTCTGGTGGACTTTTATTCGAACCCAATCTCCTGGATTCAAGTCGTGAGCTGGTTTTCTTTCAAGAGTGGTCGCATCCGGTCCAACCTGATGAAACACAGAACGCACCACATCAGCCAATCCTTTGCAATAATCCAGTACTAGATCATCAGTTATAGTCAGTAGCTTGTTGGCAGGTACTTGTGCTTGTCTCATTGCTCGTCCCATGATTATCTCATGTGGACTGAGTCCAGTCTTCCTTTCCGGAATACTTCTGATTGTCATCAGAACCAATGGCAAAGCATCTGGCCATTTCAGTCCTGTAGCTTGACACATTTTTCCTAACCTGTTCTTGATCGTTCCATTTACTTGTTCTACAATTCCAGAAGCCTCTGGTCTGTATGCACAATGCAGTTTCTGTTTAATACTAAGTGCTTCACAAATCAGTTTAACTAATTCAGTTTTGGAAATGTGTTCCTCTATCTGTTTCAATCGTGACTGGAAAACCATACCTTGGAATGAATTCTCGCAGCAAAAGTTTTGCTACTGTTATACTGTCATTCCTTCTTGTTGGATATGCCTCCACCCAACGAGAAAACAAACAGACGACCACTAGAACATACCTCAATCTGCTGCAAGGTGGCATTTCAATGAAATCCATCTGCATTCTGGTGAAAGGACCCCCTTCTCGTCCTATTCTTCCTAGACTCACTACTGTCTTCCTTCCGGGATTTAACTGTTGACAAATAAGACATCTCTGACAAAGACTCTCAGCTATGGCTCTGAATTTTGGATTGTACCATGTTTGTCTAAAAAGTCTGATCATTGCATCTCTCCCAATATGGGCTTGTCCATGGTACATCCGTGCCATGTCAGAAATCATGCTATCAGGCATAACTGGTCTCTCATCCCTGTAAACCCATACATCAGTTTCTTCATGTTTCCTACATCCTGCTTTTAGCCAAGTATCTTTCTCTTCATCTTCTGCAGCTTCTTGTAACTGTCTCACCTCATCCCATGTTTCAATTGAGTTAGTAAAAAGCAAAGGACAAGAAATATGCTCTCTTTCATGACATTTATTCAAAGAAACCACATTCTTTGCACAGTACTGTGCCATTTCGTCAGCATATTTATTGCCAACAGTAATGTAGTCTTCCCCATTTTTATGTGCATTGCACTTCACAACAGCGATCTGTTTAGGCAGCTGTATCGCCTCAAGCAACTTTTTCACAAAATCTCCATTTCTGATGGGCGTCCCTGCAGACGTCAAGAAACCCCTTTGTGACCAAATCTGACCAAAATCATGCACGACCCCAAAGCCGTACTGGCTATCAGTCATAATCGTAACCCGTACATTTCTTCCCAACTTACATGCTTGAATCAGAGCTACTAATTCTGCAACTTGGGCAGACCGTACACCTTTCAGACAAGATGCTTCCAATACAGTTGCTACTGTGCAAACTGCATATGCTGCACCTAGAACTCCATCACTCGTTCTCAAACATGAGCCATCCACAAACAGAATATAATCTGATTCTTTCAAAGGCTCATCTCGTATATCAGCTCTTGGTTTTGTACAGTATTCGAGCACATTCAGACAATCGTGATCTACTTCATCCATTTCAATCACATTCTCTTCATCTGGCAATGATGTTGAAGGATTCACATTCATACATCTGTCAATGGTCACATTATCTGCACTCAAAATTACCTTTTCATACCTAGTCAGCCGACTATGTGTCATGTATTGGGTTTTCGTTCTTGTCAAAAGAATTTCCACAGAATGGGGAACATACACTCTCAATGGATACCCCATCACTATGCCTTCACTTTGTTCCAAACTCACACAAGTAGCAGCAACTGCTTTCAAACATCCAGGCAACGCTTTTGCTAGAGGGTCTAAAACAGCTGAAAAATATGCAATTGGTCTTTTCATAGTTCCATGTCTCTGCACCAAAACTGAAAATGCACATCCATCTCTTTCACTGCAATACAGCTCAAAATCTTTCTCATAGTCAGGCATTCCCAATGCTGGAGCCTCACACAATTTCTTTTTCAGCTCTCTGAATGCTTTCATTTCTTTATCATTCATTTCAAAAGGATCTTTAACATCCTTCTTTGTCAGTTTCTGCAATGGTTTAGCAATTAGTGAAAAACCGCTTATCCATTGTCGACAATATCCAACCATTCCCAAAAACATTCTTACTTCTCTTTGTGTCATTGGAGCTCTCATTCCTTGAATAATTTTTATTCTTTCTGTCGTTACCTTTCGCACTCCTTTCTCAATTTTATGCCCTAAATACTGGACTTCTTGTTGACAAAACTGCAATTTTGAAGGGGACACTTTATGTCCTCTTTTGCTAAATGATTCAGCAAAGCAATTGTATCATTGACACATGCTTCTTTCGTTTTTGATGCCACCAATAGGTCATCAATATACTGAACCATTACTGACTTTTCTGGCATTCTTAAATCTTCCAAAGATTTCTTTAGGATCTGATTAAAGATTGAGGGACTTTCTGTGTACCCTTGAGGAATTCGGCACCATGCCAAAATACGCTCTCCAAACCTAAACGCAAATATTGGCTGGCTATCTGGATGCAATGGAATAGAGAAAAATGCATGACATAAATCAATTACAGTGTACCATTCTGCTTCGCGTGGAATCTGGTATAGAATCACAGCAGGGTTCGGTACTATTGGGCAACAAGGCACAACAATTTTGTTTACCTTTCTTAAATCCTGTACGATTCTATATGTTCCATTTTGCTTTTTCAGTCCCATTATTGGCGAATTACATGGACTGCTCATGATTTCTTTTAGAATCCCTTGTTCAATCATTTTATTTATTACTGGCGTTATTCCTTCAATTATTTCTGGAGTCAATTTATACTGGGGCGTATTTGGGTAACTCGTTCCTTCTTTTACCGTACTTTTAACGGGATCTACTCCTTTCATTAATCCTACATCTTCTCCTGTCAAGTCCCACACTTCTTCTTTCACTGTCTTTTTCAACTCATTTGGGATTTTCTCTGCATCAAATACAGGAAACAAACCATTTACTTCTGGTTCTAAATTTACCATTGTCATTTTATACAGCACATCCTCATCTGGAGTCTGAAATGCAATTCCGTCTGGAGTACAATAAATTGTGCAATTCATTTTGCACAACAAATCGCGCCCTAAAAGGTTCACAGGACTACAATCACACACCACAAATCGGTGCATTTCACTAAATGGACCAATTCTTACCTTTACTAATCTAGTAAGAGGCGTTTCAATTTGCTGATTGGAAACTCCAACCACTTGTATATGTTCACCTGAGAGAGGAATGTAGGAAGGTGGAATCTGACTATATGGTTGCCCCCTCTTTTTTTATGGTGTTTTGCTGGTTTATGACTTAGTTGGACTGGGATCCTGCTATTCAGGGCCCCAGTCTATCTGCTTTCTCTGTAAAAAGGTTTCCATGTGCCTTAGGCACATCTCTGATTGGAATCTGGAGTGCCCTTATAAGTCCCTAGTATATGGTATACTATGTACCAAGGGCATAGGTACCTCAGAGGCCTGCCAGGGGCTGCAGCATATATTATGCCACCCCTGGAAGGCCATCCAAACTGACACCACAGGTCTGCTACTGCAGCCTGGGTAAGGTGGTGCATGCACCCCTTACTGTGATATAGGTTACCTATATCACTAAATACATACACACATATAAACCTATAAGTCACTCCTAAGGCAGGCCTTATCAATCCTAAAGGCAGAGTGCATGGTTCCTATGTGAGAGGGTGCCCCTGCATGAGCAGGGCCCCTCTGCAGCGTTCGGAGACCATCTCTGATGCTGTTTGTAGTGCAGCCTGACCATATACTCTTAAGCGCATTATATCCTCGCGGTAAAACGCTAACTTTGGAATGGCTGCACCTAAACATGTCGTGTTTGGTGTCAAACATCTTGGAATACTACCCCCCGCCAATCCTGGCGGCGGGGGTAGCATTCCACCCTTCTAGAGGGAAAGACATGTTAACCCTGGCTTACCCGGTAACTTCTTTCTGAAGCCCTGGCATCACAAAATGGATGCTGCTGCCACAGACACAAGTCTGGCCTCCTGCTGCTGGACGAAACTCCGGCAGGGGAGGCCTGGACAATAGGTTTCCTGTTGCAGGGAGGTGTGACCACCTCCCCAGACAGGATAATGTGTATTGGGGCTGGGTGGGTGCACTCTTAGAGTGCTTTGAAGTCCTGCACTGGGGGAGCAAAGGCTCCTCTGTGCATATGCCAGTTCAAACCAGCTCAGGGGCTACCTGCCCCTGCTCTGGCGCGAAACTGGACAAAGGGAAGTGGGTGTAGCCACCCCCTCCCTTGACCCTCCCATAGGTGGGGTCATAGAGTTAGTCCCTCCCTGTTTTACTGGTTAAAATGGGGAACCCTTGCCACAGCAAGATTAGATTATACCTGGACGAAACTCTGAAACTGAATCCTGGACCTTCGACGCTCTACGACAAGATTAGAGGACTGAAGAATCTCCCTTGGGGTCAAGGAGTGACTCCCTGCTTGGCAGGCACCAAAGAAGCATCTGTCCGGTTCACATTTCTGAAGCTCCCGTCGGACGCCGAAGTCATCGCATCACCAGAGGTGGATTCTCAGACTTCCCCGAGGCTACCCTGAGTCCCCAGCAAAGCTGAGGCCCGTGGCTATCGTGGGTGACTTGAGACCGTGACCCCTGGACACCGAGCACATTTGCAAGTGCATCATCTTCTGGGTCTCCCAAGAAATCGTGCTTTGGGCTTCGAGTAGCCCTAGCCTCCAGCACCACCTGCACCGAAGATCACTGGCCCCCACTCCACGAGTGTCCTGTAAGCCAGCTCCACGTGCGGCGTCACGAGGCTCCTTTGCGGTCGCTAGCCCATTGGCTAGTAGCCCTTAATGAAGGCCAATCCTTTTCTTACTTGGCATCCTGGTTGCTCCAGGTCTGCCCTCACTTACCCTTGCTGGGTGAGTTCCACCGACCTTGCTGGTCTGCACCATCGACGATCTACATCTTCACCGAGACTTGCCGTTGCCAAGGCTTGTTGGGTCCAATCTGGTTGCCGACACCTCAGCACTCGACAAACATCGTGTACCAGCCCGAATCCTGCTCCTGGTTGCCGACAACGCCTCCTGGACCTCGTGGCTGAAGAGTCAAGACAACCGTCAACGCACCTGAAGCACTCGACATCGGTGGGCATCTGTCCATCGCCTTCCTGGTCACTGGCTAGTGACCCAGACTCTGTCCCCTCTGCTTTCAGGTTCTTCAGAACTCCGATCCACTCTTGGATCCACCCGGACACTTTTCTCTTGGCCTCCAGCAGCACTTTGCAGCAGATCGCCATTCGAAACGACGAGCGAAACCCGACCCCGAAAGGCACCTATGCACCCGGCTTCCCTGGGTGAGGTAACACGAGTACTCCGGTGCTCCCGTGGGTAGAGACTCTTCAAAGTCCTAGATCTCAAAGGGTTTTGTCCTAGTCCTCTTTTAAGTGTCCCTTTCCTCTATTTTCCCGATCCCGACTTTCTCCATAGAAGTTAACGGCGTATCGCGGTTGTGTATTTACACTGCACGCGTCTCCCGTGGGTCCCCTGTGTCACTACCTTGGGTGGTTCCTTGTGGTCCAAGCACTTCTAGAGGCTCTAGGCCTAGTGTCTAGTTCAGTCGTGGTTCGCATACCACTTTATTGGTATATGGTTTGGTACGCCCCTAGGGCCCAAACGTGTATTTGTGCTATTACTGTGATTTAATAACTTATAACTTATATACTTCGAACTCTAGCCTCATAAAGAGACTAGAGGGGTTTGTTTAGCAATAAATACATATATTTTGAATATATACCTGGTGTGGTGCTCTTTCATTTGATCACTCAAGAGATTATAGACTGGTAAAACAAGCTGCTTTACATTCCTTCAAGACTTAGCCTGAAGGCTGCTCTCCATAGCTACCACTAGGATAGCTTTCAATAAAGGTTGTCTTTAACCTATCTCCAATAAGGGGTTGTTTGGACTGGTGCAAGGTGCCCACTATAATTAGTGGACAGCATATGCCAGGCCAACTTCTCACAAGGAAGATTTGGAATTTCCACTGACCTAACAGTAGAACGGGTAGCTCCAGTGTCAACAAGGAATGTTACATTTGCACCATTCACTTCTCCATCCACAAATGGACCTGACTGATCTACCTCTAGAGTTGCGCCAAGCACGCACTCTTCCCTCTCTTTTAGACACCGTCATGAACTTTCATACGACTCATCTTCATTCTGTCGTAACCAATATTGTGAAATTTCAGCTGCACGTGACAACTGTTTTACCTGTTCTCCTCCGTAGAATCCTGTTTCTGCACTGTATTTCTGTTGGTTAGCACTCTTGGGAAGTGGTGGTTGTGGCACCTGACCTTGTTGAGTAACTACCTCATTCTGCACCTGTGAATTTAATGATTGATTTTCCACATTAGGTTTTGGAGGAAATTTACACTCGTTTCTCCAATGCCCTAGCTTTCCGCAGTTGTGGCATGGCCACTTTTTCTTCGCCTCATCTATGCTCATTTGTCCTTTTCCTTTACCTATATTAGGTCGGGATTTAAACTGTCCTGTTTCACTGCTAGTATTATTCAATTGAGCTTCTTGCTTCTCTGCAACTTTCACCTGTGCCCACATGGCTTTCTCTTTTAATTTACGCTGTTTACTCTCAATTTCATCACTGCAATACTTAGCATATCTTAAAACCTCATCTACTGTGCTATTCTGCCATCCTATCAGGTGCTGCTTAATCCTTTCACTTATCTCTGGTGTTAATCCATACACAAACCTATATACAAAGTGACTCATGTCCTTCTCACTTAGCGTCTCATAACCACTATACTGTTTGAAAACCAACAACAATCTCTCATAGTACGCGTGCACTGATTCTTTGCTTTCCTGTGTTGTTCTGTCTATTTTCACCCAATCTGTTTCTTTTGGTGGAATTTTATTCTTCAAAAGGTAACTACTTGATCATACTTCCTCATCACTTCTGGACCTGGCGCTCCTGTTTTGGCATCCCTTGGATACTCTACAGTTGGCCAATCAATTGTAATCTTAAATTCTGTCCATAAATCAGCAGGCACAACTATGTCAAACAATCCATCTAGATCTATCCACAGCACTTTTGACACCTTAACAAATCTCTCCACTTGTCTGTACCATTCTACTGGTTTCTCTCTCAATTTTGGGAAGTCATTTGTAAATGACAGTATATCCTGTCTGGTCCACGGAACATGCACATAACTACCACCTGGTGTTTCTCTCATCGGGTACTCCCTAGTAACTGGTTCCTTATCTGTCACCGCAAAAGCCAAAGATGCTTTATCTGTTGTTTTCTCATTCCTCTTTGTCCATCTATTCCTCCATCTATCCACATCACCCCTTTTTCTTAATAAAACAATCAGCTCATTTATCTGGGTCAGTCTTCCTGATGTGTTCAAATTTTCTATGTCTTTCTCACAAAAATCTACTCTGTACGGTTTCTGCAACGTCCTTACTTTCACAAATTCCACTCCTAGTTCACCTGCAATCTCTTCCAATTTGTCATGTAAATTTCTAGCTCTCCAAGTAAGACTCTTGCACAAAAACATAATCTCGTCATCCTGATAATTTTTTAGTTTTTCCGTTCCAATTGTTCCTAAAATCAACTCTTCCATGTCTATTTTCAACCTTATTACATCTAATGGTTTTTCTTCGGGTTCTTTTGCTTTTAGCGCTTTCATCCATTCATTTAACTCTTCTGGAGTCGGACCTACAGGTGTACTATTTAACTCAATCCAATCACTGTTTCTTTCTGGTGTTCCTGATGCGGACTCTGTCACCATAGGCATTCTCCTAATCTCACTCTCATTTATCGTCAAATTTGTAGGTGGACTTGGTCTACACGTACTAGCCGAATTGTGTGCACCTTCATTATTCAGTTCCATCCCTTCTCTTTTTCTTTGCAAATGTGAATTCATGGGAATCACCAAAGAATGTTCATTTATTTTCTGATTCTCAAAAATTGGCATTACTGGACCTATCGTTACTGGTACAGTTACAGCTTCCATATTCTTTGTCAATTCTCTTATTTTCTCAGTCAATTCTTTTGTCGTTTTTGCTAGTTCAGTTGCGTTGTCACTTTCTGTCTCTTCATTTTGTGAAAATTTAAATGTTTCTTGTGACCTATTTATTTCATTTCTTCGTTCGGGTTTTTTATTCCTCCCAGTTTCCATTTGCGGTGCATTAGGTGTCACCACTACAGAAGTCTGTTGGTATGGAGGTGGGTTTCTGTTTAAAATATCTTCCAGCAATTCGTCATCTGTTTCACTACCACCATACACATACTTTTCTACCACTACATGTTTCTTTTCTCTGTACACTTTCTCTGTGCTTCTTCCTCAACCGCAAAAGCTGGAAACAAACCTCCTGCCATGTTAGCATATCTCCAACGCTTTACTCTGTCCTCATGATTTATTCCCCACAACCTTCCGGGTATAAACTCATGATTCTTCAATCCTCTGGATCTCTCTCGCTCATACATCTCATCTTCCCATTCCGCTAAAGCTTCAAACTGTGTCGGTCTAGGTTCTAACATTACCATCTTTTCTCTCAAGTTCCGTAATACAGCTACATTAAATGAATCATTCTCAGGAAAAGCCAATGCTCCATCGTTCTTGGTGTATTTTGTCCAATTTTCTAACCATATGCATGTATGATATCCATATTTCAGCATCATATGTGAAGCTGGTGATTTCGGCGGAGGAATTATTTGTCCCTCTCTAGTCACTACCTTTTTGTCCTTCTTAAAGAAGTTCTTAACTTTCGACATCCAAGACGTTTTCTCTTTTCCATACTCATAGTACGACATGATTCACAACCTTTTTCTCCTACAACAATCGGCAAATCAACACTGTTCCCTATGCGTTATTTCAACCAATGCTAGCGCGACTCACACCAACACTCCAATCACAACGATTTCTGTCTACGGCGCACTGTCCAATCCCAGCGCGGCTTTTGTCTACGTCACTTTGCTCCTGTTCTCATGTGACTATCGCACTGTCCAATCCCAGCGCGGCTTTTGTCTACGTCACTTCTGCTCTTGACCCCTCCTTTACAAAATTTATCGCCAATTTCTTTTTCAACAATTCTTGTTAGTTACAACATTTTATCCACATTTCCATTGTCTGATTCGCTAAACCGAAAAGATAGCTTTGACCATTCACACAAGAATTCTGTATTTTCCAGTAGGCAGCGCTTACCTCTACCCTACCACAGAACTTTCAGTTTCGTCGATAAAGTAGCACTTCCTCTACCTTACCCTTCTTTCAAGCAAGCGGTAAACCCGTTTCTCTGGGGATAAAACACATGTGGAGACTATACTGCTCCTGAGAATTAAGGCCAGAGTTTCACAAGAAAACCGGTCACTATTTCACTTACACACCTTTTATACGCAAAATGTCCCTATTATAACACAACCTGTGTTATTACCAAAAATGAACTCAGACAATGTACAATTCCATGTGACTTCTCTTGCCACACGTGTTCCACTTCCTACTTCCCGGAAGCGTGAAAACTTACATATAACATAACGCGACTCAACAAAAAGTGTTAGACATAAACTTATCAATAATCTATAATCAAAAATCAATAATCACCAAACTAATCTATAGTAACCATCCTCTGCTACCAAGAAATCTGATCCAGCGCTTACAATAAAAATAATTTCTCCTATTATGCTTTTGGTCATCCAGGTGCAATTATTTCTCTAACACACACACTATATACATGTGACGGTGGGGCCCATAACACCGCATATACATTCACTTACTCATTTGTTCCCTGGATTTCCTCCGTCATGAAAACCTAGGAGAAAAACGATTCGCTGGAAGGAGACGGGATACCTCTTTTATAATGACACAATAATTCTCATTTTCTTGTAAGGTATTCCGCTCATTGGTCGATGGACCAACTAGTAGGAATCAGTTGATGGTGATTAAGACCAGCTCAATCACAATGAACTCTTTACCATTTCATTATTAATCATTATACTAAAGAAAAATCACTGAGTCATTTGTTTAAAGAATAATAAAGTTTATATAAAGTTTTGAATGCAGGAAACTTGATATTAATCTTATTATTCAGATCATTTCATTTATCATCAATATAAGAATAATTGAAATTGCATGGCACTTTTATTAGACGGAAAATGAGGTTATCATACTAAGAACTCTATAGATCAACCTATCTATCTCTCTGGGAAATCCTAATAATTCTAATAAAAATCTATCAAATAAGAGTTCTCCTAAGCAGCATTTTATACTCAACTGGAACAGGAAAATAACAGCAGCAGCATCAGCTCGTCAGCATCAGCAACCGCAAACTCTCCCATCTACAGCATCTAACTTCTTAAGCATCTCCCGCAGCATCCCGCAGCATTCTAACCCCTCCCACCAAGAGTAGGTCTTCTTATACCCTAATTCTAGCTTACAGCATAAAATGTTTCTTCTTACATGGCGCGATTCATTCTCATTGGTCAAAAACTCAGATCCCTATACATTTTAATCAAACTTCCTGGTCTTAACCAGTTCCGTGTGGAATGTCCATGCAAGCATCGTTTCCCACAGTTCATGCACTTGCTCATCCGTTTCGATCAGTCCAAATTGTATCTTTTTCTGCTACAATTTGTATAACACAGTTCCTTCTATTGATTCAACCAGGCTTCTCACGCTTCTTGCTGATCATCTTGGCACACATCTGCTTAGAAGGGTCACAGCAGCCTTGACCATACTTTCATCTTAGCCTCTCGGCATCAGCACGTGATCATTCCTTTTCCACAGCCTCTCTCCTCTATCACATGGTCGCATCCGCTCATGCGCACTCTAGTATCTCGCGGCCATTTTATATTGCTGCTCGGCAGGCCTAAGCGCACTATTTTTAAAGAAAACAAAATGTTATTAAAACAAAGAAATATAAACCCTTTCGTTTCCCTCCCGTCTTTCTACGTACCCCAATTAGGTATTACCTAGCAGAAGCAACATATAAAGCTGTCCCTTACTTACCATCGCTTTATTTTGCAACCACACGTTTTATTCAAAAGCACAAATCATGCATTTTATTATTATTTTAGTACGCAAAATATTATGTTATGTTATAAACGCAAACAATTATTAGTCCATTACTTTGCACACTGAATTGCGTGTTACCATTAACCATTTACATAAATTTTTGGTTATTTACTTGAACGAACATATATATTAATATTGTACGAAAATATTAGGAGGTTAAAATTTTTATATTTACCCTGCTCCATCACACGCTTGTGCGATTGTTGCACTCATTTCTTTAGGAGTTGTATTTAGTAGATACAATTTAGGAGTAGAACTAGTTCTGGATTATAACTATACTAGGTCCTGAAGAATAGCCGAGAGGGATATGCTAGAAACATGTCGACCAGTAGGGTGTGAGAACATTATTCCCAGAGACCCTATTCTTTTCCCTGTTTTTTAACCTTGCCGACTAGGGGTCAGAATAAAGCACTTTACCCACTAGCCAGGTAATTTTAAATACACTTCCTTTTTATTTCACTCCTCCGCAGCAGATACATCTGCCTCTCATAGTCTGTAAAATCAGTGCTTCCGCGTAATCCGTTTGGCCGCAGCACGCCTCGTTCTGTAGCGGAACGGGAAGGACCCTATGATGAAGCATGCCACCAAGGGGTAACCCTGGTGGGTGAGGGTTTTACGAAGAACCTAAGGTTTTTCCCAGGTGAAGGGACAAGACTCCCTTTGCTTTAATAAGGTTGGGTCCTTTATTTCTATATATAATTCTGGTTGGAGGGTGGTCCCAGCCCACGTCCTCTCTCCCCCCCCCCCTTTTTGTAGATAAATAAATGGTGACATTTAAAGTACTGGAAATCTTGGCTGTTTCTCAGACATGAATCTCCTTCATAATACTAGGACGTTTATGAAGAAGAGTATGCCACAATGTACTGAAAATGAGCAGTGAGTTATCATAGCATCATTTATATAGCAAGAGGTGAACTGAAGCCTCGATAGAATCTGGAATCCAGTGGTAGCATGTGTGAAAAATAAATTTTATCTAGAAAAACGATGTTAAATATAGGTCTGGTTTACTTGACAAAACTAGGCCATACTATGCCACATTATTGAAAGTGCATACTTAAATTTTCTGCACAAGCATTATTTGTCATTGCTGTTCAGAAAATCATTGAAATTGAGCTGGAGCCAAGGTCTTTCTCTGTACGTGTAACATAGCATTTATTTCTAGATTTCTTGGCTGAAGGGATGTTTTTGAAAATATTACAAGGTTTTGTGATGAAACTATGTTGCTATGTCCATCGTTACGGTCGTGCAGAATAGTCCATTGTATTAAGTTTAATTTCCTCTGTGCAACTAATAGTGCGAGTTTATAGCCAATGAAAATTATGTGCAAGTAGTTGTTATTAGGGATTAAATGGAAGCTAATAGATGGATTGGAATGCTGTGCAAGTAACATTTTAGTGCTGCCTTTTAATGTAATGCCATGTTTTAAAACTGTGTTCTTTCATTGTCTGAAACATTATAAAAGAGGTGCTATTTGGAGGTGAGTTAACTCATTCACTCATTCCCTCACTCTTATTTTGTCTTTCTGTTGTTGTACTAGAGAGGGCTAGAAGTTCTGTGGTCCTTTTGTAATAGGGCTTGTTATTATTAATTTGACTATTGACATATGTGCTGTAGCTACAACATTTCTTAAAGGCAAATTGCATTATTGTATTTATTAATGAATTTGCTTCTGATTCTAACTATCTCTTTACTTTCTGTAATGATCAATTTGATATTTGAATAAAATTACAAACTGAGAACTGGAAGCAGCCAACTTGTGCACATTTTTCCTTGATGGTCTTGACTGACTATTTAAGCGCAGGATTCTCACTTTACCCTGAATTGACCCTCTTTAATGTTAACTGAGTTGGAGCGTCAACACATTGTTCCATATTCAGGTGCTCAAAATTCTCTTGTCTTTTGCGATGTGACTAGGAATAGGTCTCTTTCGTCCAAAAGACTTCCAGTTTGGTGAAAGACACAATTGTGGCCAATTAGATTCAAAGTAGTGGGAAGAGTTCTAGGCCCGACACTATCCCAGCTGGCTTGAACAAATCAACTCTAATTATCTGGGAGATCGTCATATAAAGTATCTTCTGCATGGTTTGTCAGTACAGTGAATATCAGATTCATGGTTTCAGGCCAGATTTGTGACTATGTAAAAAATGGTGACAAATCAGAGTCCTTAAGTTACTGGCCTTTTTCCTTGCATAATGTCATAGGGAAATTATTCAACAAGATACTAGGATATCAGGCCCTGCGCCAGCCCCGACTGCAAGGGCTGAGTTGGGTGGTTCACTGTTCATTGCATGAACTCTCTGGTGAGTGAAGACTGCTGTAGCTATCTAGGGGGAGAAAGATTGGTGGTGTGCATGGCATCTAGCTGGATCAAACTAAAAGTCTATGGGCCTAATATAGAGTTTGGAGATGGGGTATTCCCTCAAAATATTAATATCATGTCTGCCATATTGCGAGTGCAATAGGCTATAATGCACTTGTAATATGGCGGACAGGACATCTGCCATATTTGTGATGGAGTATCCTGTCCACCAAACTTTAACTAAGGCCCTAATTTATGTTTTATTGGCCCTCTTCTTTAGGTCAAGCCTGGCGGCAGCGGGCATGCGCTGCTCGCTCTGTGAGACTGCTGTAGTAGAGTATGGGAGAGAAGCTCCGCCCACTTTCCTCCTATATTTTTCATTGGCTTGTGTCATTGTCTTTCGTAAATGCTGACTTCGGATTCGTTTACTGGTTTGTTAGTTCCGCCTTAGTACGGCCTTGTCTTCATTTGTACCCTCCCATGGCGACTGGCCCTTTTGCTTCGGTTGTTACACGGGACCTGTTATTTAGTCTGAAAGCACTATTTACTGCATTGAGTTTCTCTTACTGCAGGCCGGACATGCGCTGCTTCAGCTGAAACCGCTTGTGTTTTTTAAGCAGCACGGCCGTCCCTGTAACACGGGCGCCTGCTTTCAATCACTGTAACCCGGCATTATTTTGTGTCTGTTTCAACCCCCCCCCCCCAAGTAAAATGGATTTAGAAATGATTAGTGAAAGTTATGTGAATTCCAGGTAGCATATAATCCTGTGCTAATGGGCTGAAGCTGACAACAGCACATCTGTGTTACATGTCATCTGTACTAAAGCAACCTGACTGGTTGTTCTCAAAAGCCTGTTTCATTAACAACAACACCACCACCAATACCACCACCACCAATACCACCATCATCAATACCACCACCACAAATACCACCACCAATACAACCACCACCACCACCAATACCACCACCGATACCACTACCACCACCACCACCACCAATACCACCACCAATACCACCATCACCACTACCACCACCACAACCAATACCACCACCACCAATACCACCACTACCAATACCACCACCACAAATGCCACAACCACAACCAATACCACCACCACCATGAATAGCACCACCTCCACCACCACCAATACCACTACCAATATCACCACCACCACCATTACCACCAACACCACCACCAATACCACCACCAATACCAATACCGCCACCACCACCAATACCACCACCACCAATACCACCACCACCACCACCAATACCACCACCAATACCAACACCACCAATACCACCACCAATACCACCACCACCACCAATACCACCACCACCAACACCACCAATACCACCACCACCAATGCTACCACCACCAATCTAATACCACTACCACCAATACCACCACCACCAATATCAATTCTACCACCACCAATACCACCACCAATACCACCACCACCAATACCACCACCACCACCACCAATACCACCACCAATACCAATACCAATACCACCACCACCAATACCACCACCACTACCACCACCACCACCAATACCACCACCACCAATACCAACACCAGTACCACCAATACCACCACCACCACCACCAATACCGCCACCACCACCAATACCACCACCACCAATACCACCACCACCACCACCAATACCACCACCAATACCAACACCACCAATACCACCACCACCACCAATACCACCACCACCAATGCTACCACCACCAATCTAATACCACTACCACCAATACCACCACCACCAATATCAATTCTACCACCACCAATACCACCACCAATACCACCACCACCAATACCACCACCACCACCACCAATACCACCACCACTACCAATACCAATACCACCACCACCAATACCACCACCACTACCACCACCACCACCAATACCACCACTGCCAATACCACTACCACCAATACCACCAATACCACCAATACCACCACCAATACCAATACCACCACCACCACCAATACCAGTACCATCACCACCAATACCACCACAACCACCAATACCAACACCACCACCACCACCAATACCACCACCACCAATACTACCACCACCAATCCAATACCCCTAACACCAATACCACCACCACCAATACCAATTCCACCACCACCAATACCACCACCACCACCACCACCAATACCACCACCACCAATACCACCACCAATACCACCACCACTACCAATACCACCACCACCAATACCACCAATAATACCACCACCAATACTACCACCAATACCACCACCTATACCACCACCACCACCAATATCACCACCACCAATATCACCACCACCAATACCAACACCACCAATACCACCACCAATACACCACCACCAATACCACCACTGCCAATACCACCACCACCAATACCACCACCAATACCACCAATACCACCACCAATACCACCACCACCAATACCAATACCACCACCACCAATAACACCACCAATACCACCACCACCAATACCAGTACCACCACCAATACCAGTACCACCACCACCACTACCAGTAACTCCATCACCAATATCACCACCACCAATACCACCACCTCTGCCAATACCACCACCACCACCAATACCACCAATGCCACCACCACCAATACCACCAATACCAGCACCACCAATACCACCACCACCAATACCACCACCACCAATACCAATACCACCACTTCAGCACCTCTCGCTCACTAGTAATAGCAGGGGCACTGTACGAGGCCTGAGCTGCAGCCGACACCATCCCTCCCTCGCTCCCTCCATGCCTGCCATAAAGCACAGCCCGCCCTGCCCCAGGAGGTGAAGCCAGGGCCCTACTACAGGTGGAGTGTTTTTAATAGGCCAAAGATAGCAATGACATTACGCAATGCGATACTGAACACTCAAATCATGGAGAGGGCAGAAACTAGCTCCCCGCTCTTCTTCCTGAGCAGTGACAGTGTAATCGAAGAGCGAAAGGTATTGGAGCGCTTTGTTAGTGTTTATAGCTCACATCATATGTAACTTTCACTTCACACTTTGTGTCTGTGTAATTTACAACACTTACACATCTTCTTCATTGCACTATTTATCACTACTTTGAAGACGTCGCAGGCCGGTCTCTTCCTCTGATATTTACAATCTAATAAGCGGTCGAGAAGGCCCTTTATTGCAGTGCTATAGGTCTCGCATTTGCGAGAGTTTAAGCTATTAGTATTGTAAGTGACAATGCCTTTTATTTATATTTTAAAACCCAAAACATAAATAAAAGGCATTGTCATTTACAATGCCAATAGCTCAAACTCGCGTGAATGCGAGACCTATTGCATTGCAAACGCTTGTTCTGCTTGTCTGCAGGAAGCTCATAAATACATGTGCACAGGGGTAACATGACATAGCCAATATGTGGGGATTGAGGGCTGGCAAAGGCACAAATTACAGCATTAGAGTCAGGGAAAGAGAAAAAATGAACATTGGGAAGAAAGAAAAGACTGAGAATGATGGTGAGAATCAAACCGAGACAGCGAGGGCGATACAGAAGTGAAACAAAAAAGTAAGAAGGTGAGATAAAGAAAAAGATGGATAAAGGAAGAAAGAATTAAAGACAGTAAACAGGGCAAAAGAAGGAAGGAAGTCACCCAATACAACTTGAGCTCATTGGCAATACTTTATTTTTTGTGTTATTTCAGAGCTGCCCCTTCAGAATTGCCTGGGAGACATAATACATTTTGAGAGAATTCTGTAATAAATGTGTGTAAGGCACACAATTGGGCCATTTATTCTTTAAAATATGTTAATAGGAAGTGAACATTACCTCAGCGTGAACAGTCCCCCCCCCCGTGAAGCCTTCCATGATGACTGGACTCAGTACCACTCGGTAGAGGTATGGTTCGAAGTTCGGAGTATTTTAATGTTCTGGCTACTCCCTTACAGTAGTGCAGTAAACACCCCACTTCAGCAGCTACAGCTGGGCCTGCCATTGAGTCTGATATCCTGGCCAGACGGGGCAAACTAAAAGTCCAGTTTCCTGGGCTTGACTCACCCCTACGATCAGTTCTCTGGCGAATGAGACGACAAGGTGGTATTTGCTGTGCTATGGGTGAATGTGTTAAAATATATTGAATACCTTTATTTCAACATGCCTTTTATCTACGACACTAACATGTTTCAGTGTTAAACTAAATAATGGGTTCCACCATAACTGTATCAAATGGAATTGATTGGAATGGGCATTGTTCTTACAGGTAATGCCAGCCTCATCGCTTTTGAATTGAACAAATCTCACCACTTTTAGCAAGTTTTTACTATTATGCCAAAAGATAACATTATTCTTCCCTGGCCTAACCAACACCCTCATTGGACAAATACTTCTAAGGTATACACCTAACTAACAGGGCAATGCTGACATGACAGGCTGACGAGCGCTAGCTCCCATTCATGCTGCTTACAGAGCTAACATGCTTCAAAGCCAGCTTGCAAACTAAGGGCCAGATGTACGACCCGTTTTTGCATGTGCAACGGTCGCAAAGCACTCGCAATTACCACCTACGTCAAGTAGGTGGTAATTCATTTGCAAATGGGAAGGGGTCCCCAGAGGACCCCTTCCCCTTTGCAAATGCATGCAAAATAATTTTTTAAGGGCAGGCAATGCCTGCCCTTAAAAAATGAAATGAAAACGTTTCAGGTTTTTTTTTTTTTTAATGTATCCTGTTTTCCTTTAAGGAAAGCAGGCTGCATTTTAAAAAAACAGCTGCTTTATTAAAAAGCAGTCCCAGACATGGTGGTCTGCTGAGCCCAGCAGGCCACCATCCCTTGGAGGGCGGGCATTCACAATGGGCTCGCAAATTGCGAGAGGCTCATTAATATTAATGAGCCTCGCAATTTGCGACCCCATTGGGAATCGCAAAACAGTGTAAACACACTGTTGTACATTTCATTTAGCGCCTCGCAATTTGCGACTCGCAATGTGTTGCAAATTGCGAGGCGCTAAATGAAAGGGTCGTACATCTGGCCCTAAGAACTCTTTCCGTCCTGATCTGAACTAGTTGTCTACAGTGGTTATTAAAAAAAAAAATTACAAAACTTGAGTTCAGTGTGCTGCCATCCGCTGGGGTTGCCAAACTCCAAAGGAGAATAGTTATAACTCCACTTCATACATCTTTCTTCCATCACTCTACATTTCCTGTCACTTCACTCTTCCTACGTGTGTGCCCTCCTTCTTCCTCCCTTTAATGCCTTTCTCTCGCTTGCTCTGGGTCAAAGTCTACTGGTAAAGAAAAGCGCCGCTCCCCCAAAATGTGTGCACGCCAGGGCAAAACGAAACTTGAGGGCCCCCCCTTTCAAGTATGTGGAAGCCCCCGCCATCGGCCTAGACAGACTTCCAGGGTTAAGATTACGGGTCCATAAGGGATCTCCGTCAGGACCGGGAGCTTGTGTCTGCCCCCCTGCATTGTAGGGAATGTGAGGCCTGTGTTACGCACCCTTTAGTGCCAGTGTCCACCACTGTCAAACTCCGGCACAAATAAAGCACTGCTACTCTAGCAGGCAATACCAGTGGTTCGACTGTCATGTAAATTCGTAAAATAGAAAGTTTTGTCATCACTCCTCATTCATTCCTTACAAGAGAGCTTTAGAAAACACAATCTTACGAAGTCAACATGCCGAGCACAGCATTTCACCCTCCCTATTCTGTCAAACGTGTTTTCTTTACCCAAAGCAACCCTCATCTTAAATGCATTACGCGCACGAACCATTAATTGCTATTGTATATTTTAATTGCCTTTCTGAAAGCTTCAAATATAAGCCATGCCTCTGTAATTAGAGGCGGTGCAATTACGAGGCACTTTGTAGCAGTGATAGTGAAGGCCCCGCAGCCTAACACGGCTTGTCCTGCTCCACTTACATCAGAGTCACGTTTGAAGAGACGGAGGGCACGGAGTACAGATTGGCACCGTCACAGTCCAGCTCCAGACCGCGGCACAAACACTCTGCTGGCACCAGACCGAGCACTGAACAAGGAGAAGAGAGGATTGTCGGAGTCAGAGAAAAGAGAAAACAGAAAAGAATTACTAACATAGAGAAACGCGGTGATCGAATCTGAGATTGCCCTCTCCCATTCGTTTCTTCTCATAACAGCATAAAGCAGACAATTATACATTTGGTCTTCTGTGAAGTTAATGAAAAGAACAATGCAGATGTATTCTGTAATCACAGCGAGCACAGTACAAATGCTTCTATACCGAGCTGCAGCTGTCCAACTTCTAACCAGTCTCAAAAACAATACAGACACCCTCTGCAGACGTCTTTCATTCTCATTTCTATGTCTTGCATAGCAAGGCCCTTTTGATTTTACTAAAATTATATATATATATACGGTACTTATAGGGGCTTTCAGCCAGCCTTCTTTCATCCATTCATTTGGTGTTTTCTTTCAACCACTCCAGGACGAGGGAATATGTTTAGCCCACTTCAACCACTGGCCAACTTCGCTGTGAGTGAGGGCGTTTTACTCTTTCACAAGGAGCACATCCACCCTCAATATAGGTCCTTCATTGACAGGAAGACTATCATGACAATTTGTGCTTTTTCCTGCCCAAAAATATTTGTACTTTTGACAATCTTTTGTATTGGATAGGGCCCTGCATCCCCCTACGGTAAAGTTCTTCAAGAACTACAATAATACAAAACAACATTGAGAAAGCCAAAAGACTGGCAGCAAACATCAGATCTGTTGGCTTTGCCAATGCTTATTGATAAGTGATTTACGAATAAAAAGAAACACGGCGCGCATGTAAAGACAGTGACAGAAGATGGCGGCTGTTGGAAAATATCCCTTTCTGCCGGGTCACCAACAAACTTTTTGCCTTCCTCCTCCACTTTTTCTGACCTTGTTTTTGTTGCCCTTAGGACTCTGGGCACTTTTTCACTGCTAATCAGTGCTAAAGTGCATGTGCTCTCTCCTCTAAACATGACCATTTTGGCTCATAGCCAATTGCCATAATTAATTTACTTATAAGCCCCTAGTAAAGTGGCACTACATGTGCTCAGGGCCGTTGAATTAAATGCTATTAGTGGGCTTGCAGCACTGATTGTGCACCCACTTAAGTAGCCCTTTAACCATGTCTCAGGCTCGCCATGGCAGAGCCTCTATGTGCAGTTTAAACTGCCATTTTGACCTGGCAAAATAAACCTTTTGCCAGTACCAAACCTTCCTTTTTAATACATATAAATCACCTCTAGGGTAGGCCCTGGACAGCCCAGAGGGCAGCGTGCAGTGTACTTAAAACATATGGCATGTACTTTTAAGTTTTACTTGTCCCAGTAGTGAAAAACTCTCAAATTTGTTTTTTCACTACTGCAAGGCCTGTCTCTCCCATAGGATAACGTTGTAGTTGCCTTATTACATTTTATAAGTGTCATTTCCAATCGGGAAGAGATAAACCCTTCAAGTTCGGTGTCTCTGGAATCACAATTTAAAATCTAAACTTATGGTGAAGTCAGATTTTAAATTGCAATTCTGAAAATGCCAGTTTTAGAAAGTTGGCATTTTCTTGCTTCAGCTATTTGGTGACTGTAGCCTGGCTCTGTTCACTTCACTGGGTGTAGTTGGCAGTTGGACTTTGTGTATTCCTCCTAGACAGCCACAAGCAGTGGGAGCTTAGGTGTGTCTCAATGGGCCATCTCTGGTAGGATAGTAGGGAGGAGCTGGTCACAGCCTCACTTACACCTGAATAGGCTGTGTCCTGTCCACACACAAAGAGCTGCATCCACCCCTATAGTGAGTCTGGAGTCAGGGCAGGAAGGGAGAACCTTTGTTCACTTCAAAGGCATGTCTTTGAAGTCTCCCCTACTTCAAAGTCACCACTGGGTATAAATGCTGGACCTCAGACAACCACTTCAGTACACTTCGGGACCTGTGGATACTCTACCATGAAGAAGGACTGTAGTGCTGCTGAAGGACAGCCAATCTGCTGGCTGCACTCTGCTGGACTCCTGCTTTGCTGTGCTGACCTGCTGCATACTGCCTTCTTGCCTGGGTAAGATGGACTGGACCTGCATCTCTTGAACCCAGAACCCAGAGTGACTCCAAGGGCGAGTTGGCTGGCCTCCTGATCTGAAGCCTCATGGACATACCAGGCTTCCAACAACCCTTCATCTGCACCTAGACTCTGCCATCTGTGATTCTGCCCAGCCAAGTGGTGCCACCTCAGTCCTGTACCCTTGGAAGTGGGCCTAAGGTGCTCTGCCAGCCCGTGGATCCAGCTGAACCCACACATCTCCTCTGCTGTGTGGTGTAAACCTGAGCAGAACCGCCGCATTGCCGCTTTTGAGTGGATTGGACCAGTTGCAAAGACTTTCATTGCTGCTGCAACCCGCATCGCCTTCAAAACCGCCACGGCGTGACGCTTCCCCAGCCCAGGCCCTTGCCTCTGTTGCCGACAGCAGCCTCAATGATGATGCCGGACTCCACATCGCAGCCTTGCAGTTCTTCAATGCATTGCCATTACTGCCCGTCACATCCTCGATGCCGGACTCCGCATCACAAGCCAAGTCGATGGGATCCTCGCCGTTGATGCAACAGGACCTCTCACTGCAACCTTCCTGCATCTCAGAACTGCTGCATCGCCTTGGCTGAGCGAGGCATTTTTGACGCAGATTCACACAACGCTCCGCAAACCAGGATTGAAGATATTTTTGTTTAGCGGCCCTAACTGGGTCCCTGTAGCCGTCCCATGCTCCATCGCTTTTGGACAGAATTTATGACTTTGTCCCAGTCCAGTGCGACCAGATATCCACAGTTGGCGCTTTCCGCCTTTTGGCGCTTTTTTACCTAAAAACGTTAAAATTCAATATCTCTGGTTTTACTAATTGGATTTTTGTCATCATGGTCTTGTTTTATTTATTAAATTAAGCTCTATTTTTCTAACTTGGTGTGGGATACTTTTTGTGTGGTGTTTTCACTGTTTTACGGTTTGAAGTGTTACACAAATACTTTGCACATTGCCTCTACTCTAAGTTAAGCCTGATTGCTCTGTGTCAAGCTACCAGGGGGTTGAGAACAGGTTAATTTGGGGTTTGCTTGTGCCTTACCCTGACTATGATGGTGATTGCTGCTTGTCCGGGGCTCACACCCCAGTCAACCTGTAACCCAATTTCTATCAGCAAGGCTCAAGTTCTAGGTCACCCACGCCATTCACAAAGCCTATTAAAGAAAAGGCCAAGAACTCAACCGACACTGGCACCATACTACTCACCTGTTCATTCAGCGACTGCACACAGGGTTAACAATGAAACATTCAAGAGGCTTAAACATGAAGGTAGCTTCATGATAGTACAAGGCGGCGGATGAGGGAACAGCCTAGACCGAAACCTGGAACCAAACATTTGTGGTGCAGGAAATCTATGAAAACTGAGCTCTACAGACTTGCTTTCAGTACGCGGAAGCCAAGACTGGAGAATATCGGACATGGTTCTGCCTATTCTAACTGGACTCTAACTTCCCCTTTCCCTACCTGAAGCTGTCTTTTTGTAATCACCCTTAAAGTTCTGAAATAACTGAAAAGTGATATGCTGTGCTTTATGTAACTCCCACATACATAAATACGTGTGTTTCTAATGTCACCAGTAGGAGGCTGTGCACATTCATCTGAAGCTGTTGTTTCTTACATGGGTAAATGAATGCTTTGGATTCTATCTATTATATCAGACAGGCTTGTTATCTAATTATTTTCCTTTACTCTGTATATCTTACTGGTGTCTGTGTAAAAAGTTGGCCTGGACGGTGCACTCCGCTCTGTGGGCCCGAATCACAGAACTAACTTAAGACAAAATCCTAAACTTACTACCATTTTGGTATTCACAGAAGACACTTACTCATTTTGGTATTCACAGAAGGCACTTACTCATTTTGGTATTCACAGAAGACACTTACTCATTTTGGTATTCACAGAAGGCACTTACTCATTTTGGTATTCACAGAAGGCACTTACTCATTGAGGAGTAAGTGCCTTCTGTGAATACCAAAATGGTAGTAAGTTTAGGATTTTGTCTTAAGTTAGTTCTGTGAATCGGGCCCACTTCGCGCAGTTTTCGGCACTCCGCGCAGCACGCGGCGTTCTGAAAAACTCAGCTCCGCTCAGCATAGTGAAGTTTATTTGTCGCTCACCAACGTCAAATTGGCGAGCGAGGAAAATCCACCTCTGGCAAGATTTCTCAAAGCAGGTGGTCGGATTTCTCTACGCGGGTGGTAGCGGATGGTCATGACTGCTCGTGTTGAGAAACCTTCTGTTCGCGTTGAGAAAGCTGCTGCTCGAGTAGAAAATCTACTCGAGCAGCAGAAAAGAAGTAGCGCCCTCTTGTGCTGCACATGGTGCAGTTCGTGCTGATTTTACAGCGTGTGACAAATACCCGCGCTGAAAATCAACGCGAACGGCGTGACCAAATGCACTCTGCTGCTTGCGGAACTCCGCCCAGGCCTAGTAAAAAGACCCTGCTACGCCTTAAGATTTCCAATAATTCTTTAGTATTACTCTTTCAGTGCTGACTAAAAAGCCTGCACATCGTCACTGCAGTTTTTTACCAGGATGTCACCACACCGCAAGTCACAGGAAAATATTTAATTTACGTTTCTCTAATTAGCCATTCAACCGATTCTCTTTAACGTACGGTCAACAGGGGTTAAACACATGTCTGCTACAACTTTTCTAACCCACCTGTCGTGTAGTTCCTATAGTACCCATGCAGGACCTGCGCGTTTGGATAACATAAACTGTGGGCTTGGTGGCAGACTGGCTCTGTGCACCCCCACCGCGTATGTTAGCCGGATTTGCATTAGCTAGCTCACAGTGTGTAGGAAAGTGGGTTTCTGTTGCAGTAACCCCCCCACTTTTTGCCTGATAACTGATGCACTTTTCCTTGGTGTGCCCTGGATCCCTGCCAATCAGGTACCCAGGGCCTGTGTTCCTTCCCTAAAAACTGTACTCAGCCTAAACCCAATTGGCATCTCTGGCCACAGGTAAGCCCCTGGTAAATGGTACCCTAGGTACCCAGGGCACTGTGACCAGAGAAGACCCCTAAGGGCTGCAGCACTTATTGTGCCACCCTTAGAGGCCCTGTACCCTGACACACACACACTGCCCTTGCAGGCTGAGTGTCTTGGTGCAGAACAAAACAGAGAGTCGACATGGCACACATCCCTGTGTGCCATGCCCACAAACACACTGCCCTGGCATACCTCAGTCACCCCTCTAGCTGGGTGCCCTATGCCAGTGGTGAGGGCACAGGTGCATGAGCCCTGTGCCCCTACAGTACCCAGGCCCATTCCTGGGCACTGTAAGTGCAGGGCTGCCATTCCGAGTATATGGTGCTGGGAGGTCGTCAGCACGTACTCCACAGCACCATGATGGCTGCACTGAAGACTGAGAAGTTTGGTATCAAACTCCTCAGCACAGTAAACCCACACTGATGCCAGTGTGGGATTTACTGTAAAATGCACGTCAGAGGGCAACTTAGAGTTACCCCCTGAACCTAACCTACAATCCACGTCTTGTCTGAGGGGCTGCCTAGGCTGCCACACAGCAGACATGTTGCTGGACCCCTGGGTAGAGAGCCATCCGCTCTCCCGGGCCTGCAACAATGCACGTCCTGGGTGAGGTGCTAGGCCCCCTCCCCAGGATGGGCAGGGGGAAGCTTCAAAGGCATTCCGCCTTTGTGAGCTTCCCCAGACCACTTGCTGTACTCAGCAACTGGTCCCCACCGGTTCCTCCCCCATCCTGGTGGGAAGACTGGAGGGAAACACCAAGGGAGGAAAGGGGTGTGCCACCCTCTGCCAACCCCACCCCTCAGGTGGGGGAGGCGAGGTGAAGCACATCTCCGGGCTCTCGCCATCTTGAAGATGGGGAGCCCTGCCCAATCAGGACTAGGCTCCTGCCCCCTCCCACAGGAGAGTGGCAGGATAGGGGTGTACTCATTCCCAGGGCAGGGACCCATTGGTCCCTGCCCTTTACCTACCTGTAACGCCCCTAAATCTAGTATTTAGGGGCACCCTGAACCTTCCTTCCGTAGATTCCCGCAACCTAAGAAGAAAAAGGACGAAAGAAGACGCCCAGCAGAGGAGACTGCAGAGAACAACTGACTTGGCCCCAGCCCTACCGGCCCGTCTGCAGTTTCCAGAGATCCTGCGCCAAAAATAGTCTTGTCCTGCAGCCAGCGACCTCCAGAACCCCAGGGAGGACTGACTGCCTTCAACAAAGACCGGATCTCCTGTGAACAGCAGCTCTGTTCAAAAGAAACACCAAACAAAGACTCCGAGCCTGCTGAGGAGAAAGAAACCCGACGCCTGGAACCACCACTGCACCCGTCGCCTACAGCCCGAGTTCAAGTGGCCCACCGGTCCCAGCGAGGTCCCCCAGCTCTCCAGAGTCCGAGTCCACCGTGGGTTGACCCCTCCAGGACTCCCCGACGTCGCCTGCAGCCTCTGCACGGAGAACCCCCAACCGCGAGTGGCCCGGTAAGGTGAAATCCGACCTCAAAAGACACCCCTGCATCCAGACGCCCTGCGCCCTGGAGAAAGGAACCCGAGGTGCACCTACGTCCCCGAGCCCTCCAACTTACCTGCCCAGCTGTTGGTTCCTCCTGGAAGTCTTCCTGGACCGAGCCTGCAGCTGAAAACCAAAACCGAAAATTTCCATTGAAATCAACAGGGCACCCGACCTCAAAACAGCACTCTGCACCCGGCCGCCCTAGTGCCGCTGAGGGTGCCTCTTTGGTGCTAACTTGGTCCCCAACGTGCCCTGAGCTTAACCCTAGGAGCTTTGCTCCCACAACCCCGTGGCCTGCTTGCCAGCCGCCACCAACCGGAGTCCCCTATCCTCCATAGGATAACATTGGGCCTCAACACTCTGCACCCGGCCGCCCTAGTGCCGCTGAGGGTGCAACAACAGTGCATCACTGACCCTGGGAGACCCCTGAGTCTAACCCCAGAACCCTAACTCAAAAGACCGATTACTTACCTCGAGACCGATAACTCATTTTTCCTCATAGGATAACATGGGCACTTTTTCTTCCAAAAGTTTCTAAGTGTCGACTTTTGAAAACAAGAATATTCTTTAAAAATCGTACAGACTACCAAAACGTAATTACTTACCTGTTTTAAGTAAATGTCCCAGGGCTGAACCTAGGAGTCCAGCACTGGATTACAAAAGTAACGTTAAAAGTAACTTACCGGCGAATTGAATTTTCTTACATAGGGATCCATTGACTGGTTTTCTGTGAAATTTCTTCTAAGTGTCCACTTTTGAAATACCAAAATATTGCTTAAAAATCACAACAGTAACGAATTCCGAATTACTCACCTACTATCAGGAGAGACCTCAGTACTGCATCTTTTAGTCCAGTACCGACCATGAAAAGTAATTTTTACCGTACTTACCAGTAACTGGAAATTCCTCTCATAGGATATCATTGCCTGCTTTTTGTTGAAAAAGTTTCTAAGTGTCGATTTCTGAATCATACAAATATTCTTTAAAAATCGTACAAACTACAAAAACGTAATTACTTACCTGTTTTAAGTAATGTCCCAGTGCTGAACCTAGGAGTCCAGCACTGGATTACAAAAGTAACGTAAACATACTTTGCTTGCAAACTGTATTTCCTTCCCTAGGATAACATTGGTAATTTTACCCAGAAAAGTTTCTAAGTGTCAACTTTTGAAATACAGTAATATTCCTCAAAAATCACTACCATAACCAAAACGCTTTTTCTCACCTGTTTACAGGAAGTGTCCCGGGACTGAATCCAAGATCCAGTCCCGTGGTTAGAAAAGTAATCCAAAAAGTAATCTATTGCATTTAACCAGAAATTTCCATTGAGCTCAATGTATAATTGTGTTTAAAATTGTGTTGCATATTGCAACAACTGTAACTATTGCATTCAAAAGTCTATTGCCAATTGAACAGTAGTTAACTAAAGCATCTCATTCTGAGAAAGTATATTTTGACACCCATTGTTGGTTCTAAAATAAAACAACTATATTTTTATATACAAACCATTGGCCTAGAGTTCAGTTCTTGAGTGTGTGGCTTCATTTGCTGACTGAGTGTGTACAACAAATGCTTTACACTGTCCTCTGATACTGCCTTACTGCTCGACCAAGCTACCACTTTAGAGAGTAAGGTTATATCTAACTTTAGCCTCTGCCAAACCTCTGGGGACTGTGGACTCTGTGCACACTGAACCTTACTTTGGTGCAGTATATACAGAGCCACTTTCTTACATTGGTGGATCAGCGGTGGGATACAAACTTGCATTGTTGGACTACTTGGTTACCATCTGATCACACGACAGAACTCTTAAATTGCCTTTAGAATTCTGATTTTTTCAAATTGGCATTTTTTACCAAATTACTAAAAGTCTTGTTAGGGCCTTGCTTAAGTCCCTTTAAAATTGTAGAAAATAAAAAGTCACTATAGTCAAGGGTAGAGGGGTTAGAACTTTTTGTTAGAATGTCTCAAGAAAACAACCCAGCTATTAGTGAAAATAATAATGACATACAGGACATGGTTGAGGAGCTCGACCTCACCCCTTATCTTCATTTGTCTTTCAAAGAGATAAGGTCCTTATGTAAACTTAAAAATATACCAATGGGCCAGCATCCAACCAAACAAGGGCTCCAGGAGCTCCTGGCTGAGTATGCTAAGGCCCACCCCTCTGAGCATGGTGATGACCACGCAGAGGAGGAAAGGAGTGAGGAGGATGGGGATGGTAACCCACCTCCACCACTTCCTAGGGAAGACAGGGTCACTGCACCCTTATTTCCAAGAGTAAACCTCTGGGGACCTAGGGGCCACCTAGGTGGTTCAGGTCCCAGAGAGGACACTGAGGATAGCCTTAGTGAGGAGGACCACCTTTTAGCAAGGTTGGCCAAAGACTGGACCTAGAGACCAGACTCCTGGCTCTAGAGAAGGAAAGACAGGAGATGGGTTTAGCACCCATCAATGGTGGCAGCAATACTAAAACTAAGGATAGGGAGGAAACTTCTGATCCTAAAATCCCCAAAGGGATTGTCCCTAATTTGAGGAAGGTGATGACATCACCAAATGGTTCACAGCCTTTGAGAGGGCTTGTGAAATAAGAAAAGTAAAGAAACCTCTCTGGGGGCACTCCTGTGGGAACTGTTCTCTGGTAACTGCAGAGACAGGCTTCTGACCCTCTCTGGGCCAGATGCAGGGTCCTATGACCTCATGAAGAATACTCTGATTGAGGGATTTGGGCTCACTACTGAGGAGTATAGAATTAGATTCAGGGGGCTCACAAAACCCAGACCCAGTCCTGGATTGACTTCGTAGACTACTCAGTAAAGACACTGGATGGTTGGTTAGCTGGACATAATGTGCAGGATTTTCCTGGACTTTACAATTTGTTTATGAAGGAACACATACTAAGTAATTGCACAAACGAAAAGTTGCATCAGCATTTGGTAGACCTAGGTCTAATTTCTCCCCAAGAATTGGGAAAGAAGGCAGACCACTGGGTCAGAACAAGGGTAACTAGGACATCCACTGGGGGTGACCAAAAGAAAGGGGTCACAAAGCCTCCCAGAAGAAAGATAGTGAACCCCTTAAGGATAAAAGTAAGGAGTCCCAGGCAGCCCCCCAAAACCTGTCCAGGAGGGTGGGCCCAAAGACACCTCACAAACTAAACCAGGGTACCAAGGTAAGAATTGGGATCCCAACAGAATATGGTGTCACAACTGTCAGAAGTCAGGACACCACACCAAGGACCCTAGCTGTCCTAAAAACAAGATCCCTAGTACAGCCCCAGGGGTGACTAGTGTAGCCCCAGGAGTTGCCAGTGTAGCTCTGGAGGAAGGGTCCTCAGATGAGGAAGTCCTCCTAGCTTTCAACTGGAAAATGGGCCCAAGAGGTAAGCTGGAGATCCCAGAGGGGAGTAGACACTTCCACCGCCTACTGGTGAATGGAATCCCAGCCACTGCCCTGAGAGATACCTGTGCCAGTCACACTGTGGTGCATGACAGGTTGGTACTCCCACACCAGTATGTCCCAGGGGAATCAAGGAGAGTAAGGGCTGTCCCAGGGGGAGTCACTGTTAGGCCTGTGGCTGTAGTGCCCCTAGTCATAGCTGGGTCCCTTAGATGGAGAAAGGTGGTAGTCAGTAAAGACCTCCCCTTGATTGTCTCCTGGGGAATGACCACTTAGAGGTGGACCTGAGCCAAAGAGAGGCACTGGCCCAATGCCAGGCCTCACCCAAGAAATCTGGGGGCTCAACCTGCAGTCAGTGCAGCTGAGCCCCAAAAGAGTAAAAAGGAACAGGGTAGGAAAGGTGGGCAACTGTTAGCCACAGTCCCAGAGGGCCAGGGAGATTCTATCCCAGTGAGGGAAAACTCCAGAAGTGGCCCTGGTAAAGCCCCCTAGCCAACAAGAAGACCTGACTAGTCAGGCAACTGTCCAGCCTGAGTTGGTGGCTCCTCAGCTGGCAGAACAAAGGGTGGAGGAAGGGTGCTCACTACAAAGTTTAGTGACCCCCACCCTAAAGCAACAGGCAGACAGCCAGGACCCAAAGAGACCTGTAAGATAGCCCCTTCACTTGCCAGACAGGAGCTAAAGGTGTGGTTCTGGGCACTGACAGCTGTCAGCAGCCTCTGCTGGGTGTTAGCCTTCATGGCAGCCCTATCCTTGGCATGGTGGCCTAACCCCCTGCCAAATAACAAGCTAGGCCCCTGACCCTATTGGTCATGGTGGGGTTGCTCAAACTGTGGGTGACCTCTGTGGGTAAGCTGGGCTTTGCCCTGGCTAAGTTAGACTTTGCAGAGGTGGGCACCTCTGAACCCAAACTTAAAAGATGGGGTGAAGACACTAAAGAGCAAGGAGAGGAGCTTTGGGAATTAGGTCCTGAAACTGATGAGGTAGGCCAGCTCCCCAAAGGGACTGACCTGGACAGAAGGATATAAGGCGGAGTAGGCCCTGCAACTTTCAAACCACTTCCCCAACTCTTCCTCGCCTGAAAGACTAGACAGGCTCTCCCAGCGTTGGCTGAGTCTCCTGGCCTTTGGGCTGGGGGGCTTGTGTAGGAAAGTGGGTTTCTGTTGCAGTAACCCCCACTTTTGCCTGATAACTGATGCACTTTTCCTTGGTGTGCCCTGGATCCCTGCCAATCAGGTACCCAGGGCCTGTGTTCCTTCCCTAAAAACTGTACTCAGCCTAAACCCAATTGGCATCTCTGGCCACAGGTAAGCCCCTGGTAAATGGTACCCTAGGTACCCAGGGCACTGTGACCAGAGAAGACCCCTAAGGGCTGCAGCACTTATTGTGCCACCCTTAGAGGCCCTGTACCCTGACACACACACACTGCCCTTGCAGGCTGAGTGTCTTGGTGCAGAACAAAACAGAGAGTCGACATGGCACACATCCCTGTGTGCCATGCCCACAAACACACTGCCCTGGCATACCTCAGTCACCCCTCTAGCTGGGTGCCCTATGCCAGTGGTGAGGGCACAGGTGCATGAGCCCTGTGCCCCTACAGTACCCAGGCCCATTCCTGGGCACTGTAAGTGCAGGGCTGCCATTCCGAGTATATGGTGCTGGGAGGTCGTCAGCACGTACTCCACAGCACCATGATGGCTGCACTGAAGACTGAGAAGTTTGGTATCAAACTCCTCAGCACAGTAAACCCACACTGATGCCAGTGTGGGATTTACTGTAAAATGCACGTCAGAGGGCAACTTAGAGTTACCCCCTGAACCTAACCTACAATCCACGTCTTGTCTGAGGGGCTGCCTAGGCTGCCACACAGCAGACATGTTGCTGGACCCCTGGGTAGAGAGCCATCCGCTCTCCCGGGCCTGCAACAATGCACGTCCTGGGTGAGGTGCTAGGCCCCTCCCCCAGGATGGGCAGGGGAAGCTTCAAAGGCATTCCGCCTTTGTGAGCTTCCCCAGACCACTTGCTGTACTCAGCAACTGGTCCCCACCGGTTCCTCCCCCATCCTGGTGGGAAGACTGGAGGGAAACACCAAGGGAGGAAAGGGGTGTGCCACCCTCTGCCAACCCCACCCCTCAGGTGGGGGAGGCGAGGTGAAGCACATCTCCGGGCTCTCGCCATCTTGAAGATGGGGAGCCCTGCCCAATCAGGACTAGGCTCCTGCCCCCTCCCACAGGAGAGTGGCAGGATAGGGGGTGTACTCACTCCAGGGCAGGGACCCATTGGTCCCTGCCCTTTACCTACCTGTAACGCCCCTAAATCTAGTATTTAGGGGCACCCTGAACCTTCCTTCCGTAGATTCCCGCAACCTAAGAAGAAAAAGGACGAAAGAAGACGCCCAGCAGAGGAGACTGCAGAGAACAACTGACTTGGCCCCAGCCCTACCGGCCCGTCTGCAGTTTCCAGAGATCCTGCGCCAAAAATAGTCTTGTCCTGCAGCCAGCGACCTCCAGAACCCCGGGGAGGACTGACTGCCTTCAACAAAGACCGGATCTCCTGTGAACAGCAGCTCTGTTCAAAAGAAACACCAAACAAAGACTCCGAGCCTGCTGAGGAGAAAGAAACCCGACGCCTGGAACCACCACTGCACCCGTCGCCTACAGCCCGAGTTCAAGTGGCCCACCGGTCCCAGCGAGGTCCCCCAGCTCTCCAGAGTCCGAGTCCACCGTGGGCTGACCCCTCCAGGACTCCCCGACGTCGCCTGCAGCCTCTGCACGGAGAACCCCCAACCGCGAGTGGCCCGGTAAGGTGAAATCCGACCTCAAAAGACACCCCTGCATCCAGACGCCCTGCGCCCTGGAGAAAGGAACCCGAGGTGCACCTACGTCCCCGAGCCCTCCAACTTACCTGCCCAGCTGTTGGTTCCTCCTGGAAGTCTTCCTGGACCGAGCCTGCAGCTGAAAACCAAAACCGAAAATTTCCATTGAAATCAACAGGGCACCCGACCTCAAAACAGCACTCTGCACCCGGCCGCCCTAGTGCCGCTGAGGGTGCCTCTTTGGTGCTAACTTGGTCCCCAACGTGCCCTGAGCTTAACCCTAGGAGCTTTGCTCCCACAACCCCGTGGCCTGCTTGCCAGCCGCCACCAACCGGAGTCCCCCTATCCTCCATAGGATAACATTGGGCCTCAACACTCTGCACCCGGCCGCCCTAGTGCCGCTGAGGGTGCAACAACAGTGCATCACTGACCCTGGGAGACCCCTGAGTCTAACCCCAGAACCCTAACTCAAAAGACCGATTACTTACCTCGAGACCGATAACTCATTTTTCCTCATAGGATAACATGGGCACTTTTTCTTCCAAAAGTTTCTAAGTGTCGACTTTTGAAAACAAGAATATTCTTTAAAAATCGTACAGACTACCAAAACGTAATTACTTACCTGTTTTAAGTAAATGTCCCAGGGCTGAACCTAGGAGTCCAGCACTGGATTACAAAAGTAACGTTAAAAGTAACTTACCGGCGAATTGAATTTTCTTACATAGGGATCCATTGACTGGTTTTCTGTGAAATTTCTTCTAAGTGTCCACTTTTGAAATACCAAAATATTGCTTAAAAATCACAACAGTAACGAATTCCGAATTACTCACCTACTATCAGGAGAGACCTCAGTACTGCATCTTTTAGTCCAGTACCGACCATGAAAAGTAATTTTTACCGTACTTACCAGTAACTGGAAATTCCTCTCATAGGATATCATTGCCTGCTTTTTGTTGAAAAAGTTTCTAAGTGTCGATTTCTGAATCATACAAATATTCTTTAAAAATCGTACAAACTACAAAAAACGTAATTACTTACCTGTTTTAAGTAAATGTCCCAGTGCTGAACCTAGGAGTCCAGCACTGGATTACAAAAGTAACGTAAACATACTTTGCTTGCAAACTGTATTTCCTTCCCTAGGATAACATTGGTAATTTTACCCAGAAAAGTTTCTAAGTGTCAACTTTTGAAATACAGTAATATTCCTCAAAAATCACTACCATAACCAAAACGCTTTTTCTCACCTGTTTACAGGAAGTGTCCCGGGACTGAATCCAAGATCCAGTCCCGTGGTTAGAAAAGTAATCCAAAAGTAATCTATTGCATTTAACCAGAAATTTCCATTGAGCTCAATGTATAATTGTGTTTAAAATTGTGTTGCATATTGCAACAACTGTAACTATTGCATTCAAAAGTCTATTGCCAATTGAACAGTAGTTAACTAAAGCATCTCATTCTGAGAAAGTATATTTTGACACCCATTGTTGGTTCTAAAATAAAACAACTATATTTTTATATACAAACCATTGGCCTAGAGTTCAGTTCTTGAGTGTGTGGCTTCATTTGCTGACTGAGTGTGTACAACAAATGCTTTACACTGTCCTCTGATACTGCCTTACTGCTCGACCAAGCTACCACTTTAGAGAGTAAGGTTATATCTAACTTTAGCCTCTGCCAAACCTCTGGGGACTGTGGACTCTGTGCACACTGAACCTTACTTTGGTGCAGTATATACAGAGCCACTTTCTTACACAGTGCTACTAGAATCTCCTCTTATCGGGGAGAGATTAGTTTCTGGCAACCTTAGACCATGACAACCCAAATTCCTCAGAATCGTGGAAACAATATACTACTTTTCGCTCAGTCACTCGTGCTTACTTATTCGGTTTGTCTCAGAGAGTTACACAGAATAAACAGTCTGGGCGTTTCAATAAGTATTTATTGAACAGTTGTTATTCTAGTGTAAAATATATGTGCTGCGGCAACGAGCAGACAATAGCAGAGATATATTATCAGCAGTACGATGAAAGCAAAGGGATAGAACAGTTCTACCATATTGCAATAATCATGAATACATACATGAATATAAAAAGCATTATGAAAAGTGCGTGTACTCCTACGATGCCTAACTAGATGTACCTGAGTGTACCTGAGTGTACCTAGCATATGTGTATAGGTCGAAAAAAGCCTAAGAGCCAAGAATCCTTCTAGGATTTAGTCGAACCCCCATACCTGAACAGAGAGAGTGTGGGACCCCGTCCTGGTCTCGAGTTGGACACCCTGCAAGGGCTGTGTCAGACCGCTGTCAGCTGGAGCGACTGCATGCAGGAGCCTCAGCGTCTCTGGTCAGTGTGTCAGCATGGAAGTCTCGGTTCCCTCTGTCTTACCGGGGTAAGATGTGGTGTATTTATACCCTGAAGACTCTAGTTGCTTCGTATGGTTTGTATTGGCCCTTGTTAGACTTGAGGAAGACGCCAGGGGTGAACTTTATACATACATACTATGCAGGTGGTGTATTCCTAGAGAGCCATGCATAATTGATGAGTACAGTGTGGGCCTGTGTTTGGGAAAAACCCTGCTGTATTCAAAACCACAGACTAGATAACGTTCAGCCCTCAGAGCTCGTTGTGTACTAGCGAGGACCAATGTAGGCGAAAGATCATGCCTATATAAGGAATCATGACTATAATAGGGCATGTACAGTTATGACGGTAATAGGGCATATGCGGCTTTGACCATAATAGGGCAAGTACGAATATGATCGTATTAGGGCAAATACGAATACGTCCATTTTAGGGCATGTATGAACGGGTCTACATTAGGGCCTCTATACGGGACATAACACCCACTCCTCTTCCGAACAGGATGACAATGACCATACTTAAAATCTGGACAATTTAAAAACATTTCAAAAGCAAGTAAAAACATGGTTTTAAAATTGTTAAAAAAATTTCAAAAATGTTACAATTCAGCTATTTCCAATTGCCACTAAAAAAATAAATGTCTATTTTGTTTCTCTATATAAGTTGCTTCACTCAAAGCAGAAGAAGGCCATGCTTTTCTCAAGTGAAAGTGTCAATTTAGGAAATGTTCCAAATTTGCTTGCTTATTATGAAAACGAGTGGAGAAGCCGAATTCTTTCCCAGGACGCGATGAGCCAATTCAAGATTAAGTGTCCTGGCTGGAAAGCACAACATTATCTGTGTGAGCTACTGCAGACGACAAATCCAACACCTCACAGAGAATGTCAATCGCACATAGATGGAATGTAGCACTGCCAACAGTCGATGCTGCGGCAGCTTGTGCGGCAGTTGTTGCCTGGGTGCCTGTGGAGGAGCCACCTAACCCAGCAGGAGCAAACGGCACCTGTGGATTCTCAAGCAATGCGTTCATCAGAATTGGAAGACGCTGGGGACAACGCAGAGCATGGGCCTTTATGGGGTCCAACATTGCATCCGTGTCCGGAGGCGCATCTGATGGAAACGTTAGACAAAGATCCAACGTGCATTCTTCTCCGCAAAACAGGCATCGAAGAACAGGTAAGATGCAGTCTACCCAGACTGGTCGAAAGGATAGAAACCAGGAGGCATTGAGTTCTCGCAGGCAAGAAATGCCCAGAAGTTGTACCATGCTTTCACGGTATTTCCGCTCCAGGAGCATGTTCGCCATTCCCTCGGGAATTGGGCCGTCCATTGCGTAGCAGTAGTATTATGAATAGGACCCCTGCAATCAGCAACAGGATAAGCGGGAGTCCTCCAAATACGCTTCCCAATACGGAGTGTATAAAATTTGGGATTACTCCGAGGACTGTCTGAAAGGTGCTTAACAGTCCTGACCCTATGGTCTTAAATAGGTGTATAATACCGCTCGTATCAGACATATTGAAGAGACGTCTCACCATTTCTACGAAATGAAAGGGGCAGTTTGTACGTATAAGCGCCTGTATCTCAGTCGAGGTCCTTGCAACTTGAAGTTCAAAGGTTTCTCGAGCGGAGGTTAAGGGCACGGTTTGCTGTAAAAGCATGGCTTGCAGTCTGCTCAGAGTATCAAATTGTAAAGAAACGTTCAGTGAAGGCCATAGCGGCACCTTCGTGACTGTGTTCAGTGGTGGAAACAATACTTGCATACAGCAAGTAACCCTGGAGTTAACAGTGACCAGATAGGCGACGCCCGGAAGCATCCCACAGCAACCTTGATAATTTAGCATCAAGTAACTCCCATTCGAGAGCAGCAGGAAAACTGGTGTGATCATGGCCGCTGGGGTCCCTGTCATGTGACACGATAGGTTCGCTACTGAACCGCTACAGGCTCCGTGTAGTGAAATATCCTGACACATGAGCGATCCGCTTAAAGCGTTCTTGCAGTTTGTACCACTCAGATACACTTCTCGATCCCCATTCCGGCATCGGTATCTATATGGTAACTCCCAAGTTTCCTTAATGTATCCCTTACCCATTTTTTCATATTTGCCTGCCTGCCTTTGCTCAAGGCAATATTGAAACTGAAACGTAGTGACCGGCAGAGTGATTTGGCCATGAATTAGCCATTCAGTTGATGGTAATTCGGCTACAGTGAATGGTAACCTTTCCAGTTTCTCAATACGCAGCATTGTATATTTGGCTCCCCTTTGTGCCATTTCCGTCTGTTTATCAGTCAGATTGTATTCTGAAAACAGAGACGTGGTGTTTATGAAACGCCAGGGCACATAGTCTGCACGCAAAGATTGTAGCATCCAGCTTAGCAACATAATAGAACGTAGCTGAGATTGCCCGTGTTGTAGCAAGGCCAAATCTTGTTCTAAAATGTCGATTGCCGAAGACACAATGTTGCCTAAGGAGTAAATTCTGGAGGTCAAAGTTGTTAACCCATTATCCACTACAGCTAATGCCTTTTCTAAGTTAATACGATCTATTTCCCGTATTCTTTCTGCGGCCTCTTGTTGGGATATTTTCCAGTTTTCATTATAGTAGGCATAAATGCCAGCATATATGAAATGTTTCTGATGTGTTTTCCTTGGGCCTAGTCAAAAAATCCCTAAGGTCTACATCAGGTGTGAGTAAGGTCAAGTGATGGTTCACTTCTGTGAGTGTTGAGGACTCTAGCCAATCAAGGCACAACTTCCCAACACTATAGGATGTCACTACCCCTGGTTGTTGTCTCTGTACATAGCGTGTATCTGGCCTATGGATACCAAACCCTTCGGTTGTATTCATAAATCTCTGTTGACAGGTGTTTGTGTCAATAGGCCAAATCAGCCATTTCGTCCAATCAGCATTTGATCTGTTGTACTGGAGAATGTCATCTAATCCTACCCCTTGTGTAGTTGAATTCTGCCCCCCACCCATCTGTGATGGTGTAGGAAACCCGGGTGAGGTCAGTTCCTTGTTCTTGGCTAGTCCAAGACAGGATGTCTGTTGCACAGTGTCATTTAGAAATATCAGCTGCTGTGGAATGAGGCATGCTCTAAAAAGCGCTTCTGTTCCCTGGACTTGCCAGTCCCTAGAACCCCAGATTGATTTTAAATCTATAGTGTCCTTCCATAGGTCGAAACCCTGTGTAGACAACTGGGCCATAAAGGAAGCAGAGTAAATCTGTTTGGTGTTAGTCAACATAATTTTCTGTGCTGATGTTTTTGCCACTTTGTAATAAAATGACTTCGGTCAGATGTATTAAACCCTGAAAAGTATGTTAATTTCTGTGCAAAGGTTTGCGAACTACCTTTGGAGGTGTTGGGCAGTGTTCCCACTGGTGGTATTCAAATACATTTCTAGGTGTTATAGATTTGTGCAAGAAATGATGACCATAGTGTTGGTAACAGTACAATGTATCATAGTCTGAAGTACCTTCTAACATTTCATTGTTCGGAAATGCAGCAGTTTTTTCTAAATCAGACATCATAGCATTTACAGTTTCAGTGTCCCAATTATCAGAAAATGTACTGGAGGTAATGGTATCACTTAAAGAAATTTTAAATACACGTTTAAGCTTTAAAAGTTCAGTCGGACCGAATATATCATAATCAATCTTGTCCCATAATATACCGTCCGGTATAGGAACTGCTGTGATGTTCACTGAAGACAAGTCTCTTGGTTCACGATGTGAAGACTGGTGTGGTTTTAAAATCAAATTGACTCTTTGGGCTGTAGAGCTCTGCTGGAGGTATCGTCCATTAATAAGCATACTAAAAGTTATAATTAAACCTAGCCAGAAAATAAAAATAAAATCCCAGTGATATACCATAGTTCAATCCAAGGTGACACCAGGTAAGTCTTTCTAAAAAAGTTCAAAAAGTCAGTGAGTTTCTGTTTGAGTTATTTTTTGGCTGGCGTTGTTTCCGGCTCGCTTGGATCCAGTGAAAACGTATCAAAGTTCATGAAATAGCCAGAAGCAGTTCGATCAATTGTTGGAATTGCATTGGGATTTGTTGAAATCAGATTTTGCTCTTGACGAGGCATGTTGACGTAGATGTCTGTAGTCGGTCTTATTACAACTTGTTTGTTAAGTTGAGTTTCTTGTTGAAGTGGAACGGGTTCCATAGCATTGTTGCTTAGTCCTTCATTCCGTACAGGTGGCTCTTCAAACGTGATGAGTCTTTCTGTTTGAACTTCTTGGATTGTAGCGAGAGGAGGGCGTCTGCTACTGTGGAGTCCACGAGGCCTACTGTTTAGTATCGGCCACATAGTGTGGTTTGATTAAGTCGATTGAGACAAATCTTTTCTCCTTTTTCCTGGCAAGAGGTGGCAGAAGTACAGTTCTTGTGCCTTGGATTGGTAGGACCGGTACAGGCTTTCTGTAGGATGGTCCAAATTCTTTCTTGTCTGCAATCTTTTCTCTGACCAGATCCCTGACTTTTGGGATCCAGACAGGTCTTGCCGTTACTGCCTTGACTTCCTCAGTGGCGGTCTGTTTCTGGAGCACGTTACTTTGTTGTGTTCTGGATTTATTTAGATCCTGTAAAACAGCCAAACGATCATGGATATCAAATGGTTTTTCATCCGCCACTGTGCATTCACAATCAAGATCAGTGTTAGATTTGGGGGTCTCTAGTTGGCACAGGTGGGTACTTGTGACAAATAGGGACCCTCGCCTCTAGTCAGGGTAAGGGGGTGCACTCCTAAAATAACCCCTGCTCACCCCCTTGGTAGCTTGGCACGAGCAGACAGGCTTATCTCAGAGGCAGTGTGTAAAGCATTTGTGAACACATACAGTAATCAAGTGACAACACTACAGATGGACACCACACAAGTTTTATATCAAAAATAAGTATTCTTTATATAGATTTAACACAAGACCATAAACGACAAAAATCCAAAATACTGTACTTTAAAAATGGTAAAGTTACTTTTGTTCTCTTTAGATGGTAAATGCGACACTCTGAGTCAATGTACCTTAAGATGCGACACGCAGGGCAACGAAAGTGTTGCAGGGAAGGTGATGCGGTAAGTCCTTACACGCAAAGGCGGTGATGCGTTGAAGATCTGGTGTAAAGAAACAAAGATGGCGTCTTCTTGTTGATGCGGCACGCTTCTCCGATGTTGCGAGCTGTCTCGGCTCGATGCGTCAGCTGCAGCGGCGACACCCTTGTCCAGTGATGCGACGACAGCGGCTTTGGCAGCGACACTCTCCTCCGATGATGCGAGACGCTTCCGCTCAATGCGACAGTTGCAGCGGCGACACCCTTGTTCAGTGATGCGACGACAGCGGCTGCGACGGCGGCACGCTTCTCCATGGATGCGAGGTGCTTCTTGTGATGCGGTGCAATGCGACAGCTACAGCGGCGACACCCTTGTTCAGTGATGCGACGGCAGCGGCTGCGACGGCGACACGCTTCTTCGATGTTGCGAGATGTTTCTTGTGATGCGGTGCAATGCGACAGCTACAGCGGCGACACCCTTGTTCAGTGATGCGACGGCAGCGGCTGCGATGGCGACACGCTTCTTCGGTGTTGCGGGACGCTTCTCGGGATGCTGTGCAATGCGACAGCTACAGCGGCGACACCCTTGTTCAGTGATGCGATGGCAGCGGCTGCGACGGCGACACGCTTCTTCCTCTTGAGTCGCGCTTCCAGCTCCTTGCGATACGCAGTCCCTCAGAAGGCCTCAATACAGCTACAGGCACTTCCAAAGAACTCTTGGGGAGCTGGTGGTTGAAGTCTGTTGTCCCTGAGACTTCAGCAGGAGGCAAGCTCTTCTCTCAAGCCCTTGGAGATCCTTTACAAGTTGAATAAAGTGCACACAAAGTCCCTTCTCCTTTCTTTGGCAGTCAGGCAACCACTGCAGGCCAATCCCCCCAGGTTCAGGGATAGTGTCTCCTCAATTTCTTCTTGGTTCCTCTACTCAGCAAAGGTTTCTTCTTGTATCCCAAAGGGATCTAATTTCCTAGGGGTCTGGGTCCCCTTTTTATACACAGTTTTTCTTTGTTCTCTGAAGGCAGAGAGGCCTTTGCCTAGTCCAAAACCAGTTCTGGTCAGTCCTGGAGCACTTTGTTTACAGGACTCCTTCTTTCCTTTCAGAATGTGGGGCAGAGTGCTCAGCCGCCCGGCAGGAGGTGGAGCCAGCATTGTGGAAGGCAGGCACAGCCCTATTCAGACCCAGGTGCAACTCCTCACTCCACTCTGGATGCAGATCTCTCTATTCAGCCCTGGCTGCCTCACCCTGTCTCCTGGAATTTCCCCAGCCCCTGTCACTCACAAACCAGACAGGGAATACACAACCTAGCAAAGGCAGGCTTGAAGGTTTAGGCAAGAAAATACCTACTTTCTAAAAGTGGTATTTTCAAACACAGAATGTTAAAACCAACTTCACTAAAAGATGTATTTTATCATTCTGAGTTCAGGCATAATAAATTCGTTTTTCTACCATGTTCCCTGGGTCAGTTAGGATTATAAGGTGTAATAATCAAAACTGCCCATTCTGGCCTATGGAGAACAGGTAGCCTTGCAATAGTGAAAACGAAAATGGCTGTAATTCACTATTAGGACATGCCACACACACCAGGGCATGTCCTACCTTATACTTACAATGCACCCTGCCCTTGGGCCTACCATAGGGGTGTCTGACATGAAGAAAAGGGAAGGTTTAGGACTGGCAAGTGGGTGCACTTGCCCAGTCAGCATGGCAGCACCAGACTGCACACAGGCTCTGCAATGGCAGGCCTTAGACACGCTTTACAGGCTGCTTCTGTGGGTGGCACAACCAGTGCTGCAAGCCCACCAGCAGCATTGGATTTACAAGCCCTGGGCACACTCAGTGCACTGTACTAGGGACTGACAAGTAAACCAATCATCCAATCAGGGAGTCACTAATACATAACACAATTTATCATAGGGAGCACTTGCACTGTGGCACTGATTAGCAGTGGCACAGTGCCCAAAGCATCTAACAACAGCAAACACAGATCAATAACATTGGAGGCATCATCAAAAAATGGAAGGGAGGCCCACGCCAAGGATGCCAGGTCTAACAATCAGGTACCCACATTCTTGACCCAAATAGGACCTCGTAAGGAGTGACACCCCCTAGAGAGCTTCTTGGCTGATTGTTTATTGCTCGTTGTACCCCATATAAGTGATCGACCCATCTACCACCCTTGCCTAATACCCTAGCTGTTAAAGATTGCTTTAAGTCACGGTTTTTCCTCTCCACAACGGAATTTCCCTCAGGATGATACGGAGAGGAGTACCGCAATGCTACGCCCATTCCTTCCCTCTTTGTAAGCCCGAGAGCTAAACGCCGGGCCACGGTCAGAATGTAACGTGCCAACTGCGTATGTGCCGATAAAGACTCGCAAATCTTTTATAACTGTTCGAGCGTCAGCAAGGCGCTGAGGCCAAACTCATAGGAATCTAGAGCAGGAATCCACTGCAACCATGATATATTTCTTGGCCCCATCAGATTGTAGGGGTCCGTAGTGGTCCAAATAAACACATGCAAGAGGTTTGTCTGATTTCAGCAATGGTGTCTGCGCTGGGCGTGCTACGGTGGAGCCCTTCATCTGCTGGCAGATGTCGCACTTTAAGACATAGTCTTTGGTCTGCTTTGTTAACCCTGGCCACCAGTAGCGGTGTTTCAGTAAAGAAATAGTCGCTGTGACACCTGTATGCGCAGAACTCAATCCCTCGTGTGCTGCTAGAATTAAGCCTTGCCTACGATCCATATTTGGTATTACTCTATCCCCCACTCCAGGAATCTGAGCATATGGAATGTTTTGTGCATCTAACTTGTAGGAGTACTTGAGTGGAAATTTCTTTGGTACTGCTGTGCTGCCTTTTCGTGAAGCATTGACAGCTACCATAATCTCGCTGTCTACTCTCGTCTTTGAACGAGTAACTGCAGCTACAGCGGCTGTACGTAAAGCCCCCTTTGCGGCTTCATCAGCCAATGAATTCCCTTCAACGTGAACGCCATCACGCTGATGACTCAGTGTATGTATCACGTGAGCCCTTGGTAGTTCGTTTCTCAACTCCACTACCTGTTCCCATAGCATTTTATGCTTAATTGTGCCACCTTTCGCATCTTTGAACCCGTTTTGTTCCCAATGATGTAAATATTAATTGTACGACTGTACACAGTAAAAGGAATTGCACACAATCAGTGTGGGGAATTTGTGTTCCGTATTCACCAGTGCCAGTATAAGTGCTTTTAACTCTGCCAACTGAGCCGTGCAGTCTCCTAGAGATTGCGTGTTAGTGCAACTCGGATGGAACTTTCCATCGTGCATGCGACCTTTAACAATCGCACACGCCGCGCTGTAAGCTTTCTTACTCCCTATGGCCGGTTGAGCAGATCCGTCAGTGTAAATAATGTATTCATACTGATCTAGAGGCAAAATTTCATTTGGTAGAGGATATTCTTGTTCGTATTGCAGAAATGCTTGTGTTTTTAAACTTGGATCAAATCTGTATTCAACATCCGTTGCAGTAAGAGAATTAGCCCATTGTATCCATCTGGGATGTAAGGCTTTTGCATTTGGAATGCTAGCTTTTGTAACAGCTTCTAAAGCTGGTACTGGGGTCACGACAATTATGCGTTTACCCTGAGCCAGAGCTCTTTCTCTTGCTACAGCGGTCTGCACTGCTATCAGGATTTTTTTCTGTTGAAGTGAAACGCATCTCTGCGTTTGTGTACAGGTGTGATTTGTATGCGATTGGTACCGTTTCGGCCTTCATTGAAAGTTAAATAAGTGTACCCGCATTGACCCGCTATTACTCGGATCACTAAGTTGCGTACGTTTACGCGTGTCTGTAAATGTTTTGAAGCTATCATGTCTTCCTGTAGTGAACGTAGGATATTTGTATGTTCCTGTGTCCATTGTCTGACTGAAAAATCAGGTTTTATTAAGTCATAGAAAGGTTTTACTCTTTCTGCGTAATCCAAAATGTATTTTCGACCAAAATTTAGGAATCTCAGAATTGATTGTAAATTCTTTAATGATTTTGAGGTTGAAGCAGCGACATTTTTCTAAAAAGTTTGCTGCTAGGCTTTTTCCTTCACTTGACAGCTCATATCCGAAAAATAGAACACTGAGGTGGGCAATTTTTGATTTTTTAAATTAAATTTATAGCCCTCAGAGGCGAATCCCATAATAATGGTGCTCACCCTGGTCAAGTGCCTCGGTAAGTCATCGTCCGTCAGATAAATATCATCCACATAGGACAATGCTTTTTCATCCAAATTTTGGAGTAACTCTGTTACTCTTGCTGAAAATACCCCGGGGCTATTTTCATACCCTTGGGCCAGTCGACAAAATTGTCGCTGGGACCCTAACGCACCGAATGGGGTCAGATACCTGCTTTCAGGCGCTATATTTTGGCAGAAAAATCCATTTAGGATATCAAGTGTTGTTTTGTATTTTTTCCGCACAATGTTATTCATTAATGCGGCACTGTGTGCATTTTGAACTGCAAATGTCTTTGTGCAAGTGTTTAAATGTCTGTAAACCAAAACTAAACGATATGTGTTGTCAGGTTTCATTACGGGAAACAAAGGATTGTTCATAGGTGAAGTGCAATTTTCTATCACCCCCTGGTATTCTAGTTTATCTAGGATCTCCCTGACTTGTTTTTTAGCTTCCTGCTTTATAGGGTATTGCCTTTGAGCATTTGGGGAAACTTTTAACGGGATCACGTGGTGGGTTGAATCCTCATCTCAACCAACATGATTTTTGTACAATGCTGGAGCTAGGGCAACCGCCCACTCCTGCGCATATGCATGTTTTAAATGTATAGGAAGGAGGTCGGAAACGGCTGGAAAAATTATCGTTTCTCCCCTAGGGCACGCCATGACGAATGCGGGCGGCCAGTCTTGTTCTGCTAATAGAATGTCATAACCAGATGACAGATTTTTCCAAAAGAGACCTTTAATTTTCCTGGGCTTGTCCCCCTCCAGCCAGAGTGTTATCTCATGTAACTTATGTGGGACACTTACCCGAGTATCAGGTGTTTCGACCGTGATATACTCACTCAACTCCGCTGTCACCAGAAATTCCTTCAGGTTCTGGCAAGCTATCGTTACTTCTGCCGCGTGTCTAGCATCGTCAGAGCCCATTCCCCATTCAGAAGCTGTGTCCTCAGAATTCTGGGCATGTCTGATCTTGAGACCTGTTACCTTCTTCTTTTTGAACTGACGTTTTGATTTTTGTTTATCTTCTCTTTTAGGTGCGTAGTCCGCAGCGCGTTGCATGTCTCTGGACTTTGTATGCTCCTCTGACCGTCCTTCCCTCTCGGAGTTTTTTGATGAACCCTGAAAGGAATGAGAGGAACCAGTATCAGTATCCTGATACCTGTCAGGTTTTTTAATATTATCCCTATTCCTGAGGTTATACCTCCTTTCAGAGGGCTCCTGTTGAGGAGACCTACCTCTGGATTGAGATCTGCTGTCTTTAGACTTTTGTTGTTTTTTATTTTCCCACTTCTTTTTAGAAGAAGTAGGCATCTGCTTTGTAGTGTCCTTTTCAGGACTGCCCACTAGTTGTGGTTTTAATGCTTTCCCACCTAAACTGTCTCTGCCTAATTCTGCATATGCAGTTTCAATTATTTTGGGTAGTTCGTGTTGATGATCCTCTGGACTGAACTCCCTTAGGCGTTGGCGGATCGCCACTGAAGCTGCCTCCCCTTTAATATTAGCTAGTATTATGGCTGATACCTGGTCAAAGTTATTTAGTAACTTCATCTCTAAGTTAAGGGCAGGCTCTGCTCCGTACTCATTTTGTATCTGTCTCAATACGTCAGGTATTACTGCTAAGGACGGGATACCATGTGTTCTGGTATATATGGCAGCAAAGACTGAACCCCCAAGAGGTGCAGTCCTCTACTTGTGGTGTGATCCCCATGGGCAAGCAGATTGTTAGAATTCTGTGTTTATCACAGGTGGTAGTATTTGGGAATACCGCCTCAAGCTGAGTTATTTTCTGAGCTATCCAGAATGGTATTTGTTAGCGTTTTGCGGGCATTTTGCCCATTACCGCGTGTAATGTTTGAGGAGTAATTTTATTTCCTGTACCCTGAGTCGGAGTACTGTTTGCTGCACCTGCTGGTGCAGGTTGGATTGTTAAAGTCCTCATGACAAATTGTGTCAGGTTTCTGTAGATTTTAATTAAATCTTTGTGATTTACTAGTAGGTCTGGCTATGGCATTGTGTTAATGCCAGGATGCGGTGTGTAAGCCGCTAGTATTGGCCATGTGGCCCCATCTCCTCCAAGCGGGCCTAATCTTACTCTTTCTCGTACGTGGGGTAGGGCGCCATTAAACCAGTAATGATGTTCCTGGTAAGTGAGTGGAATCTCTATGTCCTCAAACAGACAATATTCCCGTGGTGCATCTCCTTCTATATAGTAGTGAAATGTATTTGTTGTTGCATTTGCTGCTGGGAGTGTAACCCATGAATAGAATACCTCTGTTTTGTTTGATTCGTGTGCCTCAATCACGAAAACAACAAGGCCACCCTTGGCTTGTACACCATTTTCTAATAGTCTTAGGGTGACTGTCCTTCTGAATTTTGGTGCAATCTGTATTGCATCCTCAGGATCTTCTCCTCCCAGGTCAACTCTCTCATCCCCTGAACCAGGCATGTTTAGAGGAAGAAGTGTTCAAAGGGAACTAAGATGAGGTGTTATGCACAATTTAGGAACTAAATGTCCTTTCAAGCTTGATTAACCAACTGCCAATAAATAGTATTTTCGTACTACTCAGCTGTGGCGGATTTTGTGCCCACCCACTCCAGACGTCTCTGGGGTTTTTGTGAGTAGGTTCTCTGAGAACAGCACGACTGAAAAACTCAAATTCTACTGTTAAATAAGTACCCAACCAACATTGGTGGCACCATGTCGTGTAGTTCCTATAGTACCCATGCAGGACCTGCGCGTTTGGATAACATAAACTATGGGCTTGGTGGCAGACTGGCTCTGTGCACCCCCACTGCGTATGTTAGCCGGATTTGCATTAGCTAGCTCACAGTGCCACTAGAATCTCCTCTTATCGGGGAGAGATTAGTTTCTGGCAACCTTAGACCATGACAACCCAAATTCCTCAGAATCGTGGAAACAATATACTACTTTTCGCTCAGTCACTCATGCTTACTTATTCGGTTTGTCTCAGAGAGTTACACAGAATAAACAGTCTGGGCGTTTCAATAAGTATTTATTGAACAGTTGTTATTCTAGTGTAAAATATATGTGCTGCGGCAACCAGCAGACAATGGCAGAGATATATTATCAGCAGTACGATGAAAGCAGAGGGATAGAACAGTTCTACCATATTGCAATAATCATGAATACATACACGAATATAAAAAGCATTATGAAAAGTGCGCGTACTCCTACGATGCCTAACTAGATGTACCTGAGTGTACCTAGCATATGTGTATAGGTCTAAAAGCCTAAGAGCCAAGAATCCTTCTAGGATTTAGTCAAACCCCCATAACTGAATAGAGAGAGTGTGGGACCCCGTCCTGGTCTCGAGTTGGTCACCCCGCAAGGGCTGTGTCAGACCGCTGTCAGCTGGAGCGACTGCATGCAGGAGCCTCAGCGTCTCTGGTCAGTGTGTCAGCATGGAAGTCTCGGTTCCCTCTGTCTTACCGGGGTAAGATGTGGTGTATTTATACCCTGAAGACTGTAGTTGCTTCGTATGGTTTGTATTGGCCCTTGTTAGACTTGAGGAAGACGTCAGGGGTGAACTTTGTACATACATATTATGCAGGTGGTGTATTCCTAGAGAGCCATGCATAATTGATGAGTACAGTGTGGGCCTGTGTTTGGGGAAAACCCTGCTGTATTCAAAACCACAGACTAGATAACGTTCAGCCCTCAGAGCTCGTTGTGTACTAGCGAGGGCCAATGTAGGTGAAAGATCATACCTATATATGGAATCATGACTATAATAGGGCATGTACAGTTATGACCGTAATAGGGCATATGCAGCTTTGACCATAATAGGGCAAGTACGAATATGACCGTATTAGGGCAAATACGAATACGTCCATTTTAGGGCATGTATGAACGGGTCTACATTAGGGCCTCTATACAGGACACAGCACACCCAGAAGCATCTAATGGGTGACACAGAGTAGTAATGTAATGTAATGTAAGGACTATTTATAGAGCGCACTGTGACCCTACTTGCAGTCGCGAAGCCAGTGTGTCAGGAGCCTAGTGCACAGAAGGAAATGCCCCCTTGCTGCTGTATAAAACTACTGCAATAATCAGGGTTCAGTGGGCCCCTCAGAGCTATGGGCCCTGGTGCCACTGCACCTGCTTTACCAATTGAAGCTACGCCCCTGCATTCACAATAGAAAGTATTGATTACGTTAGAAACAAATTTCCTGATCACTCAAGATAGAAATGTCAAAATCTATTTATAGGTATACGAGTAAAGGACACACTTTTAAGAATTTTATATTCTTTACCTTGACTCCAGCCACTTCCAGGTTTTCACAAGTACATCTTAGCTGGTTATAGGGCTGGTCATAAGGCCAATACCAGCGGGTGCAGAATCTCACATCAATCAGTAAAGCAAGATAAAAAGCAAGACAAAAGGACAGCATAGTTCTACACCGTTTTCTAAACAGTTTTTTGGCAAAATATTATGTTTACATTCATGTCTGCATTATACTTCAGTAATCTTGAATGCTGTGCTGCTATTGATGAAGCCTGTTCTAAAATTAGTATCATAGTAAAAATGTTGTACTACTTACAGCACTCAGCTGGCTTCACTTCAAGTAGATATGAAGAAATAACTTCGTAGTGCTTTTCATAAAGTTTGTCAAGTTGCTGAGACCATCCATTGTTGTCTCCTAAGAAGAAATCAGGTATTTGTTAATGATTATACTTTTCGCCTTCCTCCAATATGCTTACTCATTCAAAATATGGTTAGTGCTTGGCCAGTACTGTCACAAAGTGATAAAGAGCTGAGACTAACTGTAAAATGGAGACATGTTATTTTCGGAGGCTTTTGTAGACTAGGCTGGTAATCTCAGCCCAGTTCATAGTTTAAGAGAGGACCTCACCGTACGCCATCATCTGCATGCAACACATCGGCAGTCATGTAGGTATTCTCAAAAGAATATTAATATATTTTAAATATATGGAGCCAAATCCCCCTTTTGTTTCCGCCCCGGTGGTTAAAAAAGTGGCAATGAGTTTCTGATTTGGGCCCCTTGTTTTTTGTGTGCTGACAGATCTGTGTGGCATATTATTGGACAGCTGCAGCTCAAGGTGATTCAGGTGGATTGAGAAAACATCCCATATTATGCCCAGTATTAATTGCATTACGCACCAATAAATGATTAAAGTAAGCATCAGCGTTGGAGAATTATGTGATATGGTAAAAGCAAACTATGTGGTATAATAAACACATTCTTTGCCACTATTGTCAAGCAATTGTGAGATTTTAGAACACTTTGGTACTACAACAGTTAGTAATCCCTAGCCACATTCCAATTTCTTCCCACTGACACCAAGTTAGCTGATTTTCAGCCAGTTGTGAGTACTGTTTAAACTCTTCCCAATTGGTGAGTTTAGCTTTAAAGTAGGTGTACCACCTAAATGACTCAAAACACTTCAACATCTCCGCCTGAACCTGGGTGGCCTCCAAACTGGATCTGCAGGAAGATAGAGGGAGGCTGATCACAAGCACATTCACTTACGCTCCCTCAAGAATATGAGAGGAGGGGAGTGAGCAATTGACATCTAGCCACACAAATACGGGTAGGAAACCTGACATTAGCATGTTTGTATGGTCGCAGGAGGATTGTGTAGGTTTGCCTTTGATATTGGCCATGCCACACGTTTTAAGTCACATATTCTCTGCCAACCCAAGAGGTTCTCTGGGCACAGTACCAGTCTGGGCACGTTTTCCACAGTAGTGGAGATGGGGTTAAACCTTAATTTTGGTATTCCAATTTGTTTACTATCATGTAGAAATCAAACCAAAGGAAGGAGTGAGAAACACAAATGGTGCCTACCTCCATCCACCTTGAGCACATCATACCAAACAACAGAATTGGCAGCTGTTTAAAGATGTAATCCAACTGCCACAACTAAACATAAGTAGTGTCCAATAGAACTCCAATTCTGATCTGCCTCACAACCTGTGATTTGCCGTTGTAAAGGCACAATGGGAATGGGGGGTGAACTAATGTAACCATATAGATTAATAGAAAATAAAGATTTGTGGCACATTATCTTCGTATACTCAAAAGAATGATACAGAAAACATAAACAACAAAGCAAAGACTGTGACTCTGATTAGGTTGGTTGATAGACTGTTATACCCTGATGTATCTATAATTACAGAGTTTCTTGTGAGGAACACTGTAGTGCATTTTAGTCCCCGTTGTTGAACAGACAAAATCGTTCATTAGAATCATGTACTAAGCAATATTTTCCCAAGAATTAGTCAATTGCCTTATCCAGTGATTGCAATGGTAATCCTCTCCTCTTTTGAAGGTGTGATCTTCCATTGCCTTACAAAACCTGGTGTTTCACAAAAGACTGAAAATATCTTGATTTCAAATATGTGTTCTTATCTTATAATATCCTATTCCCAATTTATCATCATGGCGAAAATGATAGAGAAGTTGCTGTCATCAAATTCGAGTATTTTTCAAATTTGAGGCTCGTTAAATTTTTTACTGCATGTAATCAGAAATTTGGGTGTGACACAGGACGTAGGCTATGTTTATCATATTCTTGTAGCCCTGGTAATTGGCTGCATGTCTGTCCTTAGAATCATCTTCACCTTCCAAGCATTCTTTGACATAAGCGATCAAAGGATACATCTGTTGCGGTGTGGCGATGGTACGCTTCCTTGCAGTGCACAGCCTACTATTTCTGGTAAAGGACACTGCATGGGCATGTGGAGCCCCAAGTGGTCCCTATTAGCCCTAATTCTAATAACTCTTTAGGGATCTTATAAGACATCCACGTGGTTCAATGTGCTTGTTAGAAAATTAGGAAGCATGAGGAGGCCAGGCCCGTAGTGCAATCAACCTGCTGATGAACCCAGAGGTCTATGAATCCCTATGAATCCCTAACACAGGCACAGCACTCACTACATTGTCTCAGATTCAGAAACCAAAAGCAGCCCTGGCAAAAATTTTCAAATCAGCCCTCCATAAATTGTTCAAACCAACCGCCACTCCTTCCCTTTCCCTTTTTTCGAATCTCTCTCTCTTTCTCCTTTTCCCTGCTGCCATTTACCGCGGAAAGCTGGAGACAGCGGTAGAGGCTGTCAAAGTAAAAAAAATAATCACCCCAGTACCCTGGGAAATGCCCAGTGGTATAAAAAGCCACTCTGGCCCTGGTCACAGTGACTCAGCAAAGCTTCCATTTTCAAGTAGCTGATTTGACTGAATCATATCCAAGACAAGAATGAGCGCATAAATGTTTGATACAAGAATGTCTGGAAAACCATAATTTTTTTTCTCAACATGGAACAATACACACAGAATTCTAATGATAACTTATTGGCTCGGGAGGGCCACAATGCTTTCAAGATTATCTACCCTCCAAACCTATCTAAAAATGCAACAAAGAAAGTCAAACACAAATTACTCAAACGGAACTCTGAAACGCTGATCTCTGACTCATATATCTGTCCCAAAAAAGGCACCCTAGTTAATGATCTTATATTCTTCACAAACAGAAGAGCACAATGGAGGAGAGCCATTACCTCCTTACTCCGAAATCATTCTTCCCAGAAAACACCCCACGGACTACGCTTTTCCATTGTACCGTCACCTATCTTCCAGGCCGAAGCAACCATCTCATTATACAACAATGGAAACATACTCATACAATCATCCGACTGGAATCTTGAACGATTCGACAGAATCTTTCTCACGATCAAAAACACGGTCTCGAACAATACCACTCCTACCCCCAAAACCTCAGCCTACCATCTCCCTACCGAAGCACAGTCGCACCCCCCTTCCACCTCCACCTTACCACCTAACTCACCTCACAACCACTCTCCTTCCTACAACAACAGAACCAACTCTATTAAATACAGACCATCTCATCATAGCGTTGTCTCGTCCCACTCTCCTCCAATCCTCCCATCTCTATATCCCACAGGAGGAGCAAAACTAATATACAAGACTGTGAGCCTGTCAGAGACCACAAACGGAATGGCCCCTGGACCTTTATCCGTCCATCCAGGGACAGATGCTCACTCCCCTCATGCTTAAAAAACATATTGAATATTCACTCCACCTCTTCCACTAACATGATCACATTCAATGACCAGCAACATCCAATTCCTGCAACTGACAAGACACGGAGACTTCTGCCATCTCCTCTACCTACCATCTTTCCCAGCTCCCATAACTCTGGCCCACACCCCCTCCTTCTTCCCTCACCTCTCCTGCCTCATCTCTGCTTCCTACCACCACTCCCAGCTACCAAACGTCCAGCCCACACCCTCCTCCCTCTTCCCACACCTCCCCTTCCCCCTACCAGGCCACTCCTGGCTATCCCACCACCCCAGAGAATCTGCCCACTACTGCCATACCCAGTCCAAGCCACGCCTGCTCCTATAATATCAGTCACCCTACCCTGATGGACAAACTCAACACCAAGGAACTAGACCTCCAGCTTATCAAAGCAGATCTCTAGAAACTTATACTCACCACCTCAAAACAGAAGAAATATTGGAACCACACTCAGGCACCCAAAGTCAACAGAACTGCAGACCCTAATTAGCACACCCTAACTACAAATAGATGTTCCAACATATCCATGCATATGACTTCAAACACTGAGAACCCTATTATTACACCTTTTAGATCAAGACCCCATCCCAATGCTTCTACAAGACCGCAGAGAATCACCGAACATCTTTCTGACAATGATATTTACTCCCTGCTAGGTTCCTACAACCCCATTCTTGTAGACCCGTCCTCTTCTCAGTTCACTATCCAGACCATCCCCTCCTCTCCATCCCTCTCAGAGAACCTAGTCTTAACCTTAGAACTCTGAACAGGTGTAATCTCCTAAAGGCCCCAACTACTCATCATGAGACACTAACGACCAAATCTCATATCAATTCCATACTTCTCAGCAGATCAGCGGTTAAACATGCTGCAGACATCGCTGATCTCATCCTTGCCCAAGACCTTGACCTCCTAATCTTAACGGAAACCTGGCTCAATGATACTTCCGTGCCCATTATGGACGTTCTAGTTCCACCAAACTTTGACATTATCAGACTAAATAGACCAAGAGAAACAGGAGGTGGCATAGCATGCATCTTCCACTCCTCGCTCACCATGAAACAAGCTCTCACTGCGCCAATGCCCTCGTGTGAATATCTAGGTATTGATATATGGAACAACAACAAGATAGTATGTACTCTACACACTCTATACCACCCCCCTGGCAACAATCTTCCTTTCATCGAACAGCTAATGGAGACCATTGTATCTAAATCAGACGATAACACCAACCAAATCTTCCTTGGAGACTTCAACATTCACTGGAATGACACTAATGACCATCTATTGAACACCTTCAAACCTTCCTTTTGGACTGGACCTCAATCTCACCCAGTCATGTAATGGCTCTATACATAATAGAGGCTCAACCCTCGACCTTATCATCTCCAAAAACAATGTCATACAAATGGAATCCATATCCCCTTGTGACTGGTGTGATCACTATCTAGTTTTCTTCCTTATCTTGGAAAACACGCAAGTGTGACAGGGGCAACCACGTAAAACCAAACAATGGACTAGAGACCTGAGAAATATTATCCTTACTGAGCTATCTTTTAGCAGCTACAAAATCTTACAACCTCCTACTAACATGGTGAATGTTAACGATCTCACAGATTACTGTTTCCAATCTATGTCCATTATTCTCAACACAGTTGCTCCGAAACAGCTAAAAAGACTCCCCTGCAAACAGTCCAAAGCCTGGTTCAACTGCAACCTTAATGAAGAAAGAAGTAAGTTAAGACTTGCTGAGAAAACTTGGAGAATCTCTCCCTCCCTCTCTCACCTCAAGCATCTGAGGTCAACGAGAAGTGCCTATAACAAACACATTCGAAGATCCAAAGCAGAATACTTCAAGACACAACTAGATGAAGCCAAAACTAGACCCAAAAAACTATTTGGACTAATCAAGCAACAAGCAACCCACAACCCTAACTCCCACTAGGGAGATAAAGAATCAGCATTCTGTGGAAATGACTTCTCCACCCATTTCAGGGATAAGACAAAGAAGATCGAATCTGAACTACTTATCACCTCCCAACATCCTCCAAACCATTCCTTCCCCAATCACTGTCCCATCCGACAACCGGGGAATACCCCCCAAACAAGCTCCTCCTCAAAAAAGAATGCTAGATGGAATGCTTTCAAAATTCCAGATGAGGTCGACATACTCAACATTATAAGATCGCTAAAACCCTCCAACCATTTCTCTGATCCTGTGCCCGCTAAGCTTACTAAAAAAATAAAATCCTCCATTCTACTGCTCTGGACCAGGATTCTCAATGCATCCCTATCTCAGGGCCTGATGCCGGACTGTCTAAAAATAGGACAGGTTGCTCGTATACTCAAAAAGCCTAATGCAGATCAGTCTGACCTCAACAACTTCCATCCCATTAACAACCTCCCTACACTAGCAAGGTCCTAGAAAAATGTGTGCACTTACAACTCTGTGGCCATATCGATAAGTTCCATCTTCTGGACAATTGCCAATCTGGCTTCAGAAATGGTCATAGCACTGAAATAGCGCTAACACATATTGTTGATGATGCCCTTAGACTGCTTTATCAAAATGAATCATGCCTCCTTATACTACTGGATCTATCCTCTGCATTTGGCACGGTCAAACTTGACATCATGATCAGCCTTCTGGAGACAAGGATGGGGCTATCCGAACCCGTTGCAAGCTGGTTTGCATCATTCCTACATAACAGATCTCAAAGAATAAAAATCAAGCATACCCTCTCCGACTCCACTCCCGTCTATATCAAAGTACCTCAAAGATCCACGCTATTCAATCTGTTTATGGAACCCCTCACGGAAATTCTAAAGCACTCAAATATTCTTTATTATATGTATGGTGACAACTCTCAATTATGCTTCAAAATCTCAACCCCCGAAGACTTCAAGACTCTCAACCACACCCTGCTGCAAACCCAATATTGGCTAACCCACAACCACCTCATGCTCAACGCCTTCAAAGCGGAATTCCTCCTGATCACCCCACAAAACTGCTATAAACCAATACAGGAATGGCTCAAACAACTTACAGCTCTCAACTGTTTTCCCCACCATCATCGACTCCACGAGATCGCTTGGTATAACTCTGGACAAACATCTGATTATGCAAGATCATATCAGCGCAACAACAAAGGGAGCCAACTAACAGCTAAGCATCCTAAAGAAAATTAAACCTTTCTTGCCCCCTGACGACCTTCGCATGGCAGTACAATCCCTTGTCATTTCCAGATTAGACTACAGGGTTGCTACTCTCGCAGGCCTGCCCAAAACCAGGCTAGCACCACTGAGAGCTGGACTGAACTCAGCAGCTAGACTAGTCTTGGGATGCAGGAAGTTTGATCCCATCAGTCCAGACCTAAAAATGTGAAACTGGCTCCCACTTGTAGCAAGGATCCAGCTGAAAATAGCCTGCATGACTCATAAGGCTATGCATCACAACACTCCCATTTATCTGGCCAATAAACGGGAGCGGTCAGGGGGCAGTCGCTCTTTGAGAAGTGCCAATTCACTATTGCTGAAACCGCAGAAGCTCAACAAGAAGACAACATACAACCGCTCATTCTCTGGCCTAGCACCCAGAATTTGAAATTCACTGCCACCCACTATCAGAACCAATCCCTCAATTACTGCCTTCAAAATAGAAATGAAAAGATTTCTGTTGAACAAATATCTCTATTAACAACTTTATGGAACACAGGATGAATCTTTTGTTGACTATATTTGATTGTGCTTCAATGTACTAAATGTATGCTCTGCAATTCTTGCTGCCTTCACTCATAACCAATCAATCAATCAATCAATCACGGCATTTATAGAGCGCGCTACTCACCCGGGAGGGTCTCAAGGCGCTGGGGGAGGGGGTAAGTTACTGCTCGAACAGCCAGGTCTTGAGCTGCTTCCTGAAGGAGAGATGGTCCTGGGTTCGCCGAAGGTGAGTGGGGAGGGAGTTCCAGGTCTTGGCTGCCAGGTAGGAGAAGGATCTTCCTCCGGCGGTGGCTCTGCGGATGCGTGGTACGGTGGCGAGGGCGTGGCTGGTTGATCGTAGCTGGCGGGTGGGCGTGTAGAAGGTCATGCGGTCGTTGAGGTACTTGGGGCCCAGGTCGTGGAGGGCCTTGTGTGCGTGGGTGAGGAGTCTGAACGTGATTCTCTTGCTGACGGGGAGCCAGTGCAGGTCTTTCAGGTGTCCGTTGATGTGGCTGTGCCGGGGGATGTCCAGGATGAGTCGTGCGGAGGCGTTCTGGATGCGCTGGAGTCTTTTTTGAAGTTTGGCTGTGGTTCCGGCGTAGAGGGTGTTCCCATAGTCCAGTCGGCTGGTGACGAGTGCCTGGGTGACGGTCTTCCTGGTTTCAGTGGGGATCCATCTGAAGATCTTGCGGAGCATGCGCAGGGTGTTGAAGCACGAAGATGAGACGGCGTTGACTTGTCTGGTCATCGACAGGGAGGAGTCCAGGATGAAGCCCAGGTTGCGTGCGTGGTCCGTTGGCTTGGGCGCGGTGCCCAGGGCCGGGGGCCACCAAGAGTCGTCCCAGGCGGAGGGTGATGAGCCCAGGATGAGGACTTCCGTCTTGTCTGAGTTCAGTTTAAGGCGGCTGTTCCTCATCCAGTCGGCGACGCTCTCTCATCCCGTCGTGTAGGTTGGCTCTGGCGGTGGTGGGGTCGTTGGTGAGGGAGAGGATCAGCTGGGTGTCGTCGGCGTAGGAGATGATGTTGAGGTTGTGTTGGCGTGCGATGGCTGCGAGGGGGCTCATGTAGACGTTGAAGAGGGTTGGACTGAGTGAAGATCCTTGTGGAACGCCGCAGATGACTTCGGTGGCCTCGGATCTGAACGGGGGAGGCGGACTCTCTGGGTTCTTCCGGCGAGGAACGAGATGATCCATTCCAGTGCTTTCTCTCGGATTCCGATGTTGCTGAGGCGCTTCACTAGGGTGCGGTGGCAGACGGTGTCGAACGCCGCGGAGAGGTCCAAGAGGATGAGGGCTGCTGTTTCCCCGTTGTCGGTTAGGGTTCTGATGTCGTCAGTGGCTGCGATAAGGGCGGTCTCGGTGCTGTGGTTGGCCCGAAACCCGGACTGCGAGGGGTCGAGGGATCCATTCGTCTCGAGGAAGGCGGCAAGCTGTCTGTTGACGGTCTTCTCGATGACTTTGGCCGGAAACGGAAGGAGCGAGATGGGACGGTAGTTCTTGAGGTCGGTGGGGTCCGCCGTTGGTTTCTTCAGGAGGGCGGTAAGCTCGGCGTGCTTCCAGCTCTCCGGGAAGGTGGCGGTGTGGAAGGAGGAGTTGATGATGTCCCGGAGATGGGGTGCGATGGTGGCGTCGGCTTTGTTGAAGACGTGGTGTGGGCAGGGGTCGGTTGGTGATCCGGAGTGGATGGAGTTCATCGTGCGGGTGGTGTCTTCGGTGCTGATCGGGGTCCAGTTGCAGAGGGTGGTGGTGGCGGGCGTTGGTTCGGCGGTAGGGTGCGTGGTCTGTGCGTCGAAGCTGTTATGTATGTCGGTGATCTTGCGGTGGAAGAACGCGGCGAGTGAGTTGCAGAGGTCTTGCGAGGGGGTGATGTCGTTGTTTCCGGCGCTGGGGTTGGAGAACTCTTTGACGATGCTGAAAAGTTCCTTGCTGTCGTGGGCGTTGTTGTCCAGTCGTTCTTTGAGTGCCGACTTCTTGGTGGCACGGATCATCTGGTGGTGTTTGCGGGTGGCGTGCTTGAGGGCGGTCCTGTTGTCTGTGGTCTGGTCGAGTCGCCAGGCTTTCTCGAGAGTGCGGCAGTTCTTCTTGGATTCCTTGAGTTCGTTGGTGAACCAAGGGGTTTTCTTGCTTCCGGGTCTGCTGGGAGGGTTTTTTAGTGGTGCGAGGTCGTCGGCGCAGGCGGTCAGCCACTTGGCGAGGTTGCTGGCTGCTTCGTTTGGGTCCGTTGTGTTGGTGGGTGTGTTCTGGCTGAGGGAGGCGGTGAGCTGCTCGGCGGTGATCTTGCTCCAGCTCCGGCGGGGAGCCTGTTGCGGGTGGTGGTGGGTCGCAGTCTTTCTGAAGCTGAAGTGGACGCAGCTGTGGTCGGTCCAGTGGAGTCCGGTGGCGTGGCTGAAGGAGATGTGCTTGCTGGAAGAGAAGACGGGGTCAAGCGTGTGGCCGGCGTAGTGGGTGGGCGTGTTCACCAGTTGCTTGAGTCCGAGGTTGGCGAGGTTGTCCAGCAGGGCGGTGGTGTTTCTGTCGTTGTTGTTCTCCAGGTGGAAGTTGAGGTCCCCTAGGAGGATGTAGTCGGCGGAGGGCATGGCGTGCGGGCTGATGAAGTCTGCGATGTCTTCGCTGAATAGTGTGCGTGGTCCCGGGGGTCTGTAGATGAGGGTGCCTCGGAGGGTGGTCTTGGGGTCAGTGTGTATCTGGAAGTGTAGGTGTTCGGCGGCGGTGAAGGTCTCGTCGGAGTTAGTCGAGATGCGGATGGTGTTCTTGTGTACGATGGCGATGCCTCCTCCCGTCTGGTTGACGCGGTCCTTCCGGGTGATCTTGTATCCGTCCGGGATGGCTATGGCGATGTCGGGCGCTGAGGAGGCGTTCATCCAGGTTTCGGTGAGGAAGGCGACGTCCGGTGCTGTTGCGTCGAGCAGGTCCCAGAGTTCCACGGCGTGCCTGTGGACGGAGCGGGTGTTCAACAGGATGCATTTCAGGTGGTTGCTGCTGGTGCTCGACTTGGCGGAGGTGGTGCACGTCCGGGGGCAGGTGAATCGGCAGGCTTGGCAGGTGAAGGGTCCGTGGGTGCGTCTCGGTGAGGCTCGGTAGCAGGCAGGGTTCCGGCCGGCATTGAGTGCGGTGAGGGTGGCGGCGTCGTAGGTCCGTCGAGTAGTGTTGCATCGGTGGGATCCAGGGGTCCTGGCGCTGGGCGCGGGCCAGGCGCGGACGGGCGCAGACGGGCTTACTTTGGCGCACCTTCGGCGCTCCGTCGGTGCTCCCACTGCGCGCGAGCCGCTGCGCGGTCGCTCAGGGGCGTCATAAGTAAGGAGCCTGGAGGGAGGAGCAGCTGGGTGGCGGGAGCGGGGCGGCGAATGGAATCACGGGGGGCGGGGCCGCAGGGAGGCAGTGGCGGGAAGTCCCAGGAGCAGCGGGCAGCGGGAAAGTCCCAGGAGCAGCGGGAAAGTCCCAGGAGCAGCGGGCAGCGGGAAAGTCCCAGGAGCAGCGGGAAAGTCCCAGGAGCAGCGGGCAGCGAGCGAAGGAATCTCCAGGCAGGAGGCGGCAAGGCAGGCAGGAGCGGCAGCAGTGAGTGGGGCGACCAAGCCCTGTGGAGGGCTGAGCGGTCACACTCTGTGGTCCCCTACGGTCCCCTTAAGTAAGGAGCCGGGAGGGAGGAGCAGCTGGGTGGCGGGAGCGGGGCGGGAGCGGGGCGGCGAATGGAATCACGGGGGGGCGGGGCCGCAGGGAGGCAGTGGCGGGAAGTCCCAGGAGCAGCGGGAAAGTCCCAGGAGCAGCGGAAAGTCCCAGGAGCAGCGGGCAGCGGGAAAGTCCCAGGAGCAGCGGGAAAGTCCCAGGAGCAGCGGGCAGCGAGCGAAGGAATCTCCAGGCAGGAGGCGGCAAGGCAGGCAGGAGCGGCAGCAGTGAGTGGGGCGACCAAGCCCTGTGGAGGGCTGAGCGGTCATAACTATCTTTGCCATTCACTCTGTATGTATAACCTGTCTACCATCTGCTCAATGCTCTGATACCCTGATGGGTCACGTCCGCGCTTTATAAAACTCTTTAAATAAATAAATAAACTTGAACTGATTCTTTCATTAATGGCTTTCGAGTCTGTGTAAGAAGTGGGAAACTGGCAACTGCAGTCTGAACATGCTTTACTTTCTTTGGGAGCCTTGAGAATTGGGACACCTGTCATCCTCCTCAGATGAGGAATCAACTTATTTGTCAATTTTCTCTGATTATGGCAACAATCTCCATGAGATGTTTATGCTGGACTTGCTGACAAACAACTAATTGGTCAAAAAAGCAGTTGTTTGAAACCTAAAATATATTAGAACTTTGAAGTACATTCTCCTGTGTTTTGACACCAGCGACAATTTTGAAACCAATTAATGTTCTCTTTATGCAAGTTAAAGCAATGCATGACTTGGAGCCAATCTCCTGAATGATTCAGCTGCATTCAATGGTTATAGACTGAACTTGCCTTCCAAACTTTGGAGCAGTACATTCTGGGGTTCTCAGCAGCAGCTTGATGCACAAAGGTGGAGCAGCATAATATAGTCTCCACCCTTTTGACGCCATATATATGCATCTATATATTCATCGATGACATTTATATTCAACGTGAGTCTTGATTTTATTACCATGTTTTTTATATATATATATATTTTTTATTTTGATAGTTTTTTATAACGCAAACTTGACCCTTGTGGGTATCAGAGCACTTTACAAAATTTGCAGAGAGCAGCACCATGATAACAAAAAAGCCATATATGAAGAAGAAAAATACAGGGTATAGTTAGAACCCAGAGAGGGAGGGTACAATTTACAATGTACAAGCACATGGCGATAACTCAATAAAAGATAAAGAATCATAGACAATAAATCTATAGAGGCAGGCAATGTCGAGAAATGGGTGGTGGAGTCAGGACTGTGAAGTTTAAAACTCTGAGATCTCCGGTAAGAGTAGTCATGGATGTGATAGAGTTAAGAAAGGTATCTGAGAGTCTAGAGAAGAAATTTGTTCATAAGGAGTGCTTTGACTTCTTTCTTGAAGGAAATAGTTGATGGATTCATTCTGACTTCAGGGGGCAAGGTGTTCCAGATTCTCGGGGCCATCCCAGAGAAAGATCGGTTGTACGTTTTTTTCTTGCAGAATCTTTGTGGTTTCAGAAGAAAGGTGTTGGAGCTTCTTGAAGATCTGGAGCCACCGAAAAGTTCAAGCAGGCAATTTTTAGCTGGATTTTAGCTTCAAATTGGAGCCAGTTGAGGGATTTCAGATCAGCAGTGATGTGGTTGTTTCCAGTAGCGGCTGCTACCGTCCAGGTGTGGTGGGGTGGATTGAGGGGGGACGAGGGACGGGGGAATAATTAAAAAATATAAAAGATCTTACCTCTTTACTGCCGACCGCCGGCTACCGCCTCTTCTCTCTCCGTCCTCCTGGCAGGAAGCACACAGCCTCCCAAGAATCCCCTGGCCAATCACAACGCTGCCTTGGCAGCGTTGTTATTGGTCTGAGCGCCGTAGTTCGCTGCTCAGACAGGGGCTGGCAGGCTGTGCATATTCTCCATGCAGGCTGTGATACAGCCTGCATGGAGAACATGCAGAGTGCGCATGGAGCTCTGGCAGGCCCGAGACGGCCGGCCAAAGCGCCATGCCTAATTTAGGTGCTGCCATCACTCCTCCCACTGTGACGGGGGAGCCCAGCCCCGCCCGAATTGCTTCAGCTGCAAGCTGAGTACAGAAAACAAAATGATAATAATAAACGTTATTATCATTTTATATTTTGTATTCCGCTTTCAGTTGAAGCAGTGGGGCGACGCTCCTCCACCTTAGTGGAAGAGCCGCCACTGGTTATTTCTTTTAGAGCTGGTGATGAGCCTTGCAGTAGCATTGAGTGAAGCCCTTAGAGAAGCCAGTTTGGATCTGAGCAACACCGAGAGGATTGCACTTCCATAGTCCAACCTAGTAATCACTAGAGCTTGCACTGTATGCTTGAAGTTGTCGGGGAGGAAGTATTATAGCTTTTTTAGAATGTTCGATTGGTTATTCATCCCTTTGGTGGCGGCACTGATGTGCTTTGCATGTTGAGGGTCTTGTCAAGAATTAATCCCAGTAATCTGGCTGAGTCAATGACCTATGTAATGTAGTTGAGGGCTGTTTGATATTTCAACCATTCTTCGATGACCGGTGGCTGGCTGAGTGGAGCAATTAGGAGGAATTAGGTTTTAGGGGTGTTTAGCTTAGGGCGATTGGATGCCAGCCAAGTTTGAGTTTTCTGAAGGGTTGAGTTAAGGGAGCTGATGTCTTCTGGGGGGGGCAACTTTTAAGTAAAGTTGTGTATCATCAGTGTACATGTGGTAGTGGATATTGGAAGAGCTCAGAATTTCCATTAGAGGCTCCATGAACAGGTTGAAGAGATTTTCTTTGAGTCCTGTTTTGTAGATAGGAGGTGAACCAGTTAAGGACTGTTCCTGTTATTTCCACATGGTGTTCCAAGAAGTCTAGTAGGTTGTCATGCTTAACTGGATCGAATGCGATGATAGGTCGAGGAGGATTAAGATTGGTTCTGATCCAGCATTTTTAGTGCATCGTCCACTATGTGTGTCATAGCCGATTCAGTGCTGTGCCCATGGTGAAAGCCGGATTGAAATTTGTCTAGTAGTTAGAATTGTTCAATGTGGTTACAAAGATGGATGTGAACATATTTTTCAAGGAGCTTCACCAGGGTAGGAATACTGGAGATGGGTCGGAAGTTGTTTAAGTCAGTTTGATCTGCTTTTGATTTTTTTAGGATAGGGGAAACCTGACCAGATTTTAGGCAATCCGGGATAGTGCCTTGGCAGAGGGAGGCATTAGCAAACTTGGTCCAGAGTGGGAGTATCGAGGGTAAGATAAGCTTGAAGAAGTTGGGAGGTAGATAGTCATTGAATTGGTTTGAGGGTTTCAGCGATGATAGAATCTTGTGGATAGCATTTTCATCAAACCTTTTGAGCGAGTTCCATGATGCGTTGTTTTTGGGGAACTGCCCAATGGGACATGAGGGAATAGTAGTCCGCGACACAGAGAGGATGGGTTGAGGGCCATGTTCCAAGCCCATCTGTAGGTCTTTTCTCATGGTTTCTGTCTTCTGAAGAAAGAAGGAGGCAAATTCCTCACAGTTTGGTAGTGTACTAGAACCAGCGGGGACGGATTGGGTGTGCAGTTCGATTGTACTTTTATAAGTTCAAAAAGTTTTTGGGACGGTTACTGGCTTGATTCAACTGGTTTCGGAAGAAACTTGCTTTTGTAGTATCTGTTCCTCCATGATCTCAGGTGCTTGAGGTGTTCAAGGGATGGAACTGATCTCCACTGATGTTCAGCAAGTCTCAAATTGCGCCTTTGTGTGTTGAGAATACCCTTATACCAGGGTTTGAATCTTTTGCAGACACTCTTTTTAGCTGCATTGGAGCGATTGAGTCAAGGGCAGTCTCCATGGAGCAATTGTAGTGATTTGTTAGATCATGGATATCTGCCATCTCACCAAGAGGAGGCAGGGTGTTGTGGCAAAGAGAGTTCAGTTCATTATGTTTGATGTTGTGTATGCTCCTTTTCCAGAGTCTAGGTTTCGTTGGTTGAGCTGAGTTGGCTGTCCCAGCTTGCATGATGAAGAAAGTGATGCAGTGGTGGTCGGTCCAATCACATGGGAGGATAGACTCCAATTGAATTAAGTTGGGTTTCGCAATAATAGGATCTAAGATTGACCCTTTGTTAAGTGTGGGCCTGTCGCAAAATTGGGTTAGGTTAAGGTCAGCAAGGAAGGTTTTGAAGCTGTTGACTGCAGCATCGTTCAATCATTCCAGTGGAGGTTAAAGTTTCTGAGGAAGATTTGAGTACACTGTTGTCCAGTGTTAGTTACAATGGTTTCCATGATCTCATCTATAAAAACATGATTGTCTACTGGAGGGTGGTATATCGTGTGTAGTTTGCAAAGAAGTCTGTTGTTGCAAGAGATATTGAGGCATAGATATTCGCAGGAGGATAGAGCAGGGGTTTGTGCTTTTTAACTGATAGGTTGAGGCTGTGAATGTAAGCGATGCCACCGCCTGATCTACTGGGTCTATCCAATTTGGAAATGCCATTGTTAGGAGGGACTAGAATGTCAAGGATGGGAGGAGAGGAGTTGTTCAGCCAGGTTTCGGTCAGAATAAGAAGGTCAAGATCATGTGTAAGGATCAGGTCAGCAATGTCTCCAGCATGTCTTGAAGCAGATCTGTAGTTTATTAACATGCATTTCAAATGGGGATTGAGGTGTGTTGGGGAAGACTGTGTAAGAATAACTCGTCTGAGGTTGTGCTTGTTGACTGCTCCAGAGTTGAGCCTAGAAGCTCTATGAGGGTTCGCTGGGATGGCATGGAATTTTCCCTGAATGCTATTGTTGTCAGAGTTAGGAGAGTTATATGATAAGAGGATGGTTTGGATGTCATTGTCAGAAAGAGGGACTTTCAGTCTGCTTGGATGTGTAGGCGCATTGGGATAGAGTCTAGTTCTCCATCTCTGTTGAATGGGCGACGTGGCCGGGATGGAGGGGAGGAGTGTTGGAGATGAGGTGGGGTGGTTGTAGGGTTGGTCCTGAATGATACGATTCAACCTTTGGTATCTATCGGAATACTGAAAGTTGTTCTTCTCTGTAATAAAGTGAGTGAGTCTATGTAAATCTGCTTTGAGGTCATGCAAGTGTTTTGTAATCTCGTCCAGCCAGTATTCTAGAATGGTGTGGGGGTGGGATGTCAGGTGTAGGGCTGGTGGGTAGGGGGTCAAGGGAGAGATGTCAGTGGGGATAGAGTACTGAAATAAAGGGTGAGAAGGCACAAGAGAGAGAGGAGAGGTAGGGGTAGGATCAGCATTTGGAGGGGAATATCGCAGGAGATGGGTGAGAGGGAGTGCCAATGGTAAATCATTGGCTGTTAATGGGGGATTAGCAAACTGGGGAGACTGTGGAGCAGGAGGGGGGGCAAGGGTATACTTTGGGTAGTTTGGCTATGTAATTCTGAAGTAAAGGATCTGGGTGAGGGATGATACTGCAAACTGGAGTGGTGAGTAGCGGATTCTGACCCAAAGGGTGATGCAGGAGAGTTAGTGATGTTTATGGCGTTAGGAAGGTCTGGGACAGTGGAGAGATGGAATCCAATGCAGTTTTCATGATGAGAGGGAAGAAGTCTTCAAATAATTTAAGGTGGTGTTCTGAGGACTGGATAAGGATAATACCATTGTTGTAGATGGTGGTGGTACCTGCTGCTCTTCAGGCTGATGAAGGGACTACCGAAAGTTTGATACAGTGAGGTGTTTTACTGGTTGAAGGGATCGAGAGTAGTGAGAGCAAGGCATTCCTCCATTGTGATATTTGTATAAAAATGAGGTAACTTATTATGGCTCCTTTGTTCATGCAAAAGTAGGGGTCAGAAACCAGGGTTTCTAGAGGAGAGTTGAGGAGTCTGTGGGGCATATTAGCAAGAAGAGGCGATAATCATCGCTAACCCTGCTTAGCGTGATTTTTTTATCGCTGGCTATCGCTGGAATATATCGCCACGCTAACGCTGTATTAGCAACGATTAGCGCTATGGCGATGAATATTCCAGTGATAGCGGGGAAATGGGCCAACATCGCTGAAAAACCAGTGATGTTGCATGGAGAAGGGAGAACACCTTGCTGATACGACCCTGTGGTCGTATCAGCATAATCCACCCCCCATGTTAGGTATGGCTAACACCTGCTAATTGCAGGTGTTAAATAAATGGCGATGACCCCGGTTAGCGCGACTTTTCACGTCGCTAACTGGGGCCATGGCCACCTTGCTAATAGGCGATAGGCCTGTTAGCGGGTGTTTCCCAGGTTTGTTCGTCGGGAACGCCCACTTTGCATGTCATTAGCGATAAATATCGCTGACATGCAAAGCGGTAAAAAACGGGCGCTAATGCCCGCAAACTGTCGCTAACTGCTGTTAGAGACAGTTTGCTGATAGGGCGATATGAATATCGCCGCTTTAGCGGCAAAAAGTGCCGCTAAAGCGGCGATAGTGCCCTTGCTAATATGCCCCCGTGTTTTAAGGACTTGGATGCTTTTTTTGATAGATTAGGGGGGTGGTTAATTTTATAAGCAAAACAACCAGATGGCTACAGATTTTTGCTGGTTGTTCTTAGAGGTTCCATGACAGAAGCAAGCCGAACAAGTGGTGGCGAAGGGGAGTGGAGGAGGTGGGTGGGGGCAATGGGGATGCAGTAATAGGGCTAGAGTGTGTAACTGTGGGAGGGCATCAGTAAAAGTCAAAGGTCGGACATAGTAGTTGAGTAAGAAATTCTTTACAGTTCCATAGTTGCCAACATTTGGAAAAAAAATCCCAGGACACTTTGCAGCACAGGGCTGATGTAGATAGAAAGTTCCTGTTTGCGTACCTGTGTGCAATAAAGAGGAACAGTTTCTGCAACAATATTATACGGGACAGTCTCCAACTTGCCGGGACTGTCCCTGCAAAATCAGGACAGTTGGCAACTATGCAGTTCATGCAGATATCGGCAAAGGTAGCATATAATAGATGAATAGATGCTTCAATACCGCCCATGCATCAAGGTGGTCCTAATGAGGGACTATCTCATTTACACCAACCTCTCAGGACAATGGAAAAAACACGTGTGATGCATTTAAATGTATTAATAATATGTAAGCATTGCAGACACTAAGGATTCACATACAAATGTATAAACAATCAATAGACCGATGTAATCATGTAGCTTTTATGTTCACATCTCACATTCATTCTCAATAAGTATATGTATATGCAAAATCGTGTAAGTGAAGTTGATGTTGGCCATTGAGGTAACTTAGCCTGACTTTAGGCCCTAACTGAAAATGTGTTTTAACCCTGCCAGTATGCTGTTTCTTTCCTTTGCAGGTGTGTTATCATGCTTCTCGTCAGCTAGAGAAAGACTCATTGTTTGAATTAGACGACTGATAGTGAAGCCTGCAGGGAGGAATCTTGCAACAAATTTGGAGAGATTATGGTAAAAAAGACCTTCTGTTTATCACCTACCAGGATGGTGGGAAGCTTAAGATTGAATTCTGCAGTCCCAGTTTTGAAGAGATGGGAAACTGAAAGGAGTGTGTGAATGCCTCTCTCAGTTAACAATTCAGTTGTTTCCTGGTTGTGTAAGAAGAGATAAGGATGTTTTTGAAGCTGCTGTTGTATCTAATAGGTGTTTCCATAGTTAGTTAGGCAGACTTTCCCTAGACTCTGAGAGGGAACAGATCTCTCTGCTGAGTTCTTCCCTGAGTTTAAAGCTTTAATCTGAACACTTTTTTTCTGAACTTCTACAGAAGTTCTGTCTTATGCTGACACCTTCCCTGCTCCCTGGATAGAAATCCCCTTTAGCAAACTAAGTCCTTATCCTATGTTTAGATTAGAAAGGGGAAGTTTATTTATGGAACATCTATTTCCGTCAATTCGCTTTATTCTTGTTGTGGCTGTTACTGTTCTGTACCTTATATTATTACAACTCAACTTATTGAGGCATTTCAGCCTGCAAGCTCTACTTTTGGGGTTTGTGAATTTGTCTTTACTCTGTTTATATATTGGATGAATTTATATTCTAAAATAAACCCACTTACTCATAATTATTGATACTTGGTTGTTATTGTGGAGTCACATTGGCTTCACAAGCTGGAAGCGTATTTCTTTTGTTATCTCCCTTACAGCGCTTCAACTCATTTAACAACAGTCCATACGACCAATGGGGAAATATATGCGATGATTTTACAAAAAGATTAAGGTGTAAATACTAGAACGCCATCAAAGGCATGTAGTGTAGCTCCTATTTCCCTAATAGGCTCTGCGCATTGGAATAATATCCCCTATAGGTTTGACATAGGACTAAGGTCAGTATGTCCCTATCGAGTATATTAAACTTAATTACTTGTGCCAGCTAGCTCAGAGGCCACTAGAAACTCCTTGACGACAAGAAGGGAGTAGTTTCTGTCAGCCGCAAAGCATGACAACTATGTTTCCCTTTAGAATCAGAACGAGTCCCCGAGTCGTGGAAACAATAGATAACTATTTCACTCAGCTCAATCGTGCATGCTTAGTTTTCTTCAAAGTTACACAGGAAGAAATAGACGGGCGTTTCAATAAAAGATTTATTGAACAGTCTTGTTTCTTGTGTAAGTAAAATGTGCTGTTACGATCACAAGACAATATGCAAGATAAATAATGTACAGCGTAAGCAGAAGAAATAAATAATACTGCAATAGCATTATCTTTTTAGCAGATATTCATTCACATAAATAACACAGACTAAAAAATGCGAGTACTCATACGATGCGTTTCTAAGCTAGTTCTACCCCAATGTGCCTAACCTAACCTAGGTGTAGGAAGAGGTATGAAGTAGGTGAAGTATTCCTTACTATGGTATACTAAGAGTATGTTAAGTCTAGTATGTCTAGTATACCTAGTATGCCAAGAGTCCCTCTAGGTTCTAGTCAGCTCCTTACCTTTAGAATGAGAGAGGTGGGAATCTCTTTGCCAGACTCGAACTCCAACACCCCGCAAGGGAAGTTAGATCACTGGAAGCTGGACTCTCTGCGTGCAGGGATGACAGCGTCTTCTCAGTGCGTCAGGCTGGGAAACGGGCTCCTCTGAAGTCGAGGTCTCTTCTAGTTTACAAGGGGTAGGGAAGGTATATTTATACCTGAGAGGTACCTCATAATGTTAGCATTGACGTGAGTCGGACAGCGGAAGACGTCATGAATGAACCCCTAAGGTATAGTGGTTCATGCATAATAGATGAGTCCTTGAAGAAATCAATAGTCCTGTGCTAGGGAAACTCCCGAAGCCTGAGGGTCTGTTCTTCAAGAACTCGTTGTGACGTTAGGGTGGACGGTTGTCGGAGACCATGCCTGTATTTGGAGTGCACGGTTTCATGCCTAAATAAGGACTGGGATTTTATGCCTATATAAGGGCAGGGTGAATTGTGCCTATATAAGGACATGATACAGGAAAGCCCGTGTATGGACACCCTAAGAGGAATACAACACCCACTCCACTTTCGTGTGTACGATAATACTAAAATGCTAAACATTTAAATGGAGTACCGCATATTTCTAAAATATTTCTTAAAACCGTTTAAAAAGGCATTTAAAAAACCCATTAGAATGCAAAAGGGTACTGTACATTTTAAGCATTGTTTTTCATTTCAGGCATATATTTTAAAATAAAATGCAATTTGAATGAAATAAGCAGTAGTATATACATGTGACAAAAAAATGATCGATAAGTTTGTTCAAAATCAAAGTCATTTCATGTCATGGAAATTAATAAACTGTTTTAGACTAACACGATGAAAAAAGTGTCTGAGGAAGTACAGCGAAGTCTGTACTATAAGGCTAGTTCTACTTCAAGCAGATTGAAGTGCCATTTAAGTTCGAAAAATGGGAAAAAGTTCAATTTTGGGAAGAGTTCCAAGTTTTTGAAGTATGAAGGCCAAATTGTTACTGCATCTCTGGAACACTGTGGGCTGAATCAGAGTCAGTTTACGGGTCTGGTGTAAACATGAGATCATCTATTTCTGTAGACAAAACATTGTCCACTGAAGTTGGTGTCAGTTGGAACACCTCGTGTAGTAGATTAATTGCACAGAGATGTGAAGCACCGCTTTCAGCATAGGTTGCTGCAGCAATGTTTGCGTCCGTTGGTACCTGTGTGCCTGTAGTTCTTTCTCGTACCTCAGCAGCAGCCGGAAGCATCTGTGAGATCTCAATGAATGCTGACATCAGGATTGGCAGCCTCTGGGGGCAACACAGAGCATGGGCCATTATCGGGTCCAGCAGAGTATCGACATCCGTTGGCGTAGCTGATGGAAATGTCAGACAGGTGTCTAACACGCATTCTTCACCGCATAGCAGGCATCGTAGAACAGGTAAGATGCAATCTTGCTAGATTGGTCGGAATGACAGGAACCAAGTTGTATTAAGGTCCCGTAGACGAGTCATGCCCAAAAGCTGTACTATTCGCTCACGGCACTTTCATTCAAGGAGAGCTTTCTCCATTTCGCTCGGAGTGATGTCTGCGAATAGGCTGGCCATAGCGTAATAGCAGGAAGAGAAATAGAATTCCGGCAACAAGTGCTAGAATTAATGGTATGCCACCAAACACCGAATGTGCAAAGTTCGGGATTATTCCGAGTATTGCCTGGAAAGGTGCTAACAGACCGGTACAGATGCTCTTAAATATATGTACAATTCCACTTGTATCAGACATGTTGAAGATACGTGTTATCATTTCTATGAAATGTATAGGGCAGTTTGTACGTATTAAAGTCTGTATCTCAGCCGAAGTCCTTGCTACTTGTAGATCATAGGTTTCTTTGGCCGAGGTCAAAGGCACTGTTTGCTGTAAAAGCATGGCTTTCATTCTGCTTAAAGTATCAAATCTTATAAAAGAGATGTTCAGCAAAGGCCACAAAGGCGACTCCCTGACTGTGTCTATTGGGGGAAACAATACTTGTATACAGCAAGTGACCCTGGAGTTGACCGTTACTAGATATGGGATGCCTGGCAACATGCCGCAGCAACTTTGATCATTCAACATGAGGTAACTCCCATTAGAAAGTTGTCCAAACGTTGGATTAATCACAGCAGCTGGAGTACCCTGCTGATGGCAAGACAAATTTGCCACAGAACCATTACAAGCCCCGTGTAAAGAAATGTCCTGACATATAAGTGAACCGCTCAGTGCACTTTTACAGTGTGTACTGCTCAAAAACACTTCACGATCCCCACTCCAACATCTATATGTATACGGTAAATCCCAAGATGTCTTAATGTATTCCTTACCCAACCTTTCATATTTGCCTGCTTGCATTTGTGTGAGGCAATACTGAAACTGAAAAGTACTCACAGGTAATGTGATTTTGCCATGAATTAGCCATTCTGTAGCTGGTTTTTCTGCCACTGTAAATGGTAACTTTTCCAGTTTTTCAATGCTCAGCACTGTATACTTTGCTCCTCTTTGTGCCAGTTCGATCTGTTTATCAGTTAGATTGTATTCTGCAAACAGAGCCGATGTGTTGATGAAACGCCAAGGCACATAGCCCGCTCGCAAAGATTGCGGCGTCCAGCTTAATAACATAATAGAACGTAATTGAGATTGGCCTTGTTGTAACATCGTCAAATCTTGTTCTAGAATGTCGATAGCAGAGGATACAATGCCATCCAATGAATATATTCTGGAGGACAAAGTTGTTAACCCATTGTCGACCACAGAGAGGGTTTTCTCTAAATTAATACGATCAAGTTCACGTATTCGTTCTGCAGCCTCCATCTGTGATACTTTCCATGCTTCATTATAGGCAGCATAAATGCCGGCATATTTGAAACGTTTTTGACGCGGTTTTCTTGGTCCAAGCAAGAATTCCCTAAGGTCTGCATCTTCTTTAAGTAAGGATAAGTGTTGTTTCACATCCTGTAGTGTAGATTTCTGCAGCCAATCGAGGCATAATTTACCTACACTATATGTTGTTACTACCCCCGGATGCTGTCTTTGGACGTATCTTGGGTCTGGCCTATGAATAGTAAAGCCCTGAGTTTTATTCAGGAATCTTTCCTGACAGTTGTTCGTGTCTGTGGGCCAGATCAACCATTTTTTCCAATTAGGATTAGATCTGTTGAGTTGTAGTATATTGTCAACTGTCACCACTGCCTGTGTATTATTATTTCTGGCAGGTGTTGGTACAGAAGGTGTTTTCATCTCTTTGATCTTGGCTAGTCCAAGACAAGATGTTTGTTGGACGGTTTCATTCAAAAACATTATTTGTTCAGGGATGATGCAGGCTCTAAATAAAGCTTCTATCCCCTGCACTTGCCAATCTTTAGTACCCCAGACAGTTTTTGTGTCTATTGTGTCTTTCCATAAGTCGAAACCCTGTCTAGACAGTTGGGCAATAAATAATGCAGAATACATCTGTTTTGTATTTGTTAACATAATTTTCAGTCCTGTTTTGTTTACATTTTTGTAGTAAAACGTTTCTGGATCAGATGTATTGTAACCTGAAAAATATGGAAACTTGTTGGCAAATGTTTTTGAACTACCTTGTGGTGGTGTAGGACAATGCTCCCATTGGTTAAACATAAACACATTTCCAGGATATGCAGATTTATGCAAATAATGATGACCATAGTGATTATAGCAATACTGCTCTTCATAGTTTGGTGAACCCTCTAAATATTCATTTTTAGAAAATGCAGCAGATTTTTCTAGGTCAAACATTATGTCATTCACAGTCTCAAAGTCCCAATCATCTGAATAGGTACCGGACGTAATTAAATCACTTAGTGAAATTTTAAACAAATGTGGAATGTTCAATTGTTCAGTCGGGCCGAAGATATCAAAATCTGTTTTGTCCCACACTATACCATCCTGTATAGGAACAGCTGTGATGTTCACTGATGACAAGTCTCTTGCTTCACGATGGGACGATTTATGAGGTTTCAAAAGTACGTTCACGTCTTTTCCTTCAGTATTCACATGGATGAATCTGCCACTTATAAGCACGCTCACAGTTGTAACCAAAGCTAGCCAGAGCAGGAAAACAAAAAGTCCAGATGAAATCCAGAGTTCAATCCATGGTGAAACCAAATAAGTCTCTTTCAGAAAGTGAAGAAAGTCTTGTACTTGCTGCTTGAATTTCAATGATGCTGGCGTCGTTTCAGGTTCACTCGGATCTTCTGAGAACGTATCAAAGTTAATGAAATAGCCAGAAGCAGTTCTGTCAATTGTAGGAATTGCATCAGGATTTGTAGAAATCGCTGGAACCAGTTGATCACTTGCTACATTGGTGTAGACAGGTGTATTTGGATGAACTGTTACTTGATTTTCAAGAGGGGTGAGTTCCATTGCGTTGTTGCATAGTCCTCCATCTGTTACAGCTGAATTCTCGATTGTTATCAGTCTTTCAGTCTGAACCTCTTGGATAGTAGCGAGAGGAGTGCGTCTGCTACTAGGTCGGAGTCCACGAGGCCTACTATTCAGTATTGGCCACATACTGTGGTTTGATTTTTTTTTTTTTTAAACAGAATTTTATTGATTTTCTGGAAGCAATACAAGCAACATCATGGACATCAGAGTATTACAGCTGGGGAGGCAATATGCACTTCAATCATGACCATCAACATTCCTGTGATCCTCCCAGTGAGCTACGAAGGAAGAGTCTCACCAGGGCCCCAAGGAGCACCCTACTAAAACCCCGTCAGCCCCCCGTGGGAGCCCAACTCACATCTTCGTTCACTGCCCTGCCTGTTACAGTCCGATGGGCAGATTCAGACAAAACCCTCTAAATTCCCAGCCCGCCCCCCTAACCCTTACCCACCCCAACAATACCTCCCTCCCCCTCCAGCCCCCCCAAGCATGCCGCTAGCCACTAATATACTCAAGGGGTCCACCAGACCCCCTGCACCACCCATCAAAATCCTTGCCTTGCTTGTCTTCCCCCAGGGCAGACCGCCAACACCGACATACTGTGGTTTGATGAGGTCGATAGACACAAATCTTTTCTCCTTTCTTCCAGCAAGGGGCGGCAGAAGTACTGTTCTTGTTCCTTGAACTGCTAGGACAGGTACTGGTTGTCTGTAAGAAGGTCCAAATTCCTTCTTGTCCGCAATTTTTTCTCTGACTAGATCCCCAACTTTTGGAATCCAGACAGGCCTTGCTGGGACAGCCGTTTTTTCCCCAGTGGTGGTTGGCTGTAGGAATACGTTGCTTTGTTTAGTTCTTAACTCATTCAGTTCCTGTAAAACAGCCAAACGATCTTTGATATCAAATGTTTTATTTTCCACCACTGTGCCTACGTCATCGAGATCTGGTACCCACATTCTTGTCCCAAATAGGACCTCATATGGAGTGACCCCCCCTAGAGAACTTCTTGGCAGATTATTCAATGAGCGCTGGACCCCATTAAGATGTTTGACCCACCCATCACCCGAACCTAATACCCTAGCTGTTATAGACTGCTTTATGTCCCGGTTTTTCCTTTCCACAACCGAATTTCCCTCAGGATGGAATGGAGAGGAGTACCGCAATGCAACGCCCAGACTGGCCATGGCTTCTTTGTAAGCCCGAGAGCTAAACGCAGGGCCCTGGTCAGAATGTAGCGTGCCTATTGCGTATGTGCCGATAAAGACTCGCAAATCTTTTATAACAGTTCGAGCGTCAGCCGAGCGCTGAGGCCATATCCATAGGAACCTTTATTCAGTATTTGTGGGATCGCATTTGTCCAGAAGGACGCATGCGCGTAGATAGTCTAATGCTGTCTAACAGTGGTGTCTGTACTGGGCAGCTACATTTGTAGCATGGTGTCTGGTGGCTTTCTCGCTGTAATTTACAGTCTAAGCAGTTATTGATGAATATGTGAATTTCTGTATTCATTCCAGGCCACCAGTACATCTCTTTCAATTTCAAAATTGTTGTAGAGATCCACTGATGTGACAGACCCTCCCCCAAATGTGTTTCATAAATCAAGGCTGCTCTACGTTCCATGTTTGGGATTACCCTATCCCCCACTCCAGGGATTCGAGCAAAAGGAACATTGTTCGCATCAATTACATAAGAGTACTTGAGTGGAAACTTTTTTGGTAACGCTGCACTGCTGCCCTTGCTTGAAGCATTGACAGCCAACATTATCTCACCGTCTATTTTTGTTTTTGAACGAGTGATCGCAGCTACGGAAGCCGTCTGAACAGCCCCCTTTGCGGCTTCGTCAGCCAATGAATTCCCTGCAACGTGAACGCCATCACGTTGATGACTCAGTGTGTGGATCACGTGAGCCTTTGGTAGTTCGTTTTTCAACTGAACTACTTGTTCCCAAAGCATTTTGTGCTTTATTGTGCCACCTTTCGCATCTTTGAATCCATTTTCAAGCCAGTTTTGTATATAGTCATTATATGACTGAACACAGTAAAAGGAATCGCACACTACCAGTGTGGGGAATTCTCGATCTGTACTTTCAAGTGCCAGTTTGAATGCTTGCAGTTCAGCTCGCTGAGCTGTACAATCTCCTAGAGATTGAGTTTTTGTGACCATAGGTCTGAAGATGCCATCTCGCATGCGACCTTTAATGATTGCACACGCTGCACTGTAAGCTTGCTTACTCCCTGTTGCGGGCTGTGCGGATCTGTCAGTGTAAATTATGAATTCGTACTGATCGAGAGGCAGAATTTCAGTGGGCAGAGGACATTCTTGTTCATATTGCAGGAATGCTTGTGTTTTTAAATCAGGATCAAAAACATATTCAACATCTGTTGCAGCAAGAGAATTAACCCATTGTATCCATCTTGGATGTAATGCTTTAGCATTTGGAATGCTTGCTTTTGTGACCGCTTCTAAAGCTGGCACTGGGGTTACGACAATAATGCGTTTCCCTTGGGCTAAGGCTCTTTCTTTTGCTACAGCGGTTTGAACTGCTGTCAGAATTTTTTCAGTTGAACTGAAGCGCATTTCCGCTTGTGTGTACAAATGCGATTTGTATGCAATTGGTATTTTCTCACCCTCATTGAAGGTTAAGTAGGTGAATCCGCATTGACCCGAAATTATTCGGATCACCAAATTACGTTGACTTACGCGTGTCTGTAAGTGATTGGTTGCTAACATGTTAGCCTGGAGTGAACGCAAGATTTCTGTGTGTTCGTTTGTCCAATTTTTGATTGAAAAATCAGGTTTGATTAATGCGTAGAGAGGTTTAACCCTTTCTGCGTAATTTAGAATGTATGTTCTTCCAAAGTTTAGGAAACCCAAAATGGATTGTAAGTTTTTCAGCGTTTTTGGAGATTGGAGCAGCGCACATTTCTCTAGAAAGTTAGCTGCCAAGCTCTTGCCTTCACTTGAAAGCTCATATCCTAGAAATAGGACATTGAGATGGGCAATTCGGGACTTTTTAAAGTTGAATTTGTAGCCCTCAGAGGCGAATCCCAGTATAATGGTGCTCACCCTGTTCAAGTGTTTGTTCAGGTCATCGTCTGTCAGATATATGTAATCGACATAGGACAATGCCTCATTGTCATAAATTTGTAGTAACTCCGTTACCCTCGCTGAGAATAAACCTGGGCTGTTCTTGAACCCTTGTGGGAGTCGACAAAAGTGACGCTGGATCCCCATTATGGAGAATGCTGTTAAGTACCTGCTTTCAGGTGCTATGTTTTGACAAAAGAAACCATTTGAGATGTCTAATGTTGTTTTGTATTTTTTACGCACAATGTTATTCATTAATGCTGTGCTATGTGCATTTTGCACTGCAAAGGTTTTTGAACAAGTGTTTAGGTGTCTGTAATCCAAAACTAGACGATATGTATTGTCTGGTTTGGAGACAGGAAATAAAGGATTGCTCATTGAGGAGGTGCATGTTTCAATCACCCCTTGGTATTCAAGTTGATCTAAGATCTCCCTGACCTGTTTTTTAGCTTCTTGCTTTATTGGGTACTGCCTTTGTGCAGTTGGTTCATGTTTCAGATGTATTTTATGGTGAGGTGAGTCCTCATCCCATCCTACATGATTTTTATATAATGCTGGGGCCTGGGCTACTGCCCATTTGCTGGCATATGTATATTTTAGATGTATAGGAATATGGTTGGAGAAGGCAGGCATAATAATGTCCTCGCCGTGTGGGCACTCCCTGACAAATTGTGGTGGCCAGTCTTTTTCCGCTAGAAGTATGTTATAGCCCCTTGATAGTCTTTCCCAAAAAAGTGCTTTCACCTGTCTTGGCTTGTCTCCCTCCATCCGGAGTGTTATTTCATATAACTTTTGTGGAGTACTAACCCTGGTGTCTACAGTCTCAACTGTAATGTACTCATTCAAGTCCACTATCTCCAGAAGTTCCTTCAGGTTCTGGCGAACTATTGTGACTTCTGCTGCACTGTCCAGCATTGTCTGAGCCCATTCTCCGTTCTTGAGTTGAGTTCTCAGTATCCTCAGCATGTCTGATCTTCAGACCTGCTACTCTCTTTTTGGAGAATTGAGGTTTTGTTTTATTTTTTGGAGCGTGTTTACCTTCCTTGGATTTCAAGCGTTCCTCTCTATGTTCTGATCGTCCTCTTCTTTCCGAAGTCTGTGATGAGATCTGAAAGGGTCGAGAGGAACGTGTATCAGTATCTTGATACCTGTCAGGTTTTTTTAAATTATCCCTATTCCTGAGGTTATACCTCCTTTCAGAGGGCTCCTTTTGAGGAGACCTACCCCGTGATTGAGAACGTTTCTCGTTTGATTTTTGTTTAGTAGACTCCCACTTCTTTTTAGAAGATGTAGGAGTTTGTTTAATAGAGTCCTTCTCAGGACTTTCAGATAGTTTCGGCTTCACTGGTCTTCCACCCAAACTATCTCTGCCTAATTCTGCATAAGATTGTTCAATTATTCTGGGTAGTTCAGTTTGATGTTCTGTAACATCGAATTCCCTTAATTTTGGGCGGATCGCCACTGCTGCTGCCTCCCCTTTAATATTGGATAATATTATTGTTGTGACCCGGTCGAAATTTTTCAGTAATTTCATACCTAAATTTAGAGCAGGCTCTGCCCCGTATTCGTTTTGAATTTGTTTCAGGACATCTGGTATTACCGCAATTGACGGAATGCCAATGTATTTTAGTATAGATGGCAGCAAAGACTGAGCCCCAAGTGGTGCAGTCTTCCAGTTGTGGTGTGATCCCCATCGGTAAACTGATTGTTAGGATTCTGTGTTTCTCATACGGGCTAGTATTTGGAAATACTGCTTCGATTTGAGTAATTTTTTGAGATATCCAGAATGGAATTTGCTCATGTTTTGTGGGCATTTTACCCATGACTGCGTATAGAGTCTGTGGTGTAATTTTTAGTGTATTCCCCTGTTGGGGAGTTGGATTTGGAAGTGTCAGTGGTTGCTGGACTGTGAAAGTCCGCATGACATATTGGACCAATTGTCTGTAGATTTTTATTAACTATGTGAGTTGAGTAAGTAATTCCTCGTCTGACATCTCTTCAATGTCAGGATGAGGTGTGTAGCCGGCTAGAATCGGCCATGTTGCTCCTGGTCTACCTAGTGGACCGAGCCTGGTAATGTTTTTGTGATGTTTTAGGGCGCCCTTAAACCAGAGCTGATGCTCTTGGTATGTTAATGGAATTTCTATATCCTCGAAAGGAATGTATTCCTCTGGTGGTTCATCTTCTTTGTAGAAGTGAAACATGTGTGTTACTGGATTGGATTCAGGAAATATTACCCATGAATAGAATACCTCTGTCTGAAAGGATTCGTGTGCCTCTATCACGAAAACTGCTCTACCGCCTCTTGGTGGTAGGCCATGTTTTATAAGTTTTAGAGTGATGGCTCTTCTTAAGTTTGGAGCAATGTCTATAACACCCTCCTCGGTTTCAATTAAACCTGTAATGTTAAAAACTGCTGCTTGGGCTGGATCAGCCGCAGCTTCACCGTTTCCGGCTTCAGTCATTTTGTTTTTTGAAAAATGTAGAACAAGTTTCAAGGAAACAAAGATAAGTTGCACAATATTTTGGAACACTGTATCCTTCAACGTTGAGCAAACCAAACAGCTAGTATATAGGGTACTTCCCTATGTAGCCGTGGCGGATACTTAACCCTGCCCACTCCAGACGTCTTTTGGAGTATATGGGTAGTGGTCTCTGAGAGAAAAAGCACGGCTGAGTTACTCAGTATCTAGCGTTAAATTACCGCCTTACCAAACGTTGGGCGCCATGTAGTGTAGCTCCTATTTCCCTAATAGGCTCTGCGCATTGGAATAATATCCCCTATAGGTTTGACATAGGACTAAGGTCAGTATGTCCCTATCGAGTATATTAAACTTAATTACTTGTGCCAGCTAGCTCAGAGGCCACTAGAAACTCCTTGACGACAAGAAGGGAGTAGTTTCTGGCAGCCGCAAAACATGACAACTATGTTTCCCTTTAGAATCAAAATGAGTCCCAGAGTCGTGGAAACAATAGATAACTATTTCACTCAGCTCAATCGTGCATGCTTAGTTTTCTTCAAAGTTACACAGGAAGAAATAGACGGGCGTTTCAATAAAAGATTTATTGAACAGTCTTGTTTCTTGTGTAAGTAAAATGTGCTGTTACGATCACAAGACAATATGCAAGATAAATAATGTACAGCGTAAGCAGTAGAAATAAATAATACTGCGATAGTATTATCTTTTTAGCAGATATTCATTCACATAAATAATACAGACTAAAAAATGCGAGTACTCATATGATGCGTTTCTAAGCTAGTTCTACCCCAATGTGCCTAACCTAACCTAGGTGTAGGAAGAGGTATGAAGTAGGTGAAGTATTCCTTACTATGGTATACTAAGAGTATGTTAAGTCTAGTATGTCTAGTATACCTAGTATGCCAAGAGTCCCTCTAGGTTCTAGTCAGCTCCATACCTTTAGAATGAGAGAGGTGGGAATCTCTTTGCCAGACTCGAACTCCAACACCCCGCAAGGGAAGTTAGATCACTGGAAGCTGGACTCTCTGCGTGCGTCAGGCCGGGAAACGGGCTCCTCTGAAGTCGAGGTCTCCTCTAGTTTACAAGGGGTAGGGAAGGTATATTTATACCTGAGAGGTACCTCATAATGTTAGCATTGACGTGAGTCGGACAGCGGAAGACCTCATGAATGAACCCCTAAGGTATAGTGGTTCATGCATAATAGATGAGTCCTTGAAGAAATCAATAGTCCTGTGCTAGGGAAACTCCCGAAGCCTAAGGGTCTGTTCTTCAAGAACTCGTTGTGACGTTAGGGTGGACGGATGTCGGAGACCATGCCTGTATTTGGAGTGCACGGTTTCATGCCTAAATAAGGACTGGGATTTTATGCCTATATAAGGGCAGGGCGAATTGTGCCTATATAAGGACATGATACAGGAAAGCCCGTGTATGGACACCCTAAGAGGAATACAACAGGCAAAGACCCACCATCGTGCATCAAGGACCCTGCAATGACAAGTCTTTGCAGCCTGTACCTGGAGTTGATAATGTCCCTGGTTGCATACATTAAGACCCACTCAGTTCTCCCCCAATGCGCCTCTAACACTCGTATTAAATATTTACAAGCTTTACTTTTTGGGATTTAAACCATCATTTGATTTCAATTTTTGTGAAGCGCAGTCAAATTCCCGGAGACATCTTGGCGCTAAGTAACAAGGCTGTGTGGCCACAGCTTCTATTGCTGAAAAAGCCATGATTTTAAGGACTTTCGAAATCTAATAAGAGATGGAGCTGTTCTTATTTCAAGAGGGAGCAGATTCCAATTCCGTTCGGTACACACCACAAATTGTTGGGGGAACTACCAGATTACTGTCTGAACTTAAGCGAAGAATCCTCTCTGGGAAATACCTTCTGAGTTTTTCCCTCAGGTAGGCTAGACCTGATCCCTGAAGCGCTTTGTATGTAATGCACAAGGCCTTAACAACTATACGTTTCTGTACAGCTAACCGATGTAAACTATTGATGGCATGTGAGGCAGACTGGAATTTAGGAACTTTCATAATCATCCTGGCACCCGATTTTTGAAAAATCTGAAGTTTGTTCAAACAAACTTTTGAAAAATATTGATATAGCCCATTACAATAGTCCACTCTAGATAACACAATGGCTATGACGACTGTCTTCAGCAAGTCAAATGGTAAAAACTGCACATTTTTTCCCAATAATGCGTAGCATGTAAAAAGAGGTCGAAATCACATTATTGACTTGTTCCCTGTAGGGAAGTCTTTCGTCAATCAAGATCCCAGTGTTTTAAAATTTTTTGACTCGTGATGGAAGCGATCCTAATTCAGCTGGCCACCAAGAAGGGGACCAGAAAGAAGTTTTATTGCCAAATAAGATAACTTCTGTTTTTGAAGAATTTAATTTGTGATAGTTGTTATCCATCCATAGGCTCACTGCCCTCATACAGTTTCGGAAAAGGCCACTCAAGTCTGGGCCTTTGCTGGAAAGGGAAACCACAATCTGGGTGTCATCAGCATAAGACACTAACAACAACCCAAAAGATTTCACTAAAGATGATAAAAATGTAACATATAGATTAAAAAGAGTTGGGCTTAATGATGAGTCTTGTGAAACCCCGCAAGGTAAAGAAAAGGGTTCTGATACAGTCATCCAAGCTGACAGACTGAACACGGTCTGTCAAAAAAGATCGCAGTAAAGAGAGAGTAACCCCATCCATCCCTAAGCATTTTAACCAGTCAATCAAAAGATCAATATTGACCATGTCCAATGCTGCAGACAGGTCGATTAAGATAAGAGCTGCATTACCGTCCCTATCTACTGATGCCCTGATTGCCTCTGTGGCCACAATTAGAACTGACTCGGTGCAATGACCTTTACGAAAGCCAAATTGCATATCATCCAGCAAATGATTGTGGTCCAAAAAAGCAGCCAGCTGAGAGTTCATTGCCTTTTCAATCAGTTTGGCCACAAAGTAAGCCTTATATAGGTCTATAACTATTGGGATCAAGATCGTTCAAATTAGATTTCATTAACAGCGGAAAAATTGATGCAGACTTCAACTGTTTAGGAAAAAGGCCTGTCTGAAACATAGTATTGAAAATCTTGGTTAATTGAGAAGCCACTAGGTCAGGCACAAGCTGAACAATCTTGGGTAGACAGGGGGGCGAGGGGGAGCCTGAATTAGTGGTAAGAATGGCTTGTCTAACTTGCTCCTCAGAAAGATACTCAAAGTTTGTAAAAAGGATCTTATGTTTATCCCCACAGCAGATATCCTTACTGATCAGATTTGTAACTGCGTTAGAGGAAAATATGTTAAAGATTATCTCAACTTTGTTCTGAAAGAACTGTGCATTTGAGTCAAAGAAATCCTGATTATAACGCGCTGAATTTTTGATGGCAGGAGAAGAAAGTTTGGTGACTACTTGAAACAAGGCTTTGTTAGAGCAACAAGCCGATTCAATAGTGTTAGACCTGGCATCCTTGGCGTGGTTTTCCCCTGACTTTTTTGCCTCTGCCTCCTGTATTTTTGCTGTGTGCTGGATTTAGTTTTTGCTGGTCTAGATTCTTTGGGAACTTTCCCATTGCTGAGTGCTCCCTATGTGGCTTGATTGACTTACTACTAAGTTACTAGTGCAGTGCACTGTGTGTGCCCAGGGCCAATAACTGATATGCTGCTAGTGGGCCTGCAGCACTGATTGTGCCACCCACACAAGCAGCCTTTCAAAGGGGTCTCAGACCTGCCACTGCAGTGTCTGCATGCAGTCTCTACTGCCATGTCGACCTGGCAAGTGCACCCACTTGCCAGGCCCTAACCTTCCCTTTTATTACATGTAAGTCACTCCTAAGGTAGGCACAAGGTACCCCTCTGGGCAGGGTGCAGTGTATGTGAAAGGTAGGACATGTAATGGTGTATGTGGCGTGTCCTGATAGTGAAATGCAGTGTATTTCGTGTTTCACTATTGAAAGGCTTTCTGTCCCATAGGATAGAATGGGAAAAACTTAGTAACATCTTACAAGTATAACTTCCCATTGGGACAAGATAGACAAATGGAGTTTAGTATGCCTGAACTCAGAATGTAAAAATGCATCTATTAGTAAAGGTGATTTTTATGTTGTGTGTTTGAAAATACTGCTTTTAGAAAGTGGGTATTTTCTTGCTTAGCCATCCTGTGTTCCTCTGCTGGTTTGTGGATTGACTGTCTGGCTTTGGAGTGACAGGGGCTAGGGATGTGCATTCGCTGTAGACAGCCACTGAGGGGTTTCGAGGGGTGTCCTGCCTTTCCTGGATGAGTCAGGGCTGGGGCTGAATTGACCTGGGCTGCCTTTAGAGTAGTGGGAGGAGATTTCCTTGCACCTGAATAAGCCTGGCCTGCCTTACACAATGCTGTCTCCACCTCCTGCCAGGTAGCTGGGCCAGAGAGGACAGAACTGGTTTGGACTGAGCACAGACACTCTCTGCCACAATAGAATAAAGGGAAATGTGGTATAAATATTGGGGCCCAGACCCCAGGATTTTAGAACTTGCTTGGACCAAGGAACCTGCCAAGAAGAAGAGCTGGGGAAGCTGTGAGGAGAGGCTACCGCTTTGCGGTGCGCTTTGCTGTGTTGTCCTGCAGTAGGAGTAAGACCTCCGACCCTCGGTCTAGGTCCACTCTCTCCCCGCAGCTCTGCTGTGCCGTCTCTTGCCTCCAGACCCCGACCTCCTCCTTGGGAGGTTCGAGGCTGCTGCCCGCTCCTGCTCCTGCTGCCCGCTCCAACTGGGACCAGACTGCCTGCAACCACCGTAACCTTTCTCAGCCGTTTTTTTCTTAATTTATCCCTGTTGTGCCACTGTTATTGTGCCCATCTGTGTCTTGCTCTAATTCCACTACTGTTTTTATTTTCTCGTGCCTGCCTGTTCCTTTCGCCGCTGCTGCCCCTGCGACCCCTCCCCCCCGGAATTCCCCCCCGGAATTCCCCTCTGGAATTCTCCTCTGGAATTCCGCCGTTCCCGCCTCCCAGCCTCTCCTCCCTCCCACCTCCCCTACTTAATGGCGGCCGCTGCGGGGGAGCGCGAGTAAGACCTCCGACCCTCGGTCTAGGTCCACTCTCTCCCCGCAGCTCAGCTGTGCCGTCTCTTGCCTCCAGACCCCGACCTCCTCCTTGGGAGGTTCGAGGCTGCTGCCCGCTCCTGCGCCTGCTGCCCGCTCCAACTGGGACCAGACTGCCTGCAACCACCGTAACCTTTCTCAGCCGTTTTTTTCTTAATTTTTCCCTGTTGTGCCACTGTTATTGTGCCCATCTGTGTCTTGTTCTAATTCCACCACTGTTTTTATTTTCTCGTGCCTGCCTGTTCCTTTCGCCTTTCACCGCTGCTGCCCCTGCGGCCCCTCCCCCCCCGGAATTCCCCCCCGGAATTCCCCTCCGGAATTCCCCCACTCCCGCCTCCCAGCCTCTCCTCCCTCCCACCTCCCCTACTTAATGGCGGCCGCTGCGTGGTTGCGCAGTGGACGCGCGCAGCGGTCGCGTCGCCGGCGCGCCGAAGTCACGCCAAATGCAAGCCCATCTGCGCCCGTCCGTGACCCGACCGCGGCCAGCACCAGGAACTCTGGACCTCCCACTACCCATCGCTACGACACCACCACCCTCCTCACACTCAACCCTGGAAAACTTAGAGAATGCCAACAGGCCTCGCCGAACACGACCCATTGCCAGTTCTCATGCCTCCACTGCCACCAGACCCTCACCGCCACCCCGGCCTCCAACACCGCCGACGCCAGCACCGGGGACACCCTAAAATGCATCCTCCTCAACGTACGCTCCATACACAAACACGCCATGGAAATCTGGAACCTACTCGACTCTCTCTCGCCTGACATCGCCTTCTTCACAGAGACCTGGACCAACGCATCCTCCGCCCCCGACATCAGCACCGCCATCCCAGACGGATACAAGATCCAGAGGAAAGACCGCCCCAACCACCCAGGAGGGGGCCTCGCCATCGCCCACAAGAGCACCCTCCGCCTCACCACCTCCAGCGAAACCTTCCCCTCCGCCGAACACCTGCACTTCCAGATCCAGACCACCCCCAAAGCCACACTCCGAGGAACCCTCATCTACAGACCCCCAGCCCCCGAACACCCTTCGCCACCACCATCACCGACTTCATCACACCCCACGCCATCGCCTCAGCAAACTACATACTCATTGGAGACCTGAACTTCCACCTCGACAACCCCAGCGACCCCAACGCCACTATCCTTCGTGACAACCTCGCCAGCATCGGACTTAAACAACTCGTCAACACACCGACCCACAGAGCAGGACACACCCTTGACCCCATCTTCGCGGCAGGAAACAGCGTCCAATTCAGCCACACAACGCAGCCGCCATGGACCGACCACCACTGCGTACACTTTGCCATCAAAAAACCCAAGGCACCCAAACCAGCCCCACGCCCACCTCAAAGGAACTGGAGCAAGGTTACCAACGAGCAACTTAACTCCACCCTCACCCGAGACAACCACACCTGGGCACCCGACGCAAATGACGCAAACAACGCAGCCAGAGAACTCCACACCTGGATCTTCAACTGCGCAGACGAGCTCGCCCCGCTACGCAACCCCGACAGACAACGCCCCAGGAAAGCCGCCTGGTTCACCACCGCTCTCCAAGAAGCCAGACGCACCTGCAGATGCCTGGAGAAGAACTGGAGAAACACCAAGACAACCGAAAACCACACCACCTACAAGGACGCCTTGACGGACTACCATAACCAGATCAGAGCCACCAAGAGGAACTTCATCCACAACAAAATCCTGGCCAACTCCACCAACTCCAAGGAACTTTTCAGTGTCATTCAGGAATTCACCAACCCACGCAGCGAAGACACAGACATCACACCATCCCAAGACCTCTGCGACAAGCTTGGAACCTATTTCCACCTCAAGATCAAAAACCTCTATGACAACTTCATCGACCATCCACCAGGTGCCACAGACGGCCCCCGCCCCCCAGAAACACCAGCCAGCCCACCATCTCCAACTGGACACCGATCACGGCCGAAGACACCGCCTCGACCATGAAAAGCATCCACTCGGGGGCCCTCACTGACCCCTGCCCCCCTCACATCTACCACAGAGCTGCGGCCGCCATCGCACCCGAACTACAATGCACCATCAACACCACCTTCAAAACAGGCACCTTCCCAGACGACTGGAAGCGCGCAGAAGTCAGACCCCTGCTCAAGAAGCCCACAGCTGACCCCACCGACCTCAAGAACTATCGGCCCATCTCGCTCCTCCCCTTCACAGCCAAAGCTGCAGAGAAAACAGTCAACAGGAAACTGACACAATTCATTGAAGAGAACGCCGTCCTAGACCCGTCCCAATCTGGATTCCGAAGCAACCACAGCACAGAGACCGCCCTACTCGCCGCCACAGACGACATCCGCACCCTCCTGGACCAAGGCCACTCCGCAGCCCTCATCCTACTCGACCTATCAGCAGCCTTCGACACCGTCTCCCACCGCACACTAGTTGCCAGACTACACGACGCAGGCATACAAGGAACAGCCCTGGACTGGATCTGATCATTCCTCACCGGAAGAAGCCAAAGGATCAGACTCCCACCCTTCCTCTCCGACCCCACGAAAATCACCTGCGGAGTCCCACAGGGTTCATCACTGAGTCCCACCCTCTTCAACATCTACATGGCCCCCCTCGCAGCCATCGTCCGACAACACGGCCTCAACATCATATCCTACACCGACAACACCCAGCTCATCCTCTCCCTCACCAAAGACCCCACCACTGCCAAACTCAACTTCCAGAAAGGAATGCAAGACTTCGCAGTCTGGATGACCAACAGCTGCCTGAAGCTCAATGCCGAGAAGACAGAAGTCCTCGTCCTCGGTACCACCCCTTCTGCATGGGACAGCACCTGGTGGCCGACCACCCTTGGAAGCCCACCTACCCTCTCAGACCACGCCAAGAACCTCGGCATCGTACTCGACTTATCACTCACCATGAACCGACAGATCAACGCCGTCACCTCCAGCTGCTTCAACACCCTCCGTATCCTCCGCAACACCTTCAAGTGGATCCCCCCTGAGTCAAGGAAGACAGTCACCCACGCACTCATCACCAGCACACTGGACTATGGAAACGCACTCTACGCCGGCATCAACAAGTCCCTACTCCGCAAACTCCAAACAATACAGAACACCGCCGCCAGAATCGTCCTCTGCATCCCCGGACACGAACACGAACACATCAGCCAACACCTACGAAGTCTCCACTGGCTCCCCATGAAGAAAAGAGTCACTTTCATAATCCTCACTCACGCCTACAAATGCCTACACAACAACGGACCCAAATACCTCAACGACAGAATCAACTTCCACGTACCCAAAAGAAACCTCCGATCTTCCAACCTCGCAGTGGCCGAAACCCTGCGCATCCACAGAGCCAGAGCAGGCGGAAGATCCTTCTCTCACATTGCAGCCAAGACCTGGAATGAGCTACCAGCAGACATCAGACGCGCCCCCTCCCTGAACACCTTCAGGAAGACCCTCAAGACCTGACTCTTCAGCTAAACAGATCTGCGGATCCCCTCCCCCCCCCTCAGCGCCTTGAGACCCTCACGGGTGAGTAGCGCGCTTACAATTCCCTGATTGATTGATTGATTGATTGATTAGCTGCTTCTGTCTTGGCAGAATAATGACTGGACTGAACTTTCTGCAACTTCTTTGTTTGAGCTTCTCCAATGGCTTGAGGTAGAGCTTGCCCAGTGTTCAAGAAATCTCATGAACAGCAAAGACTTCACCTTCCTCTGGGTATTACCTCTGGGACCGCGTGTCTCAGTTGCCACAGAGGGAAACCGCAACCGGACGCCACCGCGGGGTACCGCTCATAAGCTACACGAAGCACCGCCCCGCGCCTGCACCATTGCCTGTCAGCACTGCAGCGAGCGCGTCCCACTTTGCACTGCCTCCCCTGTCTCACCAACGCCGCTGGATGACCGTCACCAATATGCTGCCTGCACCGCGACCTGAGGGCACCGCACGCTGCACCGCTCCACTTCACACCACAATCGCGACGGTTGCCGTGACCGGCCCACACCGACGCGGTCGGCCGGAACCAAAGGTACTGTTTACAAGGCTTCTGTGGTCCGCACTGAAGTGGTCCACCAAAACTGTTGGATTTGGTTGTTTTCAGCCCCGCTGTAGCACCAGTCGGAGCAACCGACTTTAAGGAAACTGCATTTTTAACGTTATTCTTGCATATTTTGAATATTGTACGTTGGATTTTTGTCGTTTTGGTCTTGTTTGTTTTAGATAAAGATTACCTATTTTTCTAAACTGGTGTGGTGTCCATTTGTAGTGTTTTCACTGTATAACTGTAGGTGTGCACAAATGCTTTACACACTGCCTCTGATATAAGCCTGTCTGCTCGTGTCAAGCTACCAAGGGGGTGATCAGGGGTTGTCTAATGGCATAACTCCCTTACCCTGACTAGAAGCAAGGGTCCCTACTTGGACACAGGTGCACACCATTGCCAACTAGAGACCCCCATTTCTAACAGATAGATTTTATATGAAAGGCAGATGTTTCGATGAGAATACATTTTTTATATTGTGCAATCAAAACTTTATATTTTTCTTTTTAATTGGATCGCTTGTTCTTCTCCAAATATGTTCCTGTCTGCGACAACCCTGCTTGGAAACTCGAAGTGTCATGCCAAACCAGGGGCCTGAAGGCTTACTTCTCTTTGAGGTTTTAAATTTTACAGGGGCCAATTTCTCAGCTGGGGCATTTAGCCAAGCTGAATAATTTGTTGACATTAAATTAATGCTGTTAATCTCTTCTGGCTGTGTCTTGGCAAGAATAGCATTGAGTTCTGATGCTTGCACCAAGTGCCAAGCCAAGAGATACTGTTGGTTTTATTGAGACCTTGGAAGAGGGACTTTTGCTTAAAAGCGAAATCTCCCAACTGACTACACTATGCTCCGACCAAGTGACAAGAAAGCTTGCTGGCTTGGACAGGACCAGATTATTTGAAAATATGCCATCCAATGTATGAACAGCTAAGTGCATAGGGCCACCCACCCGTTGTTCAAGACCCAACCCCAATAAGGTATGTACTAATACTTCTGTATCAGGGTCCCTCTGATTCTCTAGGTGAAAATTAAAATCACCTATTAGTGTAAATTTTGATTTAGACAGAGAGGACTCCAGAAGAGTACCTATGGCTTGAGAAAACAAGGCTCTTGGTTCAGATGGATGATATAGAAGAAGACCATTGAAGGATTGGGTATTAATTAGATCAAAATGAATTAAGAAACCTTCATATTCAACAGAAGAGGCAGGGGTAAACATACCAGCTGAAATATTGCGATATATAAACGCTATCCCCACCACCCTTTTTGTGATCCCTATCCTGCCTATAAATAGCATAATCGGGTGAGACCGCTACTGTCATCTCAGGGCCAGAAGACTGATCCGCCCAGGTTTCTGTTACAAAAGCTAGGTCTAGCAGGTGCCTAGCGTTAATTAGTGCACATTTAGCCTTTGAAACGGGGTTCAAGGAGGTATTTGCCGAATCCAGAGTCAAGAAAGAGGATAAATATACCTCATTGTGAGTGGTGGAAAGAATAAATTTGGCATTACAAACTTGACAAATATCCCATATCTCATCTGGGATGGTAGGGCTGAGTTTAGGGCAGTTATAAACCTTACCTGACAGTTTAGGAGCCAGCAAGGTGTCCCTCGAATAGCTCAGCTGCACCGTGTTGCAGGAATTCAACCGACCAGGGGGATAGACCCTGTGCCCTGTCCGGGCGCTGACAGGCTTGCCTTAGGCATACCCGATGTGTGTTTCCACTGTGCGGACTCGCTCTGTCCAATCCTAAGTAGCCTGTCATAGAGACGGGCATGTCTAGGGGTGTGTCAGAACACAGCACTACTACAGCGCATGACGCAAAACAGGCAGGGAGAAATTAAAACTTAACTGGGGTGCAGCAACCCCTACCACAGGTCACAGACTCTAATGCAACATGTGAAATAGGGGTAACATAAGATTAAGGCAACTTAAAATTGGAGAAATGTTCACGTATTAAACCATTAAAACCAGAGCAAGACCTCTACTAAGATGGCGCCCTAGGAGCCAGGCAACTCCAAAAATGGCGCTGAGGCACCTGCAAGGAAATCAGTGTGGGCAGCAACTAACCTTGTTGTATCTGTCTCTTTTAGGGCCAAATTACCGTCACATTTCTTAGGGCTCTTTGGGAATTAATCTTGGCTCTCATGTACCAGTCAACCATGACGTGGCTCTGTTAATCATCATGCTTGGCAATTAAGCTGCTAAATGTGACCATATCACTATTTATGTGAACCTCTGTGTTCCTTTTACTAAATAACCTTACTTCTCAATAGCTTGACTGTGAACAGTTCTTTTGTAGAAAGACTTTGTGAAGCCAATGAAAGTACTGACTGCTCTATAAGACCTGGTTGTATTAGTTGATGCTATGTTTGTGAGCTGTTTGCTGGTTGAGCGATCACTTAACACCTGTGTCCATATCATGAATGCACACTGGTGAGAAACAGAGCTGTGTGCCTGTTTTTAAGACATTGTAGCTTCAAATGTGCATACACTTAGCCCAAAAATTCTGAACGTCATGCATGAGCTGCAGACAGTACAGCTCAGACACAGGGAGAGACAACTATTGCTCACCATTTCCAAACTGTGCTGGAGTATTTCTGATTAAATGTAGGTATGCCCAGACGTGGGTCCCTTGCTCACTTTGCCACTGGATTCTAGCAAGCCTGGCTGATGACGGCTGGAATGCCAGAAACCGGTCCTAGGATGCTTGTTTCCGGTCCAGGGAAGACATGGCTTGGCAGTTCGGGCTGGACTGTTCCCATGAGGCACAGGGTCAGACTGATTTGCATATGGCCATGTCTGAACTGGGGTGGTGGAGTGAGCTAAAGAATGATGATGGATTAGACCCAGATCAGTTGACTGGGGGTGAGTGTTTGATTGGCTCAAACGTTCCGTCCATCATCCCCTTTTGTATCGCTTTGTTCGCCCTAAGTTGGCGGGGGTATGCCCAGACGTGGGTCCCTTGCTCACTTTGCCACTGGATTCTAGCAAGCCTGGCTGATGACGGCTGGAATGCCAGAAACCGGTCCTAGGATGCTTGTTTCCGGTCCAGGGAAGACATGGCTTGGCAGTTCGGGCTGGACTGTTCCCATGAGGCACAGGGTCAGACTGATTTGCATATGGCCATGTCTGAACTGGGGTGGTGGAGTGAGCTAAAGAATGATGATGGATTAAACCCAGATCAGTTGACTGGGGGTGAGTGTTTGATTGGCTCAAACGTTCCGTCCATCATCCCCTTTTGTATCGCTTTGGTACTTTGGACAGTGCAATGTCTTAACAAGCACTTGCAAAGCCAAACAAGATGGCTTCCATTCCCGCTAGAACATAAAGGCCCACTCCAGTGAAAAAAACACAATAAAAAACAATTGCTCTCTGTGTACAATTAATTTTTGAAGTAAAACATTTAATGTGTGATAATTCAGTGTGCTTTTGAGAAGTAAAATTGTCCTTCATGATTGTCACACATTTGTGAGCACTCCACCAAACAGCAAATAGTTTGAGGTGAGAGAGCATTACTCTTCAGCGTGGAGCCAAAGTCAACTCTCTGTATATTTTAAAGTACTGATAGCAATAGGACTTGCAAACAGTTACGCTGTTGAGCCAGATCTACAAAAAAGGTACACAACTCTGCATTGTGTCAGGGCACACTATGAATGTCGATTCACCAAAACGACATGGGTAGCAGAAGTGATCTTAAACACTCTTTTCCACCTCAATGACATCATAGGAAGTGACATTATTTGATCTTTGACTTTGAGTTCCAAGAAATTATGCCACAAGAACTTTATCCTGATGAAATCATAATATTTGATGACACTGAAGTCTAGTGTATACCTCAAAGAGAGAAAGTGCACCTAAATAACAGGCAGATGAACAAAAAAGAGATTTAAAAAGCAGTAGTTGTCAGATTCACTAGTACTAATTCATGGGGACTATAAGTTGTATATAAACTATGTTGTTGGCTTGATTTACTCCTCTTTATTGTTAATATGTTTTGACATTATCGCCTGTATGAAACTATCCCACTTGTGGAGCACAGAAGTGATGGTTCTGTTCAAAAACATATTTTTCACATATTCACATTGGACTGTGGCAACAATTTTTAAAAATGTGTATTTTTTCATTTGTTTAATTTCATTTGTATTATAAAGAATGTGCACTCTACCTCTGAATGTATTTATTTTTTACTTGATCAGTAACATCCCAAGGGATCTGAAGAGATCAAACAATGTAACAGAACACTGTTTACATTTATTATTTTATTTAAAGTTTTCGTAGAACGCAGACACTCATCCCCACTGGGATATCACAATGCTAATAACTACCATTTGATTTCAGCAGATGTACAGATCTAAAGTTGGAAATCAGAGCTGCGTTAATCAGGGAAGAACCATGTCTTAAATTCTTTTCTGTACACGAGATAGTCCTCAGTACATTGAATGTCCAGGGGAAGAGAGTTCCAGTGGGTGGCTGCCAGAAAAGTAAAGGAACGACCCCCTGCTCTGGCCTTCTTGATCCTTATTACTTTACCTAACGTCAAGCTGGATGATCTTAAATTTCTTGATGGTTGATAAAGTTTAACCCCATTTCTGAGGAGCAGAGGGCCGGAATCATACGATGCCAGTCCATTGGGATCCATCGGAACAGCTTTCTGAGAAGTTTTAGCAGTCTGAAGCAGCTGCCACAGGTAGATAACACCTGGTCTTTCATTGTGAGGGGTTGGTCAATAATGATTCCAAGATTTTTTGCAGCTTTTTATGGCACTGGAGCAGTGCCAAGCGAAGAGGGCCACCAGGAATCATCCCATACGGATTCAGCACCTCTGAACAATAGGATTTCTGATTTTTCTGCACCGAGGTTCAAGCAGTGCACTGACATCCAGTTGGGCACTTCCTAGAGACAGCCTGCCAGGTTTTTGTTGGTATCAGACTGATTGTCGCCCAAAGAGGTGATCAGCTGGGTATCATCAGCATAGGAGTACATTTTAAAGCCCCATTTTTTAACCAGAGTAGCCAGATATACGATTAACAATTTGATTGTTATAGGGCTCAGGGCTGAGCCTTGGGGAGCACTATTCTTAGTACTGTGAGGGAGCGATCTACATTTGTCCAGCTGGATGGACTGGGATCTTTTAGATAGAAATGAACCAAGTGCTTGGTACTGCTTTGGCCACATCTGAGGCCGTAGGTCACAAAAGCAATGCTATAGGCCGCAAGGGGCAAGTCAGTGGTCGCGGCTTCAAACCCTAAATGTTGTTCATGGGCACACGCTCAAGATAAGGTCCCACACTGGCACCCGACATTTAACTGCAATGTCCACGTTTGATAACACACTCGGTGGCGGGTCTCCCACGGCAACATTGGCAGCATGTGCTACCACTGTCCTGCATGCTCCTCTCTGCTCATGGAGAACTGAGGATATTCATCTGAGAGGGACACTGATAGCTGCAAACGCTACAGCAGCACTTCCTCATTTCAGTCTGCTCTGAGCTGAGTTCTTTTCTGCTGACAGGCAGGGGTTGCAGTATGATCTCTTTCCAACCGTTAAATGACTCTAGAATGGCTGTTTCAAAGTCATCTTCTGGCTGGAAGCAAGATTTAAATCCACAAAATAGAGAGAATGGAGTATTTTACATTATACATTATAAAGTTGTTTAAAATTAAAATACTTTCGAGCCAGATATGAAGAAAATGTGCGTAGGATACATGCAGAGCAATGGAAGCCAGCAAATTATGTTATATCTGGTAGGAACATACGCAGGAAAATAGCATTTATTCACCATGTTTATATGTAATTTACTTATGCAGATCGAGGTCTTTAATTATGCTAAAATTACTACACACGTGGGACACAATACAATGTAAATTGAATGAAAGATAGCTTTAAAATCTCCAGGCATTTACCCATATGCCTGGCAGGTTACATGTAGATACTTGCAGCAAATGCATGACCTGCTGAGCTATTTTCTATGTTCTGAGCATGTTATCTGCAGGTTCCATGCAGAGCACTGAAGCAGGAATCCTGTAACCATTTTATGATGTTTGAAACCTGTGACTATCAGATTGCACAAATATCTCTGTAATATATGTATTAACCACCTGGGCTAATCTGTTTGATCAGTGTTCACCATAAAGGAGGTATTATCATCACTTGAAATGACAATGGCCCTCATCCATCTCTGTATATTTTGAGCATGTACACCTGTGCCACAAGATACCAGCCATGGTGCTGCCCCCTCTGTTCAAATTGTTGAGAGCCTATAAACTTATTTCACTGTGTGTGTGTGTGTGTGTGTGGGGGGGGGGGGGTTGTCTCATGCTGAGAGCTACCTAAGAGGGACCTCACCGAGACCCCACCCCCTCCCACAAAAAACCCCCTCAAAAAACAAAAGGTCGCTGAGGCTATCGCGATGTCCTGGGGTGTTTATACACCGTTTAATGGACATCGGCTGCTCAGAGCTTCCAAAGACAACCCGGAATGCCACTTTGTGCAGTGGTGTCTAGCTCGTTTTCTCTGCCAGTGTGTGATTTCGGCTCCTAACTGTGTGACTGTGTGAAGGGAGCCGAAATCGTGTGACACACGATGGGACCGTGTGAGCTAGCAGGTCTGCTGTTTATTCCATCGGGTAATTTTCCAGAAGGCTCGAGCCACTGGAGGCCATGTTTTTGAAGGAGGAGGGTGACTGCTGGCACCTCTGCCACTTTCTCCAACTCTCCCAGGTAATTACAGCAGGCACAGAGGGTGGTTTAGAATAGAGAAAGGTGAGAGAGAGTGGGTGGAAGACATAGAGATGAGAGAGGAGGAAGAGAGTGGTGCTCGTTTGAACTTTTTCGCCAGGGCAGCTTTTGGTTTAGTCCAGCCCTGAAGTTGTACATCGTCCTTGCAACAATATCAAATTGTGCAAATTTAAAACAGACCAAATACACTTTAAGGAAAGAAGAAAAATGTATCACAAATCATGGCAGCAGGACAGTTAAGCAGCGCTCTGTTTTCTGGGGGATTGTTCCCTTCTGAGCCAATAGGGGAAATCTTTCATACATCACCCTTAGCCAAGAGATCAGAAATGTTGTTGCCCTATGAGCAAAAATAGCATAATTATTATCAAAAGAAATCGAAAAGGGGATGTAATCCAAAACCAATTTCTCAAGAGAAATCGTGCAGAGGTCTCAGTTATTATTCCATGGGCTCTGCTCGATCCTGTCACGTCAAATGGAAAAGGAAACACACTGCCACTTGCGTCACCGGTGCGTATTTTTTGTGTCGTACCGGTGGCGCATTTAACTGCTCCATATTTACAAGGACAGGAAAAGCCACCCTGCGTGACTTTTCCTGTCCTTGTAAATATGGCCCCTTTGCACGCAGCACTTTGTGTGAAAGGGGTGTTCCATGGGTGTTGCTGTGGGTGTTCCCACGCAACACCCATGGAACCAGACACATTTCCAGATTTACGAGGAATAGTAAATTTGAAAATGCGTGTGAATGCTACGCCTCCCCAGGGGAGCCGTAGGGAGGCTCAACGAGGAGAAATGTATTCATTTCTCCTCGTTTTCTTTTCCTCTTTCTATGCGTGTTGCATTCTGCAGCACACATAGAAAGAGGAAATCATCTCTACTGATTGTTTTTATTCAGGAAGGGTTCCCTACCTGCACATAAAGAATCATTGAAACAATGACGTTTTTCAACTTCTATGTGTGCTAATGCAGCACACATAGAAGTTGAAAAACGGCATTTTCCAGATTGTTTTTGTGCAGGAAGGGAACCCTTCCTGAACAAAAACAATCTCCCCACGACGCAGGCATCCTTGCACCATGGTGCAAGGGTGCCTGCGACGGCGCATGGCAGCAGTTTGTGCACCAGCGCAGGGGGAAGCACAGAGATGCGACATATTGTTGTAAATATGTCGCATCCCTGTGCTTTGAAAGTGACTCAGTGCGGCGCAACCAAATGGCTTGCGGAACGCACTGAGTCACTTTCTTGTAAATCTGCCCCAATATTTCTTGATTGCGGCTTTCTCTCTTCCACATATTATGAGCTCCGTGTTCACACTGACACCCAAAGATATTTTGAATACATTGATCATATAATTCCCAAGTCCTACCTAGTGACACCATTAAGGTGCTAGTTTGACATCTTTATGTAGCCTTGATCACAGCACATTATCAAATGAAACACCAGGAATTCCATATTAGCATTAGAAGTTTTCAGATAGGTATCAGGCAATTTTTTGGGATGAGGAAACAACACTGTCTCTCCTACTAGTGAAGTTTTGTAGCAGCAAACACTGCAAAACTAACACTGACAAAGTGGATAGGGCTGACTTGTGGATAGTGTGTGTCCGCTCCACGCGCACGCACACACACATGCACACGCACACACACATGCACACACACACACACACACACACAAAGTAGGTACAGGTAGGGCTAATTGCTTTTATAGTTCTTTAGTCTGCCATAAGCATATCTCAAACCTCTACATGAGACAGAAGTGTGGAGAGAGGAATGTGAATGAAATAGAAAGGTCATGACCCTTACCTAAATAGGGCTGTTGTCAGTAGTTAACCATAGTCATCTAGATGACAAGTGTTGTGTCCCATCTGTGGTTTAGATGGATTACACGGACACAAGTATGGTTTAAATATATTATTTAGTGGTCTTCCCTGTTACTTTTTTCTTCTATTCCTGGGGGAGCTTTTCTCCACCCATGCTGTCCATGCGCTGCCTTACAGTGAAATGCCATCCTCCTCACCGCACTTCCTGTCCAGCCCTTGGGACAGGAAGTGGTGTCCAGTGTCCTGGAAGAAGTGAGTCCTAGAAACGTCTTCATTACAAGACAGCAATGATAGAAAAATCAGCTAAATGAATGGTATGAAGTAAACACAAAATGGCTAGAATGTTCTTTGCATGCCTTCAGGCGCAGTCCAATGGTGCTGCACTAGACTCGATCTAAATAGGTCTTATATCCAGGGCCACTGGATTTATGAGTCTGTTCTGCCACTAAATCCTTCATCTGATGCATAATCTGCAGGCATTCCCCCCCCCCCCAAAAGTTGTTTCTCACTTAAACGGTTCAAAAATTACTAAGAACGCAGGGACACGTGCTGTCGCGCAGTGGAAGGCTCTTTTCAAAGGTTGACTGTAGCTTATTCTTATATTTGGGTGCTTAACTGGTACTAATGAGGTGCAACTAATGCCCAGACAGTGTTAACAAGTTAAAAAATGACAAAATAATGAAGTAATACAATCACAAATTGAGCTGCGTAAAGCAGCATAATTTGCCGTATCTTGCAGCATAATTTACTCAACCCTGGCACATAATTTGGCCCTACCATGCCACATAATTCCAGTGGCCCCGCTTATATCTGTATTTTATATTTGTAATCTAAATATTCGGTTGACGTCCATGTTGGTATCTCTTGTCCTTAAATTTCCTGACAAGGTCGTAAAGAATGATTGGTTGTGACAAGGTTATGCTCGAGCCTCTGTGTTGCTTTCTTATTGCTTGGGAGGGGAGTATTCCAATGAATAAACATATGGATGCCGATTTACGAAAGCATTTATGAGCACAGGAAGTAGTCAGTTGCGGCTGCTTCCGCGAAGCAGTAGTGGGGCGGGGAGGGAAGGAAGGAGGGGAAAGGAGGGCAGGGGGAGGGTGGGTTAAAAAATAAATAAAAAAGATCCCTTACCTGCCAGCTGGCTGGCTGGCTCGGTGCCGCCTCTCATCCATCCTCTCCGTCCTATTCCTGGCTTCTGTTCGAACAGGAAGCACCCAGGCTCCCCAAAGCCAATCACAATGCTGTAATGCAGCGTTGTGATTGGTCTGAGCACTGTGGTTCGGCGCTCAGATGGGGAATGGGAGCCTGAGCATGTTCTCCACCCAGGATGTAATGAAGCCTGGGTGGAGAACATGCAAAGTGCGCATGAATGTTTGGCCGGCCCCAGAGGGTCAGCCAAACATTCATGCGCACTTAGGAGGGTGCCACCACTCCCCCCAATTCGCTGCCCAGCCTAGCCCCGCAAAACTGCCTCTTCACGGAAAAATAACATGATAACATTGCGTTATTATCATTTTATTTTTCCTTTTTTGCCGTGCTGAAAGGCAGTCTGGCAACGCTCCTCTGCGGAGGAGCCACCCCTGAAAGTAGTATTACAGGAGGAGAACTCGTACGTGTCTGTGTGAATCTGCACGAGACGTCCAACTCCATATAGTAAAAGTGCAAAGAAGACACAGTCTTTTCTATTTGTACTAACTGGATGTAAATATGACTGTGATATTCCCATTTTATTTTTATTTTAGATGTTTTGGCCCCGGTTCACAAATGCATGTTAGTAAATACTACAGGAATGCTCTTATGTACTCTTACATGCTTTGTGATTCAGCATCATGGAGTAAACCTACTTAGATGAAGCACCACAAGTACAGCACAAATACATTTCAGCTACTCAGCCAACAGCAGCTGCTAATACAGCCCCCACTCCCTCTACAGTCTCCTCGTGTTAGGTCTAAGCCTCTGCAAGAACCTTTAGATGAATAGAAGGTTGAGATTCCGCCCCCTCCTTACCTGCTGAGTTCACTCTTATGAACCTATTTGAAACAAACTAAATTAGAAAAATCCTAACAGTGCTTCTTTATTGAATCTAAATATATCTCTTTCTTTACAAAAAAAATCCAGCTGTGAACACAAGTGAGTCTTTGCTATTATAATTGACTTTTGACAAGCATTCTCAAAAATGACATAGCCAGTTCAACAAATGAAGTTAATTGCTGGGTGCTTTTTAAAGCTAAAGGGACAAATTATTAATTTGTTGCCAAATTCATGGGAACTTTAGAGTTACTACTTCAAGGTTCCCTCATTACAGCAAGTGACACTTTGCCTGTATTACAGATGTGAGTGTCAAATCACACTTTAGCTCTTGTCACTGCTGTCTGGACCTGTTGGGCTTACCCATTCTCTCCTCTCTTCTTCCACACCTGTGTGGGCAGACTCCCTA